>JAFFSR010000310.1:2265000-2730000 GCA_017163975.1 Anastatus disparis
AGCGAGACTCCGTGCATACGAACTTAAGAGAGCGTGGTTCGACTACCGGTAGTTCAGCTACATCACCATTTATTTTTCAGTGTAATTAAAAATTATTGCTTGTAATTTCAATATCTTTGATGAAGTATAAATGTAAGTCTGCTAACATCTAAAATAAACAACTTTATTTTTTTCTTATAACATCGTTAAGTCCCTATTGAAAATAATGACGTCTTTTAAAGACGTCTTTAGAAGACGTCTTTTAAAGACGTCTTTAAAAGACGTCTTTGGATGTGTCTGGATTTGTAACAAAAAAAGACGTCTTTAAAAGACGTCTTTGAAAGACGTCTTTTAATAACGTCATAAGTCACAAGAGAAAATTCAAAAGTAGTTAAACTACAGGATAATAATTATTTTTTTATTTTTCATTAAAACCTACAAAAATACCTCTATTCATTAGTTGAAATAGAGTGTGAGAAAACTATCATTATTTTAGATCAAACGAAGCTGTCAGTTTATATGCTCTGAACTGTCTTATTCTTTTCGTGCGCATTTGCTTACCATAAAGAAATCAATCGCTAAAAAACGCGGTAGCCCTCTAACGAGCAATCATCAGTACTATTATACCAATTGATATGAATGTATATAATAGTACTAATGATTGCTCGTTAGAGGGCTACCGCGTTTTTTAGCGATTGATTTCTTTATGGTAAGCAAATGCGCACGAAAAGAATAAGACAGTTCAGAGCATATAAACTGACAGTTTCGTTTGATCTAAAATAATGATAGTTTTCTCACACTCTATTTCAACTAATGAATAGAGGTATTTTTGTAGGTTTTAATGAAAAATAAAAAATAATTATTATCCTGTAGTTTAACTACTTTTGAATTTTCTCTTGTGACTTATGACGTTATTAAAAGACGTCTTTCAAAGACGTCTTTAAAGACGTCTTTTTTTGTTACAAATCCAGACACATCCAAAGACGTCTTTTAAAGACGTCTTTAAAAGACGTCTTCTAAAGACGTCTTTAAAAGACGTCATTATTTTCAATAGGGACTTAACGATGTTATAAGAAAAAAATAAAGTTGTTTATTTTAGATGTTAGCAGACTTACATTTATACTTCATCAAAGATATTGAAATTACAAGCAATAATTTTTAATTAGAGCTTCAATAAGAGTCCTGAAGTATCATAGAAATTAAGTTATAGGAAATTTAAGACCAATCTAAAAATCGGCTAGAGTAAGCGTTCACGGATTTGATACCTTGAGAAATAAAAAATTCTCAAACTGTTATAACTTTTATTCTAAACGACCTAGAGACCTATACTCAAGCATAAAATCAAGTTTTTTATCGCTAATTTCATTATTTATAGCCTGTTGAATCTTTTAAGGTTTTCGCATTTATGAGTAGAAGACGCAACAGCTGGGTGTATTGATTTACTTGTGAAGCAAAATACTGAATTATGAGAGGTTCAAATAATAGTAAAATCGTAGGATACCATTGACCAGGCCTATTTGGCCTCATTTTACGTGACTTATAGAAAGTTTTCTTGTAAGATTTAGTGAATTTGAAGTTGTCCGGCCAGAGTTACAATGATCTAAATTTTGTAAAAAACGTATATTTTAGAAATTTTGCAAACTTTAAACCTTTGTATCTCCGTCAATTTTAAACCTTTTGAAAATTTAAAAATGCAAATTATAGCTTTCTTTTGACCAATAAAACGAAATTTTGATAATTTAAAAATATCAAAATTCAAATGAGTTACAGCTGTTTAAAAATTGTCAAAAATGTCAAAAATCAGTATTTTATTCTAAGAGTTTTCAGAAGCCTGATTAGAATTTTTTAAAAATATAATTACGAAAATTTAAAATTAACACAAAAACGAAGAAATTGCCGCCTGCCGAATTAAAATATGTTAAAAACTCGAGTCTTGGCAGAATTTTGAAAAAGAGTGAAAAACAGCCGAAAAAGCGGAGTTTTTGACCTTTGAAAGGCCATATTTCGGCGAGTTTTGCACTTAGAGAGCTGAAATTTTGCACAGATTCCTAACCTTAATAATACTAAAACATATCTCAAAATCAGCAAAATCGGTGATCCACATGCGCACACTTTTATAAAAGATGTTATTTTGACTCCATATATATATATATATATATATATATATATATATATATATATATATATATATATATATATATATATATACGTAACATATGTATCAACGCGCATATACCATGAACATTAAAATATATTATAAAGCATCTACATTCGTTGATACTGCGCATTTACGGTTGCGCAGTTTATACTGGCTGAAAACGATGAAGAAGAAAAAAAATAACGAGAATACGACATATCAAAATTTCAAACTGCATTTTTTTGTGATTGAGTGAACCGATTGTAATCATTTTTTTTTTTAAATTAAAGATAATGAAAATCTTTAAATATTATTAATTGTATTTATGTGTACATATCGATGTCTTTTTATGGGATTCAATTTTGAAATTTTTGAAAGTCTATTTTAAAGTATAAGAGGAGCGCCTCGACGTTTTCGTATTCGTACCTTAACTCGCCGTCGAGGCGCTACCACGCCTCTTGATATTAAAAAATTTATACAATCAAATTAAATATATGAATGCAATTCATCATAATAACTAGTTTGAAATGTAAGGTGGTGTAGAAAGTCGTTATTCAAGACTATATGTCTTGACTTTTATAACGATAAACAATTAAATATGAAATAACATTTTTAAAAATTAAATTAAATATAAGGTCAATGATCCAACTACGGATAGCATCCGAACTATGATAATTTTGTATTCTTTGTATTACGAAAAAGGCAATATTTATAATATACAGAAAAAAATCACTTTATTAACTAAAATATTTCTGCACGTTTCCACATTATTGCTGAGCAGAAAAAAAAACAAGTTAAAAAAAAATATTAAAACAGCAGTCTTGTCTTAACTCACAAATTCAAAATGGCGTTCTTATACACGTGAAAGATTGAACAATTTGCAGTAGGAAAATTTTTAATGCGGTATACAATTAATGAAAATTAATGATTGATTGATTGAAATTATATAATATTATAATTATTTGATAATTTAAATGTTCAATTATAATATTAATCTATTTTTTTTAATTGTATGTGATAAAGTGTATTTTTTTATTATTTTATTACTCACGTAACCTTAAACTATCCGCAGTTGGAACATTGATATTAAAAAAATTTGTATTATGTAACATAGTATTTTTAATTAATGTATTATATATAAGCTTTATGTATTTATTAAAAATATTTATAATGAAATAATTTAAAATTAAAAAAAAAATCATTAATTTTTTTTGTTATATATAGAACAAAATATTGCTTAAGCTAATATAATGTTTTCTATAATTGGTAAGATATATATATGTGTGTGCAACATGATAGTTGGGGGTTGGCGAGCAGTAGGGCACCCCTCCCCTAGTATATATATATATATATATATATATATATATATATATAATATATGTATACATATTGTAACGGAGAATATATTTAAATAAATAAATTAAATATATTTGTGGGCTTCACGTGTACGATCTTTAAGTACACGTGCACTTACCGTTAAATAACCGATTTTCCATTTAGAGATGATCAGCCTCGTATGCTGTCACTGATCGACTATGACTATCTTTTTTATACAATGGAAATCAGTTAAGCAATATTCAATACTATTGCAGAACTTCGCTTAGAAGTTGAAATCGATTATTCAATGGGAGCGGCACCGAAGAAATGCGGTGCAGCTTAAGCTCTCGTAGTCCTCCTTATCAGGATGTCTCGATATATCTGCAAGACTCAAGCAAACTCACTTGATTCTTGCACAAGCCACGAACAAGAAAAAAAACTTCGTACAAGATTCTTTATACAAACTGATAAAATTCACACGACGCACGAGCTCGCACAATGTATATGATGGCTGCCGAAATCTTTCTGCCATGTTAAAAACGACCTGTTCGCTATTCTCTCTTGCCTAAGTCTCCTCGTCATGTCTTGCGCGCGCCTTCGCTAACCGTCAGCCACGCAAGACGATGAAATATCCACTCTCTGTCTCACTCTTATACACATAATGTAAGCATAAAAGCTTACAATAAGCTGTGCGACTCACAACGAGGCGAGAGACAGAAGTATACTGACATACGGTATATGTATAATTTGCTATCCTCGTTACAATATATATCTATCTATATATAGTCGTAAGACAAGATTCAACCAACCCCTTCCCCCCTTAGCCCCCCCCTAAAATGTCTGTCCGTACAGCCCCCCCTGAAATTACGTTGTAATTCATCTTATGAACAGCCATTTCAAAATTAACGTAACTGAGGCCCTCCCTCAGCCCCCCTCAATTTTTATACCCCTCCCTCATTATGCCCTCCGCCTCACTATGATATTATGTTTTAGTAATTAGTAATAAAAAAATATTCTTATTATTAATAATATTCTATTATTATAATAACAATTATAAGTAATTGAATATTATTATAATTAGTAACTAATTACTGTAACTAATTAATAATATAAAGTTTTTTTGCTGCATTTCATTTATATTTAAATATTGAATTTTAATAATGAAAAAAAAATTATTATTATTAATATTTCATTAATATAATCGCAAACATAACTAATTGATAATACAAAGCTTCCACTCTGCATTTCCTTTATTCAGATGAATATATAATATTTTCATTTTTATATGTTGTATCTTTATTTTTATTATTGAAATAATTTACTAATCACAAAAGTAAATTATAAATTACAAAATGAATTTAGCTTAATACCCATAGGTAATTTATTAACACTTGTATTTAAATGAAACATGTTTTTTTCAAACTAGAAATAAGATATTTACATATTTATCTTAACAGAAGATTTCAGGTCTTGAGACCAGCATAAAAATATATGGCTGCATTAAGAGCTTAAAAAGCTTACAAATTCATTTTCTATTGTCGCTGAAGCGTCCAGATCTATTATTTGCTGTCGTTAAAAAAAAGCTTATAAAAGCGTACAGATTCATTATTTGTTGTCGCTAAAAAAAGTTTATAAAAAGCATACAGATTTATTGTTTGTTGTCGTTGAAAAAACTTCATATAAGCATACAAATATATTGTTTGTTGTTGCTAAAAGAAGCTTACAAATTTATTCTTCATAATCGCTAAAAGGAACTTTTTTTTCCAAATAATAATGAGATATTTTTTATAATTTTTGGATTAAGAATGATAAATGTAGAAACCTGTAATGTCGGTATTTTATAATCAAAACGAGAACAATATACTTGACTTTTTTTTAATTTTATGTAACGTCGGTGTATTTCAGCTATCATTGCGATGCTCATTAGCGACGAAGATCGTCAGTGCGTTTGTGAACAAAGCACATGCAACGTACAGTGGTGCTTGTATCAGCCTTGAAACTTGTGATCTCGAGATTACGAATCCATAGCTCTACAGTTAATAATATTATTTTTAAAATAAAATTTTCGCAATAGGAAATATTAAAGAATAGGTGTAATATAATTTAAATTAAAATATAATATACCCTATGTAATCTAGGTCAACGTATATAAATATTCACACTTATAAAAGAAGCCACCAATCACTGTATGAAGTAAGTTACATTTAAATACAATGAATATATAGTTATGAATGTTTATTTTAACCAATTCATTTTGTTGACTTTTTTCAAGTTTTGAAAAAGAATTGTATAAAACATATTCTTTTTTTAAATATATTTGAAATAAAAACTAAAAGTTAGTTATTTACATTTTAAATTTTTATATTTAAATTTCAAATATTGCAAATAAAAAAAATATACGTACACATATATATATATATATATATATATATATATATATATATATATATATATATATATATTTATATATATATATATATATATATATATATATATATATATTTATTTCTATTACAAGGTTAGTATATTAAAAATTGTAACGGTATTCTACCGTGTTTGAATCTTGCGCGCTTAGGTATTAAAATAGGATAGACACTCGGTCATATATCTCGTCTAAGACGAGTGAAGAAGTGTGTATCTTGACGACCGGCAGACTAACTTCGCAATTGATAACGCGAAACATTGTCTTAAGTAAAAGTCGCGAGTTTATACCGACTTGCGTATTATATTATATTGGCTGGTCGCGACTCTCAGAAATTCTTTCTGTAGAATTTTGCTTGACCAATTTTCGCGCGTCTTAGCGGTCAGCCATTAAGTGCCAGTAACACGTTGATCGGCGTGTAAAGGGTCCCACCGATCTACGTCAAGGCAACCACGTTGGCAGAGCTCAGCGGAATTCAACGATCGGGAAGAGACCTATCCCACCGATCTATTTCAGAGCATCTACGTATTGGTTACGTACAAGGGGGAAGCTACAGTAACGGACGAGCGGCGTCGGCGAGTAGACTACGTGCACGTAGGTAATTAGTGTAAGCTGGCCAGTGCGTTATTGTAAGTATAATTATATAGTGCGATATCCAAGTGTCTCTTCCTCGAGAGATACTTGTTCGGGTATATTGTATCATCGGTGATATAACCGATCAGCGTCATAAGCGAGTTCTAATTAGTTCGCGACGCGCCCTCTTTTTTGCTCATTCTCTCATTAGACGCATACATTACCTTATATATATTATTCAATTTCATTCTCATTTAGTTTATACTTTATTCTAATTATATTTATATGTTTTATAGCTTTCTTTACCTCGTATAGATTTTTTACATCTGTTTACAGGACACCTCGACCACCTGTGTGTTCCGGTGTTTTCGCGTTCGAAACCATACCTTTTACCCCGGAAGGTGTTCGCATACCCGTGCAGGCCTACTCAGGCAGGGAGACGCGCTCTATCCACCCTTTTAAGTGCATCGAGAGCTCACACCAACCGGGCAGAACGTTCCGGCTCAACTATAGTAGTGGAGCAGTCTTATTCTGCCTTACCGACCCTCGAATAATTATCTGCGGTTTTTGTTAAAGCCGCGCAAAATCATTCGGGGGTGGTTCACCACGGTGTCAATGAGTCCGAAAAATTCTCCACTTTTAATTAAAATGGAAAAAATTCCGCCCTCACCAGGACTCGAACCCCGGCCCTCTGGGTGAGAGTCGGATGTTCTAGCCCCTGAGTCACCGTGGCTCCTAATTATATTCATGTTTTTTCTATAATAAATTTATTTCTTTTTCTATTAAAACGGGCCTTCAATTAATTTAAATTGCCTGACTATATTTAACATAAAATATATATTTCCCGTTGCTTACTCCGACGCCTCCACGGTCCTTGTGAGCAGGTGTAAATTAATTAGTTAAGTAATATCATATAATTTAATATAACGTATTTTAGAACCTGCCTCACGAAGGAAAACTACGCTACCGGCAACGCGTCTCTCGATCAGGTAAAAGAGAGAGAGACGCAGTGTGTGCAGCAAGCGACAAGTATATCACATAAGATTTTGCCGTTTATCAATAGCCTTACTAGCTAGCTAGATTCGGAGTTCGCTGTATAATATTTAGTGAAGTTCTTACAAATTTCAGCAACTCCACATATAGTAGATTTGAAGACTTAGCTAAAAATAATATTTAATTAAGAGCTGATTCTTCTTTTTGTAACGGGCAAAATAACTGTTACGAAATAATATTTTACAAAAATTAATATAAAAATTTGAATCAAATTATACTATATGCTTTATTACATTAAAAACTACATCACATCTTATATATTTTCATTTTTGTTTTAAATATAAGCAGTTAATTAGTTTACATTGTTTAATATTTTAATTGATTTTATTTTTTTAAATGTGATTTAAATGTAACTATTCTTACCCAATGCATCAAAGGCTGTCTTAAGATCTAAGGAAACTATATGAATTTTATTTTCAAATAATTATATTTCTTGAAAATTTGAAATATATTTTTATGCATCTTACATTTGTAATTTGATTCTACTTTTACTTTAAGTCTTTTTAAAATATTTATCATTCTTTTGAAATATACATTTTCTTTGATCTCATCTAACAATATCAATACTTTGTACTTGATTTTTAATTCTTAAAAAAACACTATTATTTAATTATTAGAGATTAATTATAAAACTTTTATATCATGTCATATTGCCTGTTGACATATATTTTTATAAAAACAGAAAATCTCCTATCCAATTACGTTTTTGAAGTATTTTTATCGATGAAATTAATTAAAAATTATATATTGAAGATTCCTATTTCTATTAAAACTTGATCAATACAAATTATTACAGGTTATATTCCAGGAAAACATTCTGCTCAATCATCTTAACTTTTACAAATAAAAAAAAAATATGAAAAACTAAGTAAAAAAAAATATTTTTATAGAAATCTTCTATAAAAATATATTTCAAATTTACATTGTTACCATCAATTTTATGCGATTCACTTTTCGCGAACTGACAATGTTTTAACAGAATTGGATACAAGAAACTTATTTAACTCTACTTTTTTCGGTATTTAAACACAATATCATTATTTTAATTTTTGTGCAGTCTTCAAATACTCCTACAATTTTATAAAAGAAATTAATAAACTTAGCTCAAACTTCTTAAATCATCTTTTAATATTGAATAATTTTTTTGCAAAAATTATATTACTAGGTTTGGTATATACATTGACAAGTAATTCTTTACTAAAAGATATATTAAAATTGTTAAATCTTTTATACGTTTCCTAATTACAATAATGATTTACAATTTTAAAATTATAAAATTAAATAAATAAATTTTAAAATGTATAAAATTTATTTGTAATATAATTTTGGTTAAGTATGAAATTTGAGAAAAATGGATGCTTACTGTTGTAATTAAACACAAAATTCAATACATGTCATCATTTATACGATTTACCCTAAAGAAAAGAAATATGTAAGGGTGCAGTCAGATGAGTAGAAAAGAGACTGCCGAATAGAGGATGCATAATAGAAACAACCAATCAGCGCTATTCGGCAAGTTTCATGCGAAGAATAGAATTCTATTCTCTATTCAAATGTAGAATGGAAAAGCGAGTTGCGATACGAAGTAAATAAACAAAAATAATTAAATTATAAATACAAATCTACTTCATTCATTGTAAAACAAATTGTAGAAAATTGCTCTGTATGAGCTACAATTTTAAAGAGATTATGTTTATGTTTACGCAACCTAATACGCAAGCATCTTCTTTCCATTCAACGGATTTTTTCCCCCTATGCTCACATGGAGAGAAAAAACAGTAGAATAGGCGGTAGAATAGAAAAATTAATATAAAGCTAAATGTTTGTTTTAATCAATTCATTTTGTTGTCTTTTTCAAGTTTTTAAAAAGAATTGTAAAAAACATGTACTTTTTTCGAACATATAATTTCCTTAGATCTTAAGTCAGTCTTTGATACAGTTGGTAAGAATATTTACATTAAAATCACATTGTAAAAAACATGGCCTTTTTCAAATATATAATTTCCTTAAATATTAAGTCATTCTTTGATGCAGTTAGTAAGAATATTTACATTAAAATCACATTTTAAAAAATAAAATCAAATTTCTCAAACTTAATATGCTCTATGAGAAAGCATTGCACTAAAGCACTTAGCAACGTTTTTTTAACATACATATTATCAATAAAGAAAAAACGCTTATAAAAAAGTATTTTTAACTTTGATGGATGTTTATAACATTTTATGTTTATCTTTATATACAGATAAAAACATTAATAAATGTAAATATAGAAATACATAGCATATTAGTAATGCTACTATATAGCAAAAAAACATGTTTTAAATTTTTATCCTTGCTTTTTTGTCTATTTGACATAAATAATAACAAATAAAAGCCTTATATATGTAATGTTTTAAGAAACATTTCATGTAAAGTTTTCAAATTATTTAATAGATTTTGCAATTAAATTTTACAAAATTCATAGTTATAAATCACGAAATCTTTCGAAAATATTTAATGAAATGTTTCTTGTAATATATTAGAAATATTGCAACAAAACATTTCATGATATATTTTAAAAATATTTCTAAGATACCCATTGAAAAGTTTTTATTGTAATATTGAATAGATAAATATTTTAGAAATATTTTACGAAAGGTTTCAAAAAATATTTAATAAATATTTTTCGGCAACATTTTATGGAATCAAAAACAATATATTTATGTAAGAATCACTATACAAACGAATTATTTCAACTTATATGAAAAATATAAATATTTATTAATTAGCAAAATGAATATTAATCTTCTATTTAAATTTACAAGGTTTTAAATAATTGTGTAAAATAAAAATAATGACAAATGATTATTAATTATTTTTAATATATAATTGATTAAAACATTTCAATTTTAAAACTTAAACTTATCACGTTACAATATTCTTCTTTTAAGACCAAGCTGGAGTACAATCTAATACCGACCGAGTGACAATTGAGTTTTTCGTTATTTACTCAAGTATTAATCGATGTAAATCAATCAGAAAAAAACAGCGAATCCAGCCTGCTCTTAATTTAAATATAAAAATTTTATCTATTGAAATTATTATTAAAATCGAAAAGTTTATAATTTTTAATATTAATTTTAGACCCATGTACAAATTACGTAAGGTTGATAGGGGGACAAAGGGTGTCCAAATAACTTATAATCTCTTATATAGATGGAAAGAGGAGGTTTAAAAATATTTTACAAGAGTTTACCTTTATATTTATATATAATTATACACAGATTATATACAATTATATATATTTTATGTACAATTATATATACTTTATTTTGTATAATAATACATAATTTGTATAAGTCTACATATTCTCACATGTATCTATATATTTATATACATTAACATGATAGTTTATATTATTATAAGAATATTCTCCCTACATAGTTCTAGATAAATCAATACAAAGAAGACTAATGATACAGAAATACGTATTAATACATATGATTTTTTATAAACACTATAATTTTAAGATTAGAAATTACAATTTTTAACTGACGATTATTATATTCATTTATTATTAAATGAAAAAATTTTAAGATTATGAAATTACGATTTAAAACTAACGATTATCATATTCATTTATTAATAAATGAAAAAATTCTATGATAAAAAAAACTTTGTTTTCAAATGTAATTTTTATTATTCTAGCCCCACTTAATTAACAAAACGTTAAATAAAGTAAGGGGTCAAAATTAGAAAAAAAAAAATACAGACCCTTACATATAAATAATGAAAAGTCGTATGTAATGAAAATATCCTTACGTAATTTGTACATGGCCCATTGAATAATAATTAAAAAGTATAATAACTGCGTATATTTTAAATAAAAAAATTTTAATTCAAAGTAGAAAATTGAAAAATTATTAATAAAATATATATGTATATAGTAAATTATACATAAGTTATAAATAATAAAACTTAATAATATTAAAAAATATTAAATTACACTATATTTAATATAGTAAGTATTATTATATTAATTTAGCAATAAATATGTTAACTTGCACTAAATGCAATCGATCATTTGAGAGACATAATCATTTATTAAAACATAATAAGAAATTTCATTCATCAAAAATATATATTTGTTATATATGTGGAACAATATTAAAATATAAAAAAGGTTATATAAGACATTTAAAAAAACATAACAAACCTGAAAAATTAGAATGTTCTATTTGCAAAAATAAATATATAAGAAATGAACATTTAATAAGATACTTAGAAAGTCATGCATCTAATTATAATAATATTTGCAACATTTATGGAAAAGGATTTCATCAAAAAGATAATTTATTACGTGACATAAAAATACATGAAAATTTAATGTATATATTAATAACATTAGAAAAATTAATACAATAAATATATAAAAATAATATCTTATTTATAATATTTTTAAAAACTAAAATTGTAATAGGAGACCAATTAACGTATGTATTAAAAACTTTATTAAAAAAATCATAAATATAATATATGTTATGAATATTTTTGATTACATATGATGGATACAAACTTTTGTTAACAAACAAAAACGAACTGATATCAGGATTTTGAAATTCATAATAAATAATTCTGAAGGATTCGGAATTCAATGCAATATTTATGATAAAAATATTGAAAAATTAAAAAAAATCTAAAATTAAACGAAGTAAATTTTTATAATATACAATATTATTAATTACAACATGATATTAGATATTTTTTAATATTTCAGAAAATATTATTAGAGAATGTTAATGTTTCAAATGCAAAAGTATACAATAAGGAAATAATATATATGACTTAACATCAAAATATTATTCGAATATTATTTATTTAGGCGAATACAACATATTGAAAAATAACAAGCTAATTAAAATAAATTTCGAAGAAATAAAATTAAGACCTGGATTAATAAGTAATTAAATATTATTGAAAAAAAATATAATAATATAAATAATTTTTTATATTTCAGAAATATAAGGGTATTTAAATAATTCTTTTGCACAAAAAAAATGAATCAGAATACATCAGAACAATAACGAATGGACAATATAAATTAGACGTTTTATTAAATAAATTAGAAAATGAATATGTGAATTGAGAAAGAGGAAGAAAACTAGAAATTATTGGAGAAATAGAAGAAAATAGTAAATACAATTATAATAATATATTATATGCATATACACTTATGAAAATATTCATAAGTGTATATTTATATATATATGTATATATATATATATATTTATAAATTTTATAGATATTACATATATATTAAAAGTAAAAAGATTGGAATTTATTAAAGTATTAAATGATACAACATGGAGTTAGAAAAACTTATATTAGCAAATGAAATAATTTTAAATAAGGTAAATTAAATAATTTAATATTTTTATTTCATTACATTAATAGATACAATATTCTCAATATAAAATGATTATTTTTCAAGGTTACAGAAAAACAAATTGATGACAATTAAAATGTAAAATATAAAATAATATTGATTTACTACAGAAAAAAATTAATGTATAAGTTTTTTCTAACAACAATAAAAAATCATTATGTAAGCTTGTAATAAATCATAAATTTGTAAGTTTCTTTTAGCGACAATGAAATTTAACGACATATTAAATAAATATTTAAAATTATTCAAACTTTTTTTAGTAAAAATACAAAGCAACTGTACAAGCTTCCTTAGCGACAATGAAAAATAAATATGTAAGCTTTTTATAACCACAATGAAACATAAATTTGTAAGCTTTTACTAGTGACAGTAAAAAATAAGTATAAAATTATTTCAGTAATAATAACAATTATCTGTAATAATTTCAGTAATAATAATAATAATAACATTAATCTGTAAGCTCCTTTTAGCGACGACAATCAATAAATTTGTATGCTTATATGAGATTTTTTCAGCGACAACAAACAATAAACAAAAAAAAACACTCTTAATGCAGCTATATATTTATATATGTTGATCTCAAGCCCAAAAATAAAAAATGCAGAGAGGGAGCGTTTTCTTTGCATCTTCTCGATATGTAATGACGAAAATTTATGACATAAGAAGATAAAAATATTTATTTATAATCATAATTTTCTATCATTCTATTATTCTACTTTTCATTATTCGCTCATAATTATTATTAAATATTATTATATACAGTCATAACTTGAAATTTTATTGTTATTTACTATTCTATTTTTAATTCATTTAAAAAATATATAAGTTTGATTCATTGCGAACTTTTGAATGTCGCGTTAAACCATCTTTTTTTTATCAATTCTAATTCTATAACTTCATATCTTATATTTTTATGTATCAATGTTTTCTATTGAACTTTTTTCTCATTATAAAATTTAGGTTCATTATGTCCTACTCTTCTATTTACTTTTAAATTGACTGTCAGCAGTGTGTATTCGGGGGTTTGGCGAGCGGAGCGAGCAGGGGAACCCCTAGTATATATATATATATATATATATATATATATATATATATATATATATATATATATATATATATATATGTATTTCCATGTACATTTTCACATATACATGTCACATTCACACGTACACATAAACACATACACATAAACACATACACACATACACGTACACTCATACACACAAACACATACACATACACATATACACATACGCGCATACACAATATTTGCCTCTCAATCTCCGTCTCTTTGTCTTCGTCTCTCCGTCACTTTGTCTCCGTCTTTACGTCTCCGTTTCATTATCTCCGTCTTTTCGGCTCTATACATCCATCTCTCTATCTTCGTCCCTATGACTATGTCTCTCTGTCTCTGTATCTCCGTCTCTGTCTCTCTGTCTCTGCATCTCTGTCTCTCTGTCTCCGTCCCTCCATCTATGTCTCTCCATCTCCGTTTCTACGACTCCGATTCTTTGTCTTTTTCTCTCTGTCTCTCCGCTTTCGTCTCTTCATCCCTCTGTCTATGTCTCTCCGTTCTCGTCTTTCCGTCTACATCTCTCTGTTTTCATCTCTCTGTCTTCTTCTCTTTAACTATCCGTCTCCGTCTTTGTGTCTTCGTATTTCCGTCTCCGTTCCTACGTCTCCGTTTCTTTATTTCTGTCACTCTGTCTGAAACACATAATTAAAAAGAATGAATTCCTATCATATTGCTTTCTCATAGAGAAAGCATTGTACCAATAGAAAAACATTTTTTCCATTTTTTCATTAATTTTTCTTAGCGCAGTTTTAATTTTATAGCCAAACGCATCCCTTTTTACTAATTACGGGGATTCCCAAATGGACGAAACATAGTATGCATCCCAGATGTTTTATTATTTGATTGCTTATAAGGCCACCCAAACGTACGTATGAATTTTTATAATCTCGATGACGGTCAATACGTTTTATGGTATTAGAGAACTATATTTTGACCATGCAATAGTAACGGTGCTCAACACTATACCACTTTAAAATAATATATAGAAAATACAGGAATTTTATCATCGAGATAACTATTTATTACAAAAATACAAATTATCGGGTATAATAACAAATATTAATTTAACATGACGTTAGATAAAAATATATAAATAAAACAAGAGAAAATTAGATATACACTGGTGCTCAAAAGTTTAAACTCACCTAAGAAAAAAAATTAAAATTTTTAAAGTTTTATATTTCAGGAACTATATGTCATAAAAGACTTTTATACACCTCATTTGAAAGCTCTTGTAGTTCACTTTCAAAGTGTTATGCACACATTTTTCTTACGATAAGTAAACTCTCTTCTGTGCATATTTAAAATCTTTAAATTTAAAAAAATTTTTAAGACGACTTTGATTGCTTGTACAAGATCTGAAAATTAACGTATCTGCAAAAACCCAAAGCAATTTGAAAGAAAATTGCAAAAACTTTAAAACGAGACCTCAAACGTTATCTAAAAATAATTTTTCACTACGTTAACTATAACAGCTATGTTTTTACGAAAAAATGCCATTTTTGGAAAATATATTATGCTTCAAATATTATGCATTCTATGAAAAAATAACAGAGGAAAAAAAGTTGCCTTTTTGGATGGAGAATCATATTAGAATACTTTTGAAGCAAAAAAAATTTTATTATTTTTTGTATACATTTTTCCATGCAAACATACATAAATTATTTATTAAACAAAAATTTTTTCAGTTCGGAAAAAAGAAGATTTATTTTTTCGCATTAAAAGTATTCTAACTTGATTCTCTATTCAAAAAGGCAACTTTTTTATCTCTGTCATTTTTTAGTAGAATGCATAATATTCGAAGCATAATACATTTTGCAAAAATGACATATTTTCGTAAAAACAGCTATAATGTAGTGAAAAATTATTTTTAGATAACGTTTGAGGTCTCGTTTTAAAGTTTTTGCAATTTTCTTTTAAATCGCTTTGGGTTTTTGCAGATACGTTAATTTTCAGATCTTGTACAAGCAATCAAAGTCGTCTTAAAAATTTTTTTAAATTTAAAGATTCTAAATATGCGCAGAAGAGAGTTTACGTATCGTGAGAAAAATGTGTACATAACACTTTAAAAGTGCACTACAAGAGCTTTCAAATGAGGTATATAAAAGTCTTTTATGACATATAGTTCCTGAAATATAAAACTTTGAAAATTTTAATTTTTTTTCTTAGGTGAGTTTAAATTTTTGAGCGCCAGTGTAAGTACGCAACACATGTGTTAGATGCGTATAATTTGTAAAGATAATATATTATTTGTTATTTTTTAGCACAATGTTTTTGGAGTCGGTTTTTTTCCTTAAAAATTTTCATGTTCAAATTAATTCATTGCTGCTGTTTCTTTACAAGTATTATAAATTGCATTTTCATGAGTTCGTAAATTTTTATAAGATGTTGGACCTTTTATTCTGTTTAGTATCAATTTAAAAAAGAAAATGTTCACTACCTTTTGGAAATACTACGATTAATCTAACAATAACTATATTTTTCCTATTTTTTTATGGTTTTATTCAAGATTTCGTGTTACAATTAAAAATATAATGTTGCGATATGATAACATATTTAATTTTTTTAGCAAAATCATATTTTTTTATTTCAATTAAACCATGCAGTTAACGTGATTTCGTAAATATTTAATGCTGATGAATGTATATCACTTTCATCAAAAATTATTTTTTTTTTGATTTTCTATATGAATACTTAATTTTATTTTCGAGTGACTTCTACCACATAATGGTATTTCTTGTAATCTCTATGCTGCTTCCATTGGGCTTAAATATCTACTATCTATATATTGAGTTATTTCATTATAAATTCATAAGTATACTTTTTATTGCAAATGAGGAGGAAAGTTAGCATGATTTTTTACATACCTGAATTTTGAAATTTTCTGATCGGTTCTTATATGTATTACATACTAATTGAAATTATTCATTGTTCGCCATGTCAGAAATTGTTTTTTCGAGGGCTTATTTTTTTCCATTTTACATGAACTTTAAAATAAATTTTGGATCTTGGTGGCCAGAGCCATCAATAAGGAATTATGACAGTTTAAAAAATATATTATGAAGCATGATTCATTTTTCATAAAGAAATAGAAGATATGAAATAATTCTTAAAGGTTACGCTTAGAGTTGATTCTCCGAATAATCAATTCAGAGGCTTTACAACAACTTTAAGAAACTTAACAGGGGGCCGAACTATCTGTCTTTATCTAATAGAATTTTTCATCATTTATATAAACACCATCCGTTGTAGCATAAAAAAAAATAGTAGCCCCCGCTAGATATTAGTATAATAAGTAAATTTTGTAATAAAAATCAAATTATTTTATTGCGTAGTTTTTGAAAAATATGAGACCTACCAAAAAAGATATGTTATATTTCAGGTTGTTCGTAGGTCTCATATTATTCAAAAGCTACGTGATAAAATCATTTTCTTGTTATTGCAAAATTTACTTATTATACTAATATCTAGCGGGGGCTACTATTTTTTTCTTGCTACAATGAATGGTGTTTATATAAATGATGAAAAACTCTATTAGATAAAGACAGATAGTTCGGCCTGCTCTTAAACCATGTTTATAAAGTATATATTAATATAATTAAGAATATAATTTAATGTAAATATTAAATTAATAATTGAAAAAAAACAAGTGCAAATTACCTTGTTTTCCTTCAAAAACTAATTTTAATTGGAACTTTTTTTTCTGAAATATTATTATTCTAGCTATGGGTTCAACAAGTATTTTTTATTAACCTATCACTTGAAAGCAACTACCAGTTAAAATTTCATACTTATAAGAGTCTTAGATTAAGAGATATAAAAAAATTTGTAAATTAAGCTGATGCTTGTTATTTTTCCCGATAGTAAGTTTTGAAGCTTTTCAACAACTTTAAGAAACCCAAATCATGTTTATGAAGAATTTTTTACTATATAATTTAATTTGAATATTGAATTCATCATAACAAAAAATGACTGACTAGGAGGGTGTATGAGCTCCGAGTCTCAGATTTGGATAAAACTTTGGCTTTAGTTTCAGTATACTTTAACCCATTACGGCCTAGCAGGACGTTTTTCGGTTGCACTTTTGAACCACTGTATTTTTAGTATAATCGGGGTCTCAGAAATATCGGAGTAGTCATTTTCGACGTAAAATTTGATGATCTTTCAGAATCTGACCTTCGATTTTGCAAAAGATGAGTGGTTAAAAGGTTATAAACAAATTTATAAAAAAAAAACATGGTTTGAGAAAAAAAAATCGCTTTCATTTCGATTTTCAAAATGGAAATCATTGAAATACTTGCGTCATACGTACAAATATCGCGTTTTCGAAGCCTAAACTAAAAGTTATGACGATTTAGATCGACTGAAAAACGTTTAAACGCACAAAATAGCGGCCAGGCCCAAAAAATGAAATAAAAAATTTCGGAATTTTTAACTCGAAAACGAAGAGCTTTTAGGAAAAAAGTTATAGAACAAAAGCGCTTAGAATATATCAGAAAACTCGTGTGAATTTTTTCAGAATTTTCGGAGGTGATTTTGTAAAATCGGATTTCCCATATTTTCCGAAAATCTAAAAATCTATTAAAAAATTCTGAAAAAATTCACACGTGTTCTCTGATATCTTCTAATCACTTTTTGTTCTATAACTTTTTTCCCTAAAAGCCTTCGTTTCCGAGTTAAAAATTCTGAAAGTCTTTTTTTTCACGCATCTAATTTACTACGCTGTTTATGCATATTTTCCTTTGTATCGATATTCATATCACTGGAAGTTGTTAAAATTTTACTGTATCAACTTACAAAGTACTTTTCCGATAAACCGAATTTCATCATCATTATTATTAACGTAATATCCTCAAAACAAATAAAATTTTCAAATATTTATTCCCAATATTTTTGAACATAATCTATAACATTTTCATCTTCTTCAAATATTTTTTGAATCTCTTCGACTTTTTATCTTCTTGATAACTTTTGGACATTTCCTCATAATATGTCGCATTCCATGGCAAAGCGTCGAAAAAAATCTGATAACGTTCAAAGTATAGAAATTGCAGAACATGAAGATGGACATTTAGAAGCACTCATCATCCCTGATGATAACGATTCTGACTATCCATCTTCTGATTCTGAATCTGATGATAACGATTCTGACTGTCCATCTTCTGATTCTGAATCTGATGATTTCGATAAAAAACAGAATTCTATACCAAATGTCAGTTATTCTAAAGTACTGGACAGCTACGATGAAAATCAATCTAAATTAGAGCCAGACTACATTTATTCATGGAAAAATGGAGAATATAAGTATAATAATTACCCTGAAAATGAAAATCTGTTACCCGCAAAAACCATAAAGTTCATTCGTGACTCTTCTCTCGTAGAGTTATTTGAACTTTTCTTTTCTTTAGAGTTGAAAAATCACATAATTGATAGTACTCGTGAGAATGGTTATAATTTGACGATGATTGATTTAGATATTTTTGTGGGTATAATCATTACATCTATCTTCAATTCACGAAAGTCCCAAAGAGACTATTGGTCTAACAATTTATTGCTATCGTGTCCTATTATAATTGCAACAATGGCTCGAGACAAATTTCTTACAATCAAGTCGAAAATAAAATTCTCGAAACTAGAAGAACAAAGTTTAGATGACAGGGCTTGGAGGGTCAGAACAATCCTTGAAATTTTCAAAAAAACGCTCAGAAATTCGGTTATTTTTCTACAGCTTTGTCTGTAGACGAAATGATGGTAAAATTTCATGGGAGAACTGTGTTACTCCAATTTATGAAAGACAAGCCGGCACGTTTTGGAATCAAAATGTGGGGAATTTGTAGTCCTGATGGATATCTATTCGACTGTGACATTTATTGTGGAAAAGGGTCAAATATCTATTCAACTCATAACGACGTAAAATTATGTAAATGTGCCTTGGGAAGCCGAGTCGTTTTAATGATGGTACAAAAGTTACTTTTATCCACTAGCGCAAAAAAAATTACGCAGTATCATTTATACTTCGATAATTTTTTTTCTAATCCAGATCTCATGATACACTTAAAAAAATAGGTTTGAAAGCTACGGGAACAGTGAGAAGAAATAGGGTGAATATTGAAAATGAAGTGGACAAAAAAGCAGCAAGAGGTACTGTATCAGTAAAACACGAGGAGAAAAGCGGTTTGAATTTTATAACTGTGATGGATTCTAAGCCTGTCTCGATACTTTCAACGGCCGCAGGCGTTGAACCACTATCGAGTACAAAAAGATATTCGAAAGAATCAAAAAGTAAAAACGAGATACCTTTTCCTATGGCAAATAAACTTTATAATAAACATATGGGTGGTGTTGATTTGCACGACGGACATTGCAGTAACTTGATGCCATGTTTAAGAGCCAAAAAATGGACTTGGGCAATGTTCCTGCGCCTAATCCAGTCATCTCTTACGAATGCGCTTGTCCTTCATAATTTATCGAGCATTGAGAAAAAAATTGGTTCAAAAGACATTGCTCTGGCAATTGCTGAAAAATATTTAGCTAAAAAAACTGACGAACGACTTAAATGTCATATAAAGACATCAACTAAACATAGAAGAAATTGTGTCAATTTTAAAAAATGCTCAAAGAGAACAACAATTATGTGTATTGATTGCAAAGATTACTTTTGTGGCACCTGTTTCGATTTGGATCATAATAATTATTGATTTTTTTCATCTAAAATCATATTTTCAAAACTTGGAGATTAAAAAAAAAAAAAAAAAACTTTAAAAAAACTTAAAATGAAAAAAAAAATAAAAAAACATAAAATGAAAAAAAAAAAAAAAAAAAAATAAAATTGAAAAAAAAAATAAAAAAAAAAAAAAAAAAAAAAAAAAAAACATAAAATGAAAAAAAAATAAAAAACATAAAATTGAAAAAAACAAAAATCATAAAAAAGACAAACGAAAGGTTCTTTACATACATTTACCTCCACGTGGTAAGAATCGGGCAACGGACAACATTATTTGACGGCTAAAAATGTATTATTGTTATTTAAATATTATGATGATGGAAAATGGTCAAAATACCTGTGCATAATCAGATGCGTGAAAAAAAAACTTTCAGAATTTTTAACTCGGAAACGAAGGCCTTTAAGGAAAAAAGTTATAGAACAAAAAGTGCTTAGAATATATCAAAAAACTCGTGTGAATTTTTTCAGAATTTTCGGAGGTAATTTTGGAAAATCGGATTTCCCATATTTTCCGAAAATACAAAAATCTATCAAAAAATTCTGAAAAAATTCAGACGTGTTCTTTGATATCTTCTAAGCGCTTTTGTTCTATAACTTTTTTCCCTAAAGCTCTTCGTTTTCGAGTTAAAAATTCCGAAATTTTTTATTTCATTTTTTTGGGCCTGGCCGCTATTTTGTGCGTTTAAACGTTTTTCAGTCGATCTAAATCGTCATAACTTTTAGTTTAGGCTTCGAAAACGCGATATTTGTACGTATGACGCAAGTATTTCAATGATTTCCATTTTGAAAATCGAAATGAAAGCGATTTTTTTTTCTCAAACCATGTTTTTTTTTTATAAATTTGTTTATAACCTTTTAACCACTCATCTTTTGCAAAATCGAAGGTCAGATTCTGAAAGATCATCAAATTTTACGTCGAAAATGACTACTCCGATATTTCTGAGACCCCGATTATACTAAAAATACAGTGGTTCAAAAGTGCAACCGAAAAACGTCCTGCTAGGCCGTAATGGGTTAACTAAAAAAAGCCATTTCCTTAGGGTTTAACGTAGAGTTGTTTGAGAGATATAAGACAACTTATAATTTCTAATCTTTATTCAATTTGATTATTCAAAGATCATCAGCTAGACCATCAGTTAGATTATTGATTCTTTTATCAGCTGTGATCTGGCTATGATATATACACAGTATGTTATTACTATGAATAAATTTAATGATTAAAGTTTTAGAACTCTAATGAGGCAAGAACTCTTAGGCTCGTATTCATAGACCTAACTCAAGTAAAGATTGTTAGTCAAACCTCATTCTGTCTTCATCTCTCTCGTGATGAAAAAAATACAGATGATACAACCGTTACTTGAGTCAAGTTTATGAATCCGTACCTTTTTTATCATGAGAGAGGCAAAGACAGAATAAGGTTTGAGTAACAATTGTTACTTGAATTGGGTCTTATGCGGATGTGAATGAAGGTATACGTATTCTACAGAATCGGCCAAGGCGGTATCGGAGTGGGCTGTTGATGCTTCTCTTACATTGAATGCAAGCAAAACTAAGGCAATCGTTTTTGGCAATGGATGGTATTAACAACTTTTATGCTGGTGAGCCAAGGACGATTGAGCTTGAGGGTGGTGTCGGCATATTTTTCTCTAATACCGTTACAAGCCTTGGTGTTGTTCTTGACTCTAAACTATCATGGGAGCCACACACCAATATGTTGACTAAAAAATTTGATAAGATACTATGTACTGTTTACGGTTATTCCGTCGGTATACCACTTACGCTCTGCGCAAACAACTCGCAACCGCCCTGCTGTTTCCACAGCTTGATTACTGCTCAGTAGTTCTTCTCGATGCTTCACAGGAGTTGAGAAAACGATTACAAAGTCTTCGAAATTCATGTGAGAGATATCTATTAGGCGTGAAAATGGGCGATCATGTTTCTCCTTATAGAGCTGCGCTGGGTTGGCTGCGTACTGATGCGAGGAGACAGTATTTTATAGCTGTACTTATGTACGAAATCATGCGCATAAATACTCCTGAGTATCTAGAGTCGGTCTCTTCACTAGATATGTACCTAAGGTAGCCACTTGAGGAGAGATTAAGGATGTCGCGGTGCCCTTCATGCGTACTGAGATTAAAAGGAATTCCTTTCAAGTTCGAGGTGCGCATTTTTGGAACTCCCTGCCTGCTGATATAAAGAATCTTCTTAAACGAAGCAATAAAATTAATTCTTTCTTATAAAAGAAAATTTTGCTTTTTTGATACGAGATGCGGCTTTCCCTTCATTTTTTGCTATAGTTATTAGTTTTTACTAAAAATTAATTCTTCGATTAGAAAAGGACGCAGATAGGTGACCTCCTATTAAGGTATGATTGTATTTATTGGCTGAATGGTTAGTGAGTGAATGCTTTACTTATTTTTAGTATTTTGTCTGTGTTTTGTGCTATCGCATACGCTCATTATTTTATTGGACTATTTATTATTTTCGATTTTTTATTTTAAATTAAAATTTTTTAAATACTATGACTGATACACGGAGAAACCAGAGTACCGTAAAAACACCTACTCAGTGTAGTACGATAAATTTCTATACTTACAAGGAGAGCACCCCATCTCCGGGAAACGGATTTGGCTGAAACTGCAGGATATGATTTTTTTATGAAAAAAAATGAGCCCGTGTTTTTTCTTTTCGTCGAATAGGCCCCCTAGACAAGTACATAGACATTTTTTTAAAAATATGGTGAATAAGAGTCTTTATAAAAACCTAAATAACCAAAGAACTAAGACTCTTTAAAAAAAAATGTATGGAAGATAAAATAAAGTACAAGTTAAATGCTTCAATTTAAGCTTTGTCGCATTAAAAAATTTTTAGTGGTTCAAAAGTTACAGGCGATTAAAATATGTTAATGAAATAATGTGAAACATTGATCATATTTTATATGCTAAAAATATTAAGTAAATACGTGGTAATATTTAATTAAGAATAACTTTCGAAAAACAAAAGCTTTTTTAATGTAACAGAGCTTAAATTGAAGCATTCAATTCGTGCTTTATTTTATCTTTTATGCATTTTTTTGTAAGAGTCTTAGTTTTTTGGTTATTTAAGTTCTTATGAAAGCTATTATTCTCCATATTTTTGAAAAAATGTTTATATCCTTGTCTAGGGGGCCTATTCGACGAAAAAAAACACGGGTTCATTTTTTTTCATCAAAAAATCATATCCTGTAGCTTCAGCCGAATCCGTTTCCCGGAGGTGGGGTACTCTCCTTGTTAGTCACCAGAAAGACATGGGGTAGGTTGACTTATTAGTAGTGATATTTAAGCGACTCACATTAGTACTATTAGCTCGGAATTTTATCAGACTAGTACTAGAAATTCAGATACTACTATACGTACTTTTATTTCTACGTCTATGTATAGTATTTATATTTATTTATTCTTACAACTCATTCTTTTTCAGTAATCAATATGAAATAAAGAGCAATCACAAAATTTTAGAAACTAAATCACTGTACATGGTAATATAAGATCGGCTAAGATTAAATTAAAATTTTTTTTTCTTGATTCTGATACAATCTCTTTTTTTACTGCAAGAAATAAAATTAATGTAATGATATATAATAATATATAGATACTCTTAAATAAACTGCTTAATTGGCTTAACTCCTAATTTTCTAAAATTTTATTCACAAAATCAGTCATGTCAAAAGTTTATTTGAACTAAATTTTTAGTTCAAAAAACAGGAATGCTCAACTGTGACTATATCCTGCGTTATTAGAGTATTTCAGATAGTATACGAAAAACAGGTATTATAGTACGTTTTAAACAAAAGACGGTATTTGTAAATTTACTACCTATCCCTTGTTTTAAAGATACTCAAACGAGTAGATGTAATATACGTACTGAGACCGTTAAAAATACTACTGGTATAGTAATTTGACTGACTTTTTGATTTTAGTGTAAGGTCTTATAGTACTCCGGTTTTTCCGTGTAGATATTGTGTGACTGACTTTTAATTTATAAGATTATTGCATGTATTTTGTATCTGTGATATCACTTCTTTGGTTGTGACTTACTTATTCAGTATTCTTAGGTTTAGTAATTGACTGTGATATCAAGTGCAATATTTTTGTATTTATACATTGTTTTATGTGCAATATTTTTATATTTATACATGGTTTTATGTGTAATATTTATTATTATATTTATGAATTGTATTACACGCCCTTTGTATTATGATAAACAATAAAAATTATATCTATATCTACTTATGAATTCGAATCTAAGAGTTTTTTTCTGCATGAAAGTTTTAAAACTTGAATAATTAAATTTATTTTTATGATAAATTTAAATTCGACAATAATAATAAGAAATCTACACAGCAGACTACACATGCATAGTAAAAACATACTGTGTATATATCATAGCCAGATTATAGCTGATAAAATAATTAATAACCTAACTTACTAATGGTTGTTTGACCTAAAATTGTTCTAGTAGACGTTCCACCATCAGTCTAGTTGTATCGATTTTCCTATAGTTGAAATTTTCAATATTTACAAGTTAGTTTTGTCTCAATCTTGTAATTTGAGAATTTCTATTCAATTAAAAGTATTGAATTGAACAAAGATTAAAAGGCTAAAATAATTTTTAAAAAAGTATTAAAAATTAAGCAATTGTGAAAAGATTATATGTCAGATAAGTATTGACCACTTTGAGACCTGATTAAATAAATTTAATATTAATATTTGATATTTTGTGATTATTCTAAGGTGATTCTTTCATAAAGCAGTAATAGCAGTGGTAGCAGCACAAGTAGCAGTAACAACAATCAGAAAAATATTGAAAAACAAATCAAGTCAAGACGAGATCTTGCCTTGCATGAAAATTGTATGTTTGTGTACGCAGTGCTGGAAAGTCATGCAAACATTATTTAACGTTGATATGATCATTGAAAAATTGTCAAGAAAAGAGTGAATGATTATATTCGATGCTATAAAAATATTTATTAAATTATTAGATAATTTTACTAATAATTGAATGGTCAACTTTAGGATGAGTGGATAATTTTATTAAACTTTTTTTTCTGACAATGCTTGATATCATTAAATATTATACTTTATAGGTGTAAATATTATTTTCAATTAATCATATAAAAATCAAAACTAGTTAAAATGCTTTTAAAGAATATCAAGCATAGTATACACGGAAAAAGGAAAATACCTGAAAAGAATGTACTAATTTGAGTCAGTACTAGAAAGAATATTACTAGTCGTTTTTTAATTGATACTCAGTATATATTTTAAAACGACCTATATAAGTACATTTTTTAACGCGACTCGTCCCAAGAATTGTGTGGTATAGTACCGAATTTTTCCGTACTACGGGACTACATTATCTTTTACTAACATAGTACCTATACAATATTTACTGCGGCGCTGTCGAATATGAAACTTCAATACAGCTAATTTATCATAATGTAAAAACCATTAAATTGTATATAAATTTTTAGCAATCAATAAATATAATATCGATCATATAATATGTAAAAATTTCAAATTACTAATTATTAATTTTAAACTTGAGTTGATTATTATAAACGGGAAAAAGCAGATGAATTTTTTTGCTACACTGAGAAAAATAGATTATAACTTTAGTTATAGATAGTAATAAAAATTACTATATTTTATAGGAGAGCTGGGACATTTCTGCATTATAACGATTTTTATTACATTTATAACAAATATTACTATAAATTTGATAAGGTTGGCAACAATCGTTTAAGAAATGAAACTATATCTTATTAGAAAAATTGTTATATTACATAGTAAAAATTATCCTATAGTAAAATTTGTTATGACAGAGTAAAAATATTTCATATCTTATGTTGGAATTAATGTTATAAAAATAATAAATTTTATTATGCATATAATAAATTTCATTATGCATATAATAAATTTTATTATGAATATAATAAATTTTACTATTTCAAATAGTAATGTCGAGTCGATGATCTGTAAATTTATTTCTAACCTCAAAATTTTCTACCAAATTGAAAGTATAGTTGGGTAACATATGTAGACGATTCGAAATTTTATAAGTAACATGTCGTAATGGCGCAGTCGGTAACGTTCACGCTTTCCAGTCTCGAGGTCCCGGGTTCGACTCCACTTCAGGTCCGTTTTTTTCTTAGGTAATTTATTTTTAAAAAATTGATATAATTAAAATTAATTAATAAATCTAAAATTAAATGAATTTAAAAATTTCAATGTCAAATTTCGGGTACAAAAAAAAAAAATAAATTTTTTTCTACATATCTGTTTTTATAAATTTTACTATGTAATATAGTAAAATTTGTTATAATGCAGAAATGTCCCACTCGTACTATATAATATAGTAATTTTGAATACAATCTATAGTTATATTTATTATAGGATTTCTCTCAGTGTACAATAAAGAAATTTGTAAGATTAAGCTTGAGTGCGGACAACTCATGAAATCCACCGAGATGCTATACATAAAAAGTTATATACAAACTTACGATGTATAGTATTTCGAGGTTAGGTTTGTCAAGCTTGATCTAACTTTCAATCTAAGTTTATAAAAGAAATAAATTCAAATGACTTTTTATTTTAACAAAAATGATTGTACTAACATAGCTATAGTGCGGATAAGTTAGAATATTTGTTTGATTAATGAATTTAAAAAGATGTCAACAAAATAAAAAAAGCAAAAATCGATTCTAACAGCTCTGACATCCTGTTAAGTTGAAAATTAATTATTAGTAATTTAAAAGGGTTGTATATTATAAAAATGATTTTAGAATCATCAATTTTTAATTCTAGTATGGGAAAATCAGTTCTATATATAGCAATTATATTCTCTGCAAAATTTTACCCCTGGATCGGATAGGTGAAATATCAGTCCTAGTACCGAAAAAATAGGTACTACGTAGCGGAAATTCATGCACTCAGTTCGTAATATAGTTATGCCAGCATTAGTAGTTAAAATTTGAAGTATAGTATTGATTAAAATTATACTATTACATTTTTTTTCAATACTTTATCACAGAAATAATACATACTACGTGTAGTATTGATTTTAATGGTATTTACCTTTTTCCGTGTACAAGAATTTTCATGTTACAGCTTGCCAAATTGAATGAAAATTAGAAATTATAAGTTGTCTTATATCTCTCAAACAACTCTACGTTAGACCCTAAGGTGATGGCTTTTTTTTGTAAAAGTGTACTAGAACTTGAGCCCAAGTTCTATCCAAATCTGAGACCCGGAGCTCATACACTCTGCTAGTCAGTCATTTTTTGTTATAATAAATTCAATAGTTAAATTGAAGATATAGAAAATACTTTTTAAACATGATTTGAGTTAAAGTTTTTAAAAAGCTTCATAACGTACTATTGAAAAAAATAACAAGTATCAGCTTAATTTTACAAATTATTCTATACATCTTGATCTGAGAGACTTATAAGCATGAAATTTTAACCAGTAGTTGTATTCAACTAGTAGCTTAATAATAAATACTAGTTGAACATATAACTAGAATAATAATATTTCAGAAAAAAAATTCCCATTGAAATTAGTTTTCGAAGAAAAACAAGGTAATTTGCACTTGTTTTTTTTGCAATTATTAATTTGGTATTTAACTTAAATTATATATATATATATATATATATATATATATATATATATATATATATATATATATATATATATATATATATATATATATTTAAGTTATATATATATATATTTTATGTTTATAAAATATATATATATATATATATATATATATATATATATATTTTATAAACATTTCAAGGATCTACAGCTCTTTATCCTACCAATCTAAATCCTTGAAAATTTTTTTATATATTTCTAGTAACAAAAAGAATATATTCTGAGTGGTTCAGCGAGTTTTGTTTTTTTACTCTTCTAGTTGGCGTGAAATTAACCATATATCTCTCTATATTATAAAAAGATTTAGCCGCCGCCACTGTCGCTGCCACTGCTGCTGTATATAAGAATTCGATTTGTCCTCGGTTAGCTAGAATCTAGCTAAAATTAAGCTAAAAAATAAGCTGAAAGTTAGCTGAAAATGAGCTAAAAGTTAGCTAAAATCCTATTCTTCCTATCCTATTCTATATTATATTAAAGTAAAACCACTTTTTTTTCGTTTCTCCGGTTCTCCGGTTCTCCGCATTTGTTAAATGTGTCTAATCTTTTATTAATAAGAGTAGCAATTTTTTATTGGGCCCTATATAATTAGTCCTCATTAGTCATAAGCATCTTTTTGAGTCATATTTTTTTAAGTCTTATATTTTTTTGGGTCTTATATTTTCTTGCACCCTATATTTTTTCGATTCTTATGCATTCTTGGGCTACATATTTTTTGGGCCTAATATTTATTCAATTCTTATATATTTTTGTGCTCTATATTTTTAGGCCCAATATTTTTTTGAAATTTGTATTTTCTTGGATTCTATGATTTTTTTGGGTCCTATATTTTATTTAGTTATATATTATCCAGGGCCTTATACTTTTTGGGCCCTACTTTTATTTGAGTGCTATTTTCTTTGAGCCTTATATTGTCTTGGGTTCTAATTTTGTTGGGCCAAATATTTTCTCGATTCTTATATATTCTCTGACTATATTTTTATGGTTTATGGATTCTCCGTTTACGGGTTTATGGTTTATGGGTTCATAGGTTTATGCTTTATGAGTTTATAGTTTATGGGTTTGTAGTTTATGGTTTATGGGTTTATGGTTTATGGCTTTATAGTTTATGGGTTTATAGTTTATAGTTTATGGGTTTATGGTTTGCGGGTTCATGGTTAATAGGTTTATGGTTTATAGATTCATAGTTTATAGGTTTATAGTTTATAAGTTTCTGGTTTATAAGTTAATGGCGTATGAGTTTATGGTTTATAAGTGTATGGGTCCATGGTTTACGGGTTCATAGTTTATGGTTTATGGGATTACAGTTTATGGGTTTATGTTTTGTGGATTTATGGTTTATGGTTCATGGGTTTATGGTTCCTGGGTTTATGGTTCATGGGATTATAAGTTCATGGTTTATAGGATTATGGGTTAATGAGTTTATGGTTTATGGGTTTATGGTTTATGGTTTATGGGTTTATGGTTTATGGTTTATGAGTTTATGGTTTATGGGTTTATGGTTTATGGGTTTATGGGTTTATGGTTTTATGGTTTATGGGTTTATGGGTTTATGGTTTATGGGTTTATGGTTAATGGGTTTATGGTTTATGGGTTAATAGCTTATGGGTTTATAGTTTATGGTTTATGGGTTTGTGGTTTATAGGTTTATGGTTTATGGGTTTATGAATTCATGGTTTATGGGTTCATGGTTTGTGCGTTTATCGTTTATAAGTTTCAGGTTTATAGGTTTATGGCCTTTGGGTTTATGGTTCATGGTTTATGATTCATTGGTTTACGGTTTATGGGTTTATGGTTTATGGGTTCATGGTTAATGGGTGCATGGATTTTCGGTTTATGGTTTATGAGTTTATGATATATGGGTTTATCGTATATGGGTTAGTGGTTTATGGGCGTATGGGTTTATGGTTTATGGGCGTATGAGTTTATGGTTCATGGTTTATGGGTTCATGGTTAATGGGCTTATGTTTTATAAGTTTATTCGTTTATGATTTATGGTTTGATGGTCCATGGTTTTACGGTTTATGGTTTATGGGTTTATGTTTTATAAGTTTCTGGTTTATAAGTTGATGGCGTATGGGTTTATGGTTTATGGGTTTATGAATTCATGGTTTATGGGTTCATGGTTTGTGGGTTTATTGTTTATAAGTTTCAGGTTTATAGGTTTATGGCCTTTGGGTTTATGGTTCATGGTTTATGATTCATTGGTTTACGGTTTATGGGTTTATGGTTTATGGGTTCATGGTTAATGGGTGCATGGATTTTCGGTTTATGGTTTATGAGTTTATGGTATATGGGTTTATCGTATATGGGTTCATGGTTTATGGGCGTATGGGTTTATGGTTTATAGGTTTATGGGTTATGGGTTATGGGTTTATGGTTTATGGGTTCATGGTTAATGGGCTTATGTTTTATAAGTTTATTGGTTTATGATTTATGGTTTGATGGTCCATGGTTTTATGGTTTATGGTTTATGTTTACGGGTTTATGTTTTGTGGATTTATGGTTTATGGTTCCTGGGTTTATGGTTCATGGGTTTATGAGTTCATGGTTTATAGGTTTATGGTTTATAGGATTATGGGTAATGAGTTTATGGTTTATGGATTCATGGTTTATGGTTGTATGGGTTTATGGTTAAGGGTTCATGGGTTTATGGTTTATTGGCTTATGGTTTATGGCTTAATGGTTTATGGATTTATGGTTTATGGGTGTATGGGTTTATGGTTAATGGCTTATAGGTTTATTGTTTATAGATTTATGGTTTATGGGTTTATGGTTCATAAATTTATGGTCCATGGGTTTATGGTTTATGGGTCTATAGCTTATGGGTTTACGGTCCATAGGTTTATGGTTTATGATTTATAAGTTTATGGTTATGGCTTTATGGTTGATGGGTTAATGGTTTATGGATTTATGGGTTTATTGGTTTATATGTTATTACAAGAACAAATTCCGTATTATCGTTACTCATTACTTTATAACATCATTGTAATAAACAAACAATATAACTTTCTTTTTTCATGATCCAACTTATAATTTCATGAAATAAATTTTCTTTTTAGTTGAATACTCATATAGAAAATCTAATATTGTTGATTTAAATTATCTCTGTAATGAGATATCATAGTAATGTATACGGTTATGAGTATGATAAAATTTTTTATTGGAATCTTATAATATGACTGTCAATAATAATTATTTACTTTTATCAAAGCTTATTATTATACAAAAAGTTAAATACTTTTTATTTCAATGCAATATAATATAATGATATGAATGCATGAAATAAAATTGAATACATATTTATATTGAAATACTATTGTCAATGAACTTAGCAAATTTATATATATAATAATATCATATATGAAAAGGCATCCGAGCGACGTTAGGGGCGAGGTAAATGCTGCTAGTATTATATTAAAGTGAAACCACTTTATTCCGTTTCTCTAGTTTCCCGCTTTTTTTAAATGTGTCTCATCTTTTCATAATAAAAGTAGAAATTTTTTATTGGGTCCTATGTAATTAGTGCTTTTTAGTCGAAAGCTTTTTTCGGCCATATTTTTTTGGGCCTTATATTATTTTGGACCCTATATTTTTATTCAATGCCCATTTTCTCGGGCCTTTTTTTTATTCTCATGTTTTCTTGGGCTCTATATTTTTCTTCGCCTTATTTTTTCGGGCCTCATATTTTTCGGCCCAATATTCTTTTGGTGTCTATATTTTTTTGGGCCTTATATGTTTTCGGGCCCTTTATTTTTCTGGGTCTTATTTTTCGGGCCTATTATTTTTTTTGGCCTAATTTTTTTTCAATTCTTATATTTTTGGGCCCTACATTTTTTCGAGTCCTATTTTCTTTAGGCCTCATATTTTTTCGACCTCTTATTTTTTGAGCCTAATATTTTTTTAATATTCATATTTTCTTGGACTCTATTTTTTTGAGCTCTATATTTTTCTAGGCCTTATATTTTTCGGGCCCTACATTTTTCTGAGTCCTTCTTTCTTTGGGCCTTTTATTCATGTAGGCCCAACATTTTTTTTACTTTTATATTTTCTTAGGTTTTATATTTGTCTGGGTCTTATTTTTTGGGTCCCATATTTTTTGGGCCTGAAAATTTTTTAGGTCCTTCATTTTTTTGGGCTCTATATTTTTCGGGCGCTACATTTCTCTGAGTCCTATTTTCTTTGGGCTTCATATTTTTTTGGGTTTCTTATTTCTGGTCCCAATATTTATAATTAATTTAATAAATAATTTTATACGTCGTTGTATTTTACCTAATAGTGTCAGACTGGGTATATACCTCAAAGTCAAATAAAGAATGTCTATGTCTCTCTCACCCTCTCTTGCTGTCTCTCTTCCTCTCTCACCCTTTCTTGCTATTTTAATTTATCAGTACCCTTTTTTTCATTTTTGATATCCTAGTATTATTTAATTTTTCTTTCTATTTATTTGGTTGTTCTTATTTAATTTTCATATAAGCTTCTTTTTTACATAAAACCTTAATTGTATGTTTTTGTTTCAATTCATCATTACTCATTTTTTCCTTGAATTTGATTTTCGCGATCTTACAAGGAGAGGTCCCCACTCCTGGGAAACGAATTCGGCTGAAACGGCAGGATATGATTTTTTGATAAAAAAATGAACCCGTGTTTTTTCTTTTTGTCGAATAGGCCTCCTAGACAAAAGTATAGATATTTTTTCGGAAATATAGTGAAAAGGAGCCTTTATTAAATATGCAAACAACTAATACTCTTACAAAAAATACATACAAGATTAAATAAAGTGCAAATCAAATGCTTTGATTTAAACTTTGTTGCATTAAAAAAGCTTCACTTATTCAAAAGTTACAAGTAATTAAAATATGCTAATGAAATAGCACAAAAAATTGATTATTTTTTATATGCTTAAAAAATTAACAAATATGTAGTAATTTTTAATAAAGCATAACTTTTAAACCAATGAAGCTTTTTTAATGCATAAAGCTTAAATTGAAGCATTTAATTTGCACTTTATTTCTTTCATTATGTATTTTTTTCTAAAAGTCTTAGTTGTTTGGGTATTCAAGTTCTTATAAAGGTTCCTATTTGCTATATTTTCGAAAAAATGTCTATATCCTTGTCTAGGGGGCCTACTCGACGAAAATAAAAAAACACAGGTTCATTTTTTTTCATTAAAATATCATGTTTTGCAGTTTCAGCCGAATCCGATTCCTGGAGGTGGGGACCTCTTCTTGTTAGTATTATCTAATTTTTCTTTATATTTTTTCAATTGTACTTTTTTAATTTTAATATAAGCTTCTTTCTTACGTAAAGCCTCATTCGTACGCATTTGTTCCAATTCATCAGTACTCTTTTCTTTCTTAAATTTTGATTTCGTTATCCTTGTATTTTCTTACTTTTTTATATCTATTTTGTTGTTTTTTTTTCATACAAACAAAAGCTTCTTTTTTTCGTAAAGCCTCATTTGCATGTATTTGTTCCAATTCATCAGTATTTTTTTATCAATTTCATTTTTATTATCATATTATTATTTATTTTTTTTTATATTTATATGGTCGATCTTCTTTTATTTTCATATTATTTTCTTTTACGTTAACACTATCAATACGCCTTAGTTCTAATTTATTATTAATTTTTTTCTACATATTCATAATTATGTCTTTTTCTGAATTTTCTTTATATTCATTCAATAGTACTGTTACCATTTTCATATTAAATCCTGTTATGCACAGCTCCTTTGTCGTCCATTTCTTTTAATTCTTTTTTCTCTTCATTTAATGTAATTTCATCAGTCCTAATTTTAATATCGTGATAATTTATGTGGATATCATCGAAATCCATTAATTCATCATTTCGTTTAAAAAAATTGTATGTGATATGTCATTGTCAATTTCTATCTAGATGATTTCAAGATTTGAATTCTTCTAATCACGACACATTTCCATGATATTTTTTGTTATGCTAATAAATGTATTTGTCAGTTTTTTTCAAGAAGTTTAATCTTGGCAGTCACGGTGCTTCGGAGTGAATTTAAGTAAAAATTTAATATCACTTCAAAATTCTTTTTGAAAATGATTTGCGAACATTTAGGCATCATTTTTAAAATCGGTTTACATGGCCAATTTGGAGAAAAATAGATAGGAATAAAAAGAATGATTCAAAACCAAACAATTTTATTTTATTTTTAAAAAAATGCTTAAAAGTGTTTGGAACGTAGGTATAATAGTAAAAATATAACAAAATTAAAGAATATTGGCCTTATGTTATGGAGCTATTGGGTTCAAATATTAAAAATATTGTCGAAAAATAATTTTATAGCTACTTACGTATGAATACATAGTATTCAAAGAATGTAAATATTTATATCAATGCCATCTTCTAATATATTCTTTCATTTGTTGAAGCTCATATCATGTCAGATTTTGAGCAATTCAGTCATAGGATCTGAGTCCCGGTTACTGTGCCTGAACCTAATTCTGTGCTTTACATGTATTTCAAATGGAAAGCACAGAATTAGGTTCAGGCACAGTAACCAGGACTCAGACCCTAATTCAAAACTTGCTTAACTAACAAGGAGAGGTCCTCACCTCCAATAAACAGATTTGGCTGATATGCAGGTTATGATTTTTTGATAAAAAAAATGAACCCGGGTTCTCTCTTTTCGTCTAATAAACTCAGATGCTAAGATAAAGCCATTTTTCGAAAACATAGTAAGAAGAAGCGCTTATAAAACCTTGATTAACCAAGGAACTGAAATTCTCACAGCAAAATATAAAAAAATGGATTATAAATTTATATACTTTGATTTAAGCTTTATTGCATCAGAAGGTATTGACTAATTCAAAAGTTTTAGCTAGCACAGCATGGAAAATTTCACTAAAATATTGTGAAATCTTCTACTGGAATATCTCAATGAAACCTTTCATGCAGATTCTAGGAAGTTTTCACAGAATATTTCGAAATATTCGACTGAAATCTACCATTGAAAGCTTCCAGGAATATCTATGGAATATTTCAAAGGAATGTTCGAAAACTTTTTCAAATTATTCCATGAAATATTTACGGAAAATTTCTGGAATATTTCATGAAATATTACATTTTATGTTTATCAAATATTCTAGTGGAATATTTCATGGAAGATTCCAAGAAGGTTCCATAAAAATTTTGCTAAAAAATTTCGAACAACTTCATAATTGTAAAACGGAATATTACACAAATCTTCTAGAAATATTCCACGAAATATTTCACAGAAAGATTTAAGGGCATGACAGAGCTCGCTACCTTCTAAAATAATTCATTAACATTTTAATTCTAAGTTCACGAGTAAACGGTGCGTTAGATCGAGTTCTTTCATTACAGTAAGAAAATTTGTAATACTAAACTTCAGTGCGGACAACTTACAGAATTTACCAAAATACCGTACATAAAAAGTTATAAACAATTTTTCGAAATATAGTATTTTGAGGTTAGGTTTATCGAGCTTGATATCTAATTTCCATTCCAAGCTTATAAAAAAATATCAAGTCTAAATGATTTTTTATTTTAACAAAAATTATTGTATTAACATAGCTTTAGTGTGGACAAGTCATTACAATTGTTTGAATTACGAATTTAAAAAGATATCAATAAAATAATAGAAGTAAAAATTGTGTCCAACAGCTCCGACATCCCGTTAAGAGCAGGCCTAACTATATGTCTGTGTCTAATAGAGTTTTTTATCATTTATATAAACACCATCCGTTGTAGCAAGAGAAAAATAGTTACCCTCGCTAGATATTAGTATAATAAGTGAATTTTGTAATAACAAGAAAATGATTTTATTGAGAAGCTTTTGAATAATATGAGACCTATGAACAAACTAAAATATAACTTATCTCTTTTAGTAGGTCTCATATTATTCAAAAACTACATAATTGAATTATTTTATTCTTATCATAAAATTTAACCATTATACTACTATCTAGCGGGGGGTGCCATGTTTTTCGTGTAACAGCCAATGGTGTTTATATAAATGATATAAAACACTATTAGACAAAGACAGATAGTTCAGCCCCCTGTTAAGTAATCTTCCAGTGAAATATTTCATGAAAGATTTTAGGAAGATTCCATAAATATTTCGCTGGAAGATTTCGAAAACCTTCAAAATCGTACTGCGGAATATTACATAAATCTTCCAGTAATATTTCACGAAATATTTTATAGAAAGATTTAAGCAATTTTACAGTGGAATATTGTATGAAAGATTCTAGAAGTATTTCATGAAGTTTCCATTGGAAGCTTGCACGAAATGTTACGGGAGATTTCCAGTGACGCCGATAGGGGGATATTCGTTAAATGGGAGTTTTATTCCCAAGTGGTTGGACAATACCTTACTCACTATATAAGCGAAACGGTCGGCACTTTGTTGCGTACAGTCGAAGCGATTATGTAAATGCGATTTTATTACTTAATGTCAATGTTTATGTATGCGTATATGTATTGATATATGAGTGTAATGTGTTATTATAAAATATATATACTATTCACTCTCAGCGTTACCCAAACCTTCCATTGAAGTATTCTTGATATCTTTCAAGAATATTTCATGGAACATTCCAATGTAAAAAGAATCAAGGACATACGAATATTAGAGGAATATTTCATGGAAGATTTCTGAAATATTCCTAATCTTCTGTGCCAATATTCTGCGAATCTTTCATGAATATTGCATGGAATATTTTATGATGAATTTCTAAAATCTTCCAGAAATCTTTTATGGAATATTTCATAAAAGTTTTCTTAAATCTTCCATGCATATTCCTTGAAAGGCTTATGAATTGTTTTAAATCTTCCGTTTCAATATTCCAAAAATCTTCCATGAATGTTCCAACGAAATATTTTATAAAATGTTCCTGCAAGATTCCTGAAATGTTTCAATGAAAGATTTGAGATGACCCAAATCTTCCAATGAAATATTCTTGAAGTCTTCCAACAATATTCCATAGAATATTCCAATATAAGAAGAATCAACGAATATTACAGGAATATTCCATGGAAGATTCCTGAAATATTTCAAATCTTCCGTGCCATTATTCCAGGAAGCTTAGATTAATATTCTATGCTGTGTACGAGGTGATTAAAATATGTTAATTAAATAGTATGAAAATTCATTATGTGTTACATGCTAAAAATATTAAGAAAATATATAGTAATATTTAATTCAGCATAACTTCTGAACCACAAAAACTTTTCTAACACAATAAGGTTCAAAGTAAAGTGTTCAACTTGTACTTTTTTATCTTTCATGCACTTTTTTATTAGAGTTCTAGTTTTTTGGTTATTAAAGTTCTTATAAGCACTTCTTGCTATTACATTTTGGAAAGAAACAACCTTATCTTTGTCGCAGGGCTTATTATAGGAAAAGAAACAATACGGATTTATCTTTTCATCAAAGAATCATAACCTGCAGTATTAGCTTAATCGATTTCCCAGAGGTGTGGAGACTTCTCCTTATTAGTTATGCAACTTTCAAATTACTACTTAAAGTGTATATTAACATATGTCATCGATGTAAATATTTACATAACCTGAATACTATGTATCTTTACGTGAATAGCTATAGACCTTCTTTTCGACATTAATTTTAATAAATATTTGAGCTCAATAGCTTCATAACATAAGGCAGATATTCTTTAATTTTATTATATTTTTACTATTACACTGACATTTCAAACATTTTTGAGCATTTGTTTTATAAATAAAATAAAATGGTTTGGTTTTGAATATTTTTTCATTCTCACTTATTTTTCTCCAAATCGATCATGTAAAATGATTTTAAAAGTGATGCCTGAATTATGTAATGGGCCTACAAATCATTTTCAGATGAAATTTCGAAGTTACATTAAATTTGTATTTAAACTTACTCGAGAGCACCGTGCGATATCTAAATTTAATGGTACTTTATTGAAATATGGTTCATGACAAAAACTTCTTATCGTGTCCGATGGATTATCGTAATTAATATTTGTATTATTATAATTATGTAAAAGTAGAAACATTCTGATTTATTGCGTTTCAAAAATTCCTAATAAATGTAATCGCATTTGAGAAATATCATATCTTAAAAAACATGGGTATAAATTATAAAGTATCGCAACAGCAAAAGCAATTGCAAAAAGGCCACAATCATAATTATTTGTTTGTGAATGTAATGTCTCAAAAACTGTGCACAATTTTGATTTGTTTGGAAATAATCTGTTTATATAAATCTTATGCTCATATTGTAGATATTTAAGATTTAAACTGTCATATACATGAATTATTTTATTTTTACAATACATACAAATCCAGTGACCTTTTTCAAAATTTTCGGAAAACAATGCTTCTTCATTAGTCGATACTAAATTAATATATTGCGGTATTTGAATTGGTAAAGCGATTTGATTGTTAAATAAGGGGCACCGATTTAAAATATTAATTAATCCTAATTTATGAATATCAGTTCACATGTAAGCTATTCCACTATACAATTCTTGTCCTTTAACAATCAATTTATCTTTCTCAGTCAAACCCATTATTAGAAATTGAAAATCTTGTGAAAATTTTTATTTCTTTTAAATGAACTTTTTTTAAAAATATTCACAATAGAATAGCTTTTATATTAACTAATTTAATTCAGTGTATTTTTACTTTTAAAAGCTAAAAAATATAAGAAATTATGAAAAATACTTTGAATTAATTGTAACGAGATAAAAAATTATAATGAAATTTGTGTAAATGATATAACGATTCGAAAATGGTTATTTTCGGCAATTATATACAGTACCGGGCAATAATACTGAGGAGGTTATCAAATTTTAGCTCCGCCTATGAAAAAGCGTATCTTCTTCAATTTTCATCCTAGAAAAAATTAAAAAAAAAGCATTTTAAAGTATTTTTTAAATGCTTTTTTTTTTAGCTTACTTACATTTTTTTAACGATATTTAAAAAAAAAAATAATCGCTTCGGCAATTTTGAAATTTTTTTCTAATTTGCATTCTTCTTCAATCAGCTGTAGTTTTTTAAATAATTAAAAAACTTTAATAATTAAAAAGTAGCTTCATTTAAGGGGGAATACATGAATCATTTAAAGCTTCTTTTGGATGATGACACCACTTATAAGAAAATTAGGAATCCACATATAAATAAGTTACAAGATAGTTTAAAGGATTTATTGTTATATTGGAAAAAGAAGGATTTTAAAGATGATAAAGTTTTTAAATTTCTAAAATGTGAAAATGGTACAGTTGCAAAGTGTTATGGGCTTCCTAAGATTCATAAAGAACAGCTGACATATAGAATAATAATATCGTCAATTAATTTTCCTACGTATAAACTTGCACGGTTTTTGTCTGATATTTTAATTAATGTAGTTGGAAAAACTAATTCTTTTGTTAAAGATAGTTGGAGTTTTTATGATATTATAAAAGATATTGTTATTCCGAATGATCATAAAATTATTTCGTTGGACGTTGTATCTCTGTTTACGAATGTACCTCTGGAGATGGTCAATGAGATCATTTGCGAGAGGTGGTCTAATATCAGTTTATATACTAGTTTAACTCAGAGTGAAATGATTAAAGCACTTCAATTAGTTTTTAATAATACAGTTTTTTCTTTTGATAAAATTTTTTATGAGCAGAGGTATGGTTGTCCGATGGGATCACCATTGTCACCTGTGATAGCTAATTTGGTGATGGAAAAATTGGAGGGTGTTGCTTTGTCGAAATTGAGTTTTGAGCCAATAATTTATAAAAGATATGTTGATGACATCTTTGCTGTGGTGCCAGATTGTTTTGTGGATGAAATGGTTGATGTTTTTAATTCTGTTCATGATAGAATTAATTTATAGAATTAAATAGAGTCAGATAATCAGTTGAGTTTTTTGGATATTAAAGTAATTAGAGACAGTAATAATAAAGTTAAACTAAATTGGTATAGAAAGCCAACTTGGTCTGGTAGATTTTTAAATTTTAATTCACATCACCAGTTCGGAAACAAAATTGGTACTTTGAAGGGTGTGATTGATCGCGCGATTAAGTTATCACATATAGATTTCAGAAAAGAAAATTTGAACATTGTTAGAAAGGCTTTTGTTAGTAATAGTTATCCAATCGAATTTGTTAATAGAATGATTGAGGAGAGGGTGAATGAAATTTATAATAGTATTTTAAAAAAGAAAATTGATGTAGAAACTAGAAGCTTGTATTTTGTTTTGCCGTATGTTAGAGGTTTGTCAGAAAGAATTAGAAATGAATTCAAAAAACATAAAATTCAAGTTTTCTTTAGAAATAATAATAATTTAGGTAGATTTTTTAATAATTGTAAAGATAAGGATGAAAAGGATGAAAAATCGGGAGTCGTTTACAAGATCAATTGTAATGATTGTGATAAATATTATATTGTACAGACAAGTAGATATTTAAAGAAACGAATTTATGAACATAAATATAGTTTGAGAAGTCCAAATGTTGTGTCGGGGTTGAAGCAACATTGTTTGAATTCCGTTCATTCTTTTGATTTTGTGAATGTTGAAATTTTAGAAAATAATATTAAAAATAAATTTAAAAGGGAGAGTTTTGAGAATATTCACATTTTTCAGAATAAAAATAATGTAAATTTAATGTTAGAATCAAGTAAATTAAATAGTATTTATCATCCTTTTCTAACATAATATAGAATTAAAGTGGTGGAGGTATATTAACTAATATTGGTGTTTTTGATGGTGAAGGGGATATTCAAATAATTTTTTAGGTATAAATTGGGAGTCATGCGGCGAGAGGAGTTCAGTCCTTGAGGATGAGCAGTAGCGTGCTCGAAACGTTGGACATTATACAGGATCACAATCGAAGAAAGGTTTTTTGGTGGTGGGGGACACTCAGATTGTGCTTTACTAATTTTATTTATTTTCAGGTTTCTTTCCAGTTAATTTTTAAGTTTTTATTTCAGGTTATTCTACGGGGGTGATTATAAACAAGGGCAGTCTGACTGTCCATATTTATTTAATTATTTTATTATATAGATTTTAAATTGACTGTAAGACCAATGGAAATATTTATCATCCTATTTATTATTCAGTCGACATAAGTATTGTTTTTATTTTAAATAATTAAGCTAGAAAAAATTTGAAAAAAGATTTTGAAAGGGCTTAAAAATGCTATTTGCAGCTATTTTTACAAAAAAAATTTAATCATTTTTTGTCAAGTTTTAAACATATAAAGTTATCGATCTAATACTTTTGCAGTTGTAAAAAACACTTTAATAGCAAGTAGAAAATAATCGCTGGTGAAGTAGTGATTTAATTTTAGTAGGAAATTATAACTATTCATTATTATTAATAAAACATAATAAAGTATGAAACAACAAAAAGATTTATTTTGCAAGAAGTATATCATAGAAATCAAAAGTTTTGCACCAGCGATTATTTTCTACTTGCTATTGAAGTGTTTTTTACAACTGCAAAAGTATTAGATCGATAACTTTATATGCTTAAAACTTGACAAAAAAAACTAAAAAATTTTTGTAAAAATAGCTGCAAATAGCATTTTTTAAGCTCTTTCCAAATCTTTTTTCAAATTTTTTCTAGTTTAATTATTTAAAAAACTACAGCTGATTGAAGAAAAATGAAAAAATGAAAAAATTTTCAAAATTGCCAAAGCGATTATTTTTTTTTTAAATATCGTTAAAATAATGCAAGTAAGCTAAAAAGAAAGCATTTAAAGAATACTTTAAAATGCTTTTTTTAAATTTAATTCTAAGATGAAAATTGAAGAAGATACGCTTTTTCAAAGTCGGAGCAAAAATTTGATAATCTGCTCAGAATTATTGCCCGGTACTGTATATATATACATAACAAAAAAACATCGGATGAGGTTTTTCAAAATTATTAATGGATTAATTTAATATATATTTAATGTAAGAAGAATTTTTATTAATTAATATCATTAGTAAAATATTATGACTATATTTGAATTTTTTTTTCAGGCTTAAAATCCATTCTGATACCTTCAACAGTTTTTAAATGTTAATACCGTAAATATCTGTGAATAATTATAAATGATTGTAAATAATGCAATTATTATAAGTGACTAAAAATAATGATATTTCTGTTCTATTTACAACAAACCTTTCTGCATAATTAAATAATATTTATATAATATTATAATTTTTAAAGGCAATTTAACAATAGTACTTTTTGATACTAGTGCATCAAATTATAAATATTCGTGCGGTCGATATGCACGAGGGTCGTCCAAGCCACCCCAAGTGTCATAGCAATCGCAGGAATATTTATAATTTAAGGCACTAGTAATTAATAAAACTCCCTTTCACCTTAAATATATATTAAATATAAGACTTTGATCCATTTATAATTTTAAAAAACTTTATCAGATGTTTTAAATTTTTTTGAATTGTCCAAAACTTGATTTTTTTAAATTTTGGTATGTGCCGTAGACTTTTTCAGTCAATTTTCAACTGATTAACTCCAAAATTTCCAGAGATCTTGAGTATATACATCTTCATAAAATAACGGTTCTGGATTTTTTATAAGACAAGTTGAAGTAATTGTTGAATTAAGAAGGGGCCGAACTATCTGTCTTTGTCTAATAGCGTTTTTCATCATTTATGTAAACACTATCCGGTATAACAAGAAAAAAATAGCAGCCCCCGCTAGATATTAGTATAATAAGTAAATTTTGTAATAACAACCAAATTTTTTCACTGCGTAGTTTTTGAATAATTAGAGACCTACCAAAAAAAGATAGGTTATATTCTAGATTGCTAGTAGGTCTCTAATTAGTCAAAAACTATGCGGTAAAAAATTTGGTTGTTATTACAAAATTTACTAATTATACTAATATCTAGCGGGGGCTGCTATTTTTTTCTTGTTATACCGGATAGTGTTTACATAAATGATGGAAAACGCTATTAGACAAAGACAGATAGTTCGGCCCCTTCTTAAATTACTTTTATGAAATTCATAAAAATATGTATTTTTATCAACTTTTTAAACTTAACTTTTAAATTCTCTTTATTTTTAAAAACTAAAACTGTGATTTTGTGAAGATACATAATCTGAAGATCTCTGAAAATTTTTAGGTTAATTGGTTGAAAATTGTCCAAGAAAGTTTGTGGCAAATACCAAAATTTAGAAAATCAAGTTTTCGACTACTCAAAAGAATTTAAAATATCGGTTAAGAATTTTAAAAATTATTCATGGATCAAAGAATTATATTCAATAGATATTTATGTTAATAATAATATATATACTCAATAATAATTATATATATATATTTTAATTATATATACATATTCAATATATATCAACTCGTGGAATTGAATACTAATAAATATAAGTTTTATCATAAAGCTAATTATTTAAGTTAAATTGTATTTTATAAAATAATACAATAATTTATAAGTTATTAATTATAATAATTATGTAAACTTTTTAATTATAGGATGAAATAATATTAAATTCGTGATTATCATTTTCATAATTTATATAAAATATTATGTAAGTTTCAAAAGTATAGATTATTTAGAGTGAAATATAATGTAACTTCGACAATAAATCCAATCTAATAGAATAATTATAATTTTCAATTATTATATTTAATACAAATTTTAGAGTGATATTTAAGAATATTATTCATTTTCTGCATTTCTAATAAATGTTGTGCGAATCATAAGTAAATTTTTTCTGAAAAGTTTACTGTTTTATGGGAAATTTTACTTCCATCTAGACAGATCATATATCAGGTCTAGACAGAAAACTTGTCACGTTACTGCTACTTTTTGACTTTAGTAAGGCATTCGACACGATTTCTCCCTCCAAACTTCTTGCGAGGCTTAGATCGATGGGGTTCTCCAGGGCCGCACTCGGATGGATTAACTCCTATTTATCAGGTAGGAAACAAATGGTTTCCACACATTTAAAGGAGGAATCGAATTGGCTAACAACCAATCTAGGAGTACCGCAGGGTTCGGTGCTGGGGCCTCTGTTGTTTTGCCTTTACATGAATGACGTACGTGACGCACTGGACTCTGGTCGCGTCGGGCATCTGCTGTATGCGGATGATCTTCAAATTTATACACAGGTCCCTTATGATGATGTGGACGAGGGGATTCGTATTTTACAGAGGGCGGCCAAGGCGGTGTCGGGGTGGGCTGCTGGTGTTTCTCTCACTTTGAATGCTAGTAAAACAAAAGCCATCGTCTTTAGAAGTAATGGTTTTATTAAAAATTTTTATTCGGGTGAGCCAAGGACGATCGACCTGGGGAGCGGTATCGGTATTCCTTTCTCTGACACTGTTACGAGCCTTGGTGTTGTACTCGACTCTAAACTGTCGTGGGAACCGCATATTAATATGTTGAATAAGAAATTTAATAGAGTGATTTATAGCCTGCGGTTTTTCCGTCGGTACACCACTGAGGCTCTGCGTAAGCAGCTCGCAACCGCCCTGCTGTTCCCACATCTTGATTACTGCTCAGTGGTTTTGCTCGATGCTTCGCAGGAGTTACGAAGACGGCTACAGACAATGCAAAATTCATGTGTGAGATATGTATTAGGTGTGAGGATGGGTGATCACATCCCTCCCCATAGACATGCTTTGAGTAGGCTACGTACTGATTCGAGGAGACAGTATTTTATTGCTGTACTTATGTACAAAATCGTACGTATGAATACTCCCGAATATCTAGTGGGTCTCTTCACTAGATATATACCCAGAGCGACCACTAGGGGTGAGATTAAAGATCTTGCGGTGCCCTTCATGCGCACTGAGACTGGAAGAAATTCCTTTCAAGTTCAAGGTGCGCATTTTTGGAACTCCCTACCTGCTGATATTAAAAATCTTCCATTAATCAGCAGAGTTAAAGCCGCTCTGAGGAGGTTTTTACTCGACCTCGATTAAACAGTATTATTTTCGGACTACATCATATGTGTTAATTTATTATGTGATGTACCCTTTATAGATTTAAGGCATGATTGTATTTATTGGCGTGGATGTGTGTGCATAGAGTGAATGATTATATTTTTATCAGATTGACTTGTATATTACTGTACATTCAACTTTGCTGTGATTTTAACTTACTGTATACTGCTGATATTTCGACTGCGCTCTTAACACACTTGATTTTATGTATTTCTTTTGACTGATAGATATTGAGACTGATTTTTAACTATATTATTTATACTTTTTGCGTGTATTTATTCGTGTTATCTGTGATATCACTTTTATTTAATTTATTGACTTACTATTACAGTATTATTATCTCTATTATGTTTTATGACTGTGATATCATACTGTACTATTTTGATTTTATATATGCAAGGCTATTTAAAGTATTTTATGTATTTTTTTAACTTTATTTGTAATTTTACACGCTTTTTTGTAATTATAATACAAAATAAGCAATATCTAATCTAATCATATATATGAATTCATAATTATAGTCATAATCAGAAAAATTTATCCATATTTCATATATTTTTCTATCCATATAATTCACTATTAAAAATAATTTAATATAAAAAAAATTCCTATTTAAGATCGTATTTTATAATACGTATGCTAAAGAGATACTAAGAGCATCTGTTGCGTAACCGGCTAAGACATACGCCTTATACGGTCTCTACACATTCGCTCCGAGTGGTCGAGAGTTCGATTCCCGGTGAAAACATCTGACATTTTTTTTAGACGTTTTTCATCGAAAAAAGAACTTCTGAGCGCGATAAGTAAATATTCCTGGCGTAGGTTTTCTCCTGAAGAAGTTTTCCCTACGTCACGGGCTTATGCCTGGGCAAATACAGGAATCTACCGTAGAAATCTACGAACCGACTGTTCTAGGAACGCGGCAGTTTGTGATTTCTCGGGGATGGGTAACTTAATTTAGGTAAGGAAAATAGGTTTAAAGGAAAATAGAGGTACAGGAAACATAAATAGGGTAAAAAGGTAGGCAAACATCCTAACACGGAAGTGGTCAAGAATGTCGGTAGCTAGGCCAAGAGGCTGTAACGGGCCAATAGGGCGAACTAGATAAAATGTTATGATAATTTTTTAAATGAGGTCATTAGATGTATTCTAAAAATAAATATATTTTTCTTAATAAAAATATTATTGCTTTAGTGAAATTATTATTAATACATTTAATTCTTAACAATTTTTGCGTAAATGACAATTCATATAAATACGAACACACGTACATATGAATATGTTATTGTTGGTCGATTGCAAATAGTCGATTTATTGTTTTGTAATATTCAAATTTCGAAATAACCAAAATATTTTATTTTAATCTTATAATCGTGTATTTAAATTCAGTATTTCGTATGTATAAAATACATATGTGAAGATATTATGATTAGAAATAAACACGAAATTTGTTTTTAAGTATGTTTCATGTAAAAAGGTTTATTTTTAAGTACTTGACGCACGCAACTTACCGGCGAATTTTCACAGTCGGCACAATTTAATTGATGTATGCATTTCTTGTAATTTTCTGAAGACAGATAAAAAGATAATTAAGTATAGGAATTATAAAGATACCTGTCCAAACTTATTGGTGCAGAGTTTGGCCGGCTGTGATTGGACGCCATTTACAGTTGGTACAGTTGACCCGGAATCTGCGCTTGGCTGCCTCTGCGACAACCTTACGGCAGCAATACAAAATCTGGCGCCACTAAAGTCACTTAAAATTGGTAAAGATAAATTTCCTTGGATAGATAAAGAGTTGTCGCAGATGCGGCACAAGAGAGATGCCACGTATCGTAGGTTTAAACGGACGAAGGAGGAGTGTTATCTCTCTGAATTCTTGAAACTGCGTAAAACTATAGATGAACAGACAGAACATGCTAAGACAAATTATTATCATAATAGACTGTTTGATGCTCTTGCTGGAGGTAATGTCTGGAAGGAGTTAAAAGACCTGGGACTCCTGTCCGGACCTCAAGGGGACTTGAATGGATTCACTCCTGATGAGCTTAATGCACATTTTGCGGGGGTGTCAGTCTCGCCGCACGATGATACTGCGGAACGTAAGAAGATTCTTTCAGAGTGCAGTGAAAGTGGCTTTGCCTTCAAGCCAATTAATATTAATGATGTAATCCTTGCGATTTCGCATTTTTCATCACAGGCTTGTGGCGAGGATGGCATTCCGCAGAGTGTGATACTCAAAGCACTACCGTTTATTGGAGAGCATCTTGTGACTCTTTTCAATTCCTCTTTTGCGCGGGGATCTTCCCTTGCCTTTGGAAGCGTGCACACATTGTGCCTTTAAAGAAGTGTCCTGCACCTAAGATGCCTAAAGATTTTAGGCCAATAGCAATATTATGCTTTCTTTCAAAGGTTCTGGAGAAGATTGCCCATGACCAACTGCAAGAGTACATTACGACACACAAAATACTTGACCCTTTGCAGACTGGTTTCAGAAAGCACCATTCTACGCAGACTGCCATACTTAAACTTACAGACGACATAAGATCAGGTCTTGACAAGAAACTTGCCACGTTACTACTTCTATTTGACTTTAGTAAGGCTTTCGACACGATCTGCCCCTCCAAATTGCTTGCGAGGCTTAGATCGATGGGGCTTTCCAGGGCTGCACTTGAATGGATTAGCTCCTATTTATCAGGTAGGAAACAAATGGTTTCTACACACTTAAAAGAGGATTCAGATTGGCTAACAACCAATCTAGGAGTTCCACAGGGTTCAGTGCTGGGGCCTCTGTTGTTTTGCCTTTACATTAATAATATACGTGACACACTCGACCCCTGTTTCGTCAAGCACATATTATATGCTGATGACCTCCAAATCTATACTCAGGTCCCTTATGAACATGTGAATGAAGGTATTCGTATTTTGCAGAGGGCGGCCAGGGCGGTGTCGGGGTGGGCTGTCGATGCTTCTCTCACATTAAATGCAAGCAAAACTAAAGCAATCGTTTTTGGCAGTAGTCGATTTATTAATGACTTCTATACTGGTGAGTCGAGAACGATTGAGCTTGAGGGTGGTGTCGACATATCTTTCTCTGATACCGTTGTGAGCCTTGGTGTTGTGCTTGACGCTAGGTTGTCATGGGAGCCGCACATTAATATGATGACTAAAAAATTTAATAGGATAATGTATAGTTTGCGGTTTTTCCGTCGGTACACCACTGAGGCCCTGCGTAAACAACTCGCAGCCGCCTTGCTGTTTCCGCACCTCGACTACTGCTCAGTAGTTTTGCTTGATGCTTCGCAGGGGTTGAGAAGACGCTTACAAAGACTACAAAATTCATGTGTGAGATATGTAATGGGTGTGAGAATGGGCGATCATATCTCTCCTCATAGAGCTGCTCTTGGTTGGCTGCGTACTGATTCAAGGAGACAGTATTTTATGGCTGTACTTATGTACAAAATCGTACGCATGAATACTCCAGAGTATCTAGTGAGTCTCTTTACTAGATATGTACCTAGGGTAGCCACTAGGGGAGAGATTAAGGACTTCGCAGTGCCCTTCATGCGTACTGAGACTGGAAGAAATTCCTTTCAAGTTCAAGGTGCGCATTTCTGGAACTCCCTGCCTGCCGATATAAAAAATCTTCCATCGCTCGGCAGGTTCAAGTCGGCTTTGAGGAGGTACTTACTCGACCTCGAGTGATCTTAATTTTAAGCATTTTAATTTTATGTTAATTTATTTTGTTTTGTTTTATATATAGATTTAAGGTGTGAATGTATTTATTAGCGCGAATGATGGTTGAATGAATGTAGAAAGAATGAGTGATTCTGTTTCTTTTTATTTGTAGTCATGACATCTTCAGTATCAAGTTTTTATTTTTGAATTTTATTATTATATTATTTTTATTTATTGTTGCATTGTTATGTCCAATTTTATTTTTATTTGATGTCATGACTAAGCTTTATGCTTTATCTTTTAAATTGTGTTATTGGATTTTAATATGATTTTAATTTTATGACTGATAGATATTTAAGACTGTTTTTATTGTAATTTATGTTTTTATGCTTCCTGCGTGTATTTAGAGTAGTCTGTGATATCGCTTTTATATAGTGACTTACTGATACAGTATTATATATTAATTTTAATATTTGACTGTGATATCTTATCATATTATGTGCAATACTTTATACAGAATTATTATTTATTGCTTGTAATGTAATCTGATGTATTACACGCCTTTTTGTACTCTTTTACAAAATAAATTAATATCTATCTATCTATCTATTTTTAATTTTATTGTTCAAAATAATAGTCATGCATTAAGGGCATAAAACACCTTTTTTTCGGTCCCACCATCGAATTTGGGTTTATTGCTTTTTTTTATAGGAAATACACTGTAGAATAAGCTCCAACAAAATTTTTTTACCCCATCTCATTTAGTTTCGTTTTTATGAAGAAATTAGTAGAATAAACTTTTAATTAATTTTTTTTGTTAATTTTGCTATTTTGAGATTTTTCTTAAATTTTTAGCTAATCTTATTAAAACACTATGAGAACTTATATTTTATTACTCGATTCAATAATTCATAAATCATTGATCTCCAAAAAATTTTTTTAAAGAGATTTAATTTTGTTTTTATTTATTAAGTCTACAATAATATAATTTTTACAAATTAAAAAAATTTTAAGAATTATTTTAAATTGAATTTTTTAAATTTTTATTGATTTTTTTTAGGTTTAAGTGAAAAAAAGAGTTTATTTTTTTAATTTTAACAAAATATTTATCTTGATTTAAGTTCTAAAAAGTTTTACATCCATATTTTATTCCGTTTTGATTTTGTAAGGAAACGAGTGGCACATAGTTATTCGTGTAATTTCTTATCGATTTGAATTTCGCGCGTTCGCGCTTTCTGCTCGTATCATTTCGCTACATGACAGTTAGTCTCAGCTGATTGTTTGGTCAGTTTGCAGTAAGTTTGTTTACTTAAAGTACATTTGAAAAATATTAGTAGGTTTTGTGGTTTAATTTACGTAAAATTATTAATTTTTAATAAATTACACGTTCGCGAGTTATTTCATATTTTTTTATGTACGCCTGAAATTCTACGTTTATCTAAATAGAAAGTGTATTTGAAGTGTAAAAAGCTTAAATTGACATTAAGAATACGAACCTCAAAAATGTCAAATAATGAAAGAGATACCAGAGACAGATTTCATAACCAACATCAAGATATAAAACGATCTACAGGAAGATCTAAAAAGAAGCCAAGGAAATTTCTTAGTAAGAGTGAAAAAAATTCTCCTAAAGCTAAGGGAAGTAGACCCTCTACTTCTTTTTCTAAACTGAAAAAAATAGAATTTTCAAGTTTCAGGGCAAAAAATAGAAATGTTGATACCAACGTTCTATCTTCTATGTTAGAAAAATTGTGTTGCAGTGAGTGCCATCGTAAGATGAAATTTATTGAAACCTCTTTTGGAGGATAAGGATTCAAAATTAATATGATTTGTGATTTTTGTGATGAATAAGCAACTGTAAACTCTAACAAGAGAGAAAGTGCTATGGACAATACGTATAAAGTTAACAGGTATAATGTTCTTGCTGTTCGTGTACTTGGCCATGGACTTGCAAGTTTGTCTAGTTTTTGCAGTTCAATAGATTTATCAAAGCCAGTTGCCCAGTCAGAGTTCAGTGCTATAAGTTGTTCAATAACAAAAATATACGAACAAGTGGCAAAAGGTTCTACATCTAAAGCTGTTAAAAATTAACTTGAATCTACTTCCTAAAATAGTGCTGATCTTGATATAACTTTCTCAAGATGTTGGAGAAATTGAACATCGGACTTTGAAATGTATCTGTCGAGTGCGTCAGGACTTTGAATGATAAAAGATAATTCAATGTAGAGTGATCAAGTTAGTCTCATTCGAAAGAAGCACATACTCTGAAAAGAAAAGTACGAATAGGTGTGATGGATTTTTATACACCGGGTGCATATTAAATTCATGTAAGTGTATAATTCTAATTATTATTACATATTTAGATATAAATTCTATTTATAAATTTTAATATTAATTAAAATATAAATTTTAAATCTAGATTTTATTTCTTAATTTTGAATTTGAATTATAAAATATAAAATGATTACTCCATATTAAATATTATTTCTTAGTTTTCAGCTGATTCAAGGTTAGTACGAGTGATTCTAACAACCATCAGAGTACCAAGTAATTATGTATTTGTTGATTCTTACAACAAACACATAGTTTCATTGGTGAATAAGGGTGAGTACTGACAAAATATCTTATAATAAGAAAGATTATTTTTATTGATTATTTTAATAACATATCTTTTTGCATTTCAGCTTTATCCAGTCGATAACAAGGTTCTCTTGTCTGGTATCTCTTTGTCATATTGTTAGCTAATATAAATAAGAAATACCAGGAAAGAATTATTTTATGAAAGATAAGTATAGTATTGATAATTTTAAGATATAATAATTAAAAACTTTAAAGCTGTTTATCTCAAATATAGATTTAATTTCAGTATTAGCATCATTCTCGCGTGAATGGAGGGTTTTGAAATCGAATGACAAGAAGTTGTTAAAAAATCCAAAAATAAAGTAAAAAAATTAAAATTTATTTAATAAATTAATATTTTTTGTTGAAAAGTAAAAAATTTTTTGTGTTTCAGGAATTCCCTTATTCACGCGAGAATGATGCTAATACTGAAGTTAAATCAGTTTGGAAAAGTCAGATCCATCCAGCGGTTCAGCTCAAATCTTACGGTGGAGCCATTATAAGAACACGAATTCATCGAATGATTATGGGACTACAGCTAAAGCAAAATGAGCTTACAAAAGCTTAAAATAAAGTTATTTTAGTCTACTTTCAAATATTATTTCCATTTACAAAGAATTTAATTAAATCTAATTAATAAATATCTTTTCTACTAGCAGGGGGAAAAGGTGTTTTGTGCCCTTAAGGTCAAGAATCTAAACATAAGAGCTGTTCTTTAATGATATTAAACGTTACACGTAACTCGTTACACGTTCTAAAATTTTGTTGTCCAATGCCTACTGAATTCAATATCTAAACGATACTCACAGTTACCTATGAAGTCGAGCTCAATTTTCGACTTTTGTGAATCATGCCTTACAATTTACATACGATTCAGGACATCCTTTATTTTTTTTCGCTAGGTAAAAAATATACTATTTAATGTGAAATATTCTTGGAAATAAAATTTGAGTTGTCTATTTTTTTTTAAATTCCTGGTTCTATTCAATTACTTTATACTATTTAGTTTCACTGATTTTTAGTATAAAGTAAATCTATGTTCGAAATTTATTTGTTGTTGTCGTTTTTGATACTTTTATTTCAAATATTAAATTACACATATTTTCTCTTTATTGAAAATCGATGACATTCCATATATGACATATTGAAACTTAGCCTTATATTGTATGTGTAATAAACTTAAGCTTTTCTTTAATATTTGTTTACATATACAATAACGTATATTTAAATTTAATATTCTAAAGTTAATTTACTTTTCAGTAAATTTTAAATATTGTAATTAAAATATTTACCACCTTTTTCTACAAATCTTCGGTTAGTCGGATTCGTGCATTTTTTAGGTATGTGCTTCGAGTATATATACGTGGAGGCAGCATGTTATATGGTAAATTGGTGGATATTTTAACGATGATGTGAGAAAGAAAGAAAATAAATACTTGAATACTGTCTTTCTGATGCAGCGCTTACGGGAGCGTTACGCGAGAGAGATAGGATTCAAGTTAATATTTTCTTTCTCTCTACCTAAAGTTGCCACCACTTTTTAATATGGCACGTTTCCTCCATAGTATATAAGCTCTAAAGGTATGTGTAATTATTCTTGTAATAAGATTTTCTTTTTATATAGGTTCCTATATAATTAGTACTTATTATATATTAAAGTGAAACTACCTTTTTCTACAGTTCTTGGCTCCTACGGATCTGCGAATTTTTTTGTAATAAGAATAGTAATTTTCATTGAGTCCTATATAATGAGTAGTTATCATATACAAGCACTATTTTTGGGCCTCATTCTTGGGTCTTATGTGGGCTTTAGTATATGTATTTCTCTCATCATCTATGTTTCACTATATTTTGTTTTATTATCTTTTTTTCACTCTCTATTCTTTCTTCCTTCATTTTTCTTCTATTCCCTCCATCTTCAGTTACCCTCCTTAATTTTCTCTTTCCTTTAAAATATAGACTTAAATTATGATATAATATTAGAGTTGTAACGGGGAATATATTTAAATCAACTAATCAAATATATTTGTGGGTTTCATATATACTTACTTCAAGTACGTACGCACTTACCGTTAAATAACCGATTTTCGATTTAGAGACGATCAGCCTCGTACATTGTCACGGATCGACTATGACTGTCTTTTTTATACAATGAAAATCAGTTAAGCAATATTTAATACTATTGCAGAACTTCGCTTAGAAGTTCTGCCTCCCGGACGTCTGGTACGACGAAACCCACGGCGTGTACCTTAAGACTCTCTTAAATATCGTAGATCAAAAGAAAGCAAGTGTACTAAATTTAACACATACAGACAGAACACGATTTTAATCAGTGAGAAATAATATTATGTTACAATCCAAAATAACTTCAATTTTACTTTAATTTATTCAAAATGACAAACAAATTCAGTACACCGAAATAAGTTTATAAAGTCATTTATTAGATACAAAATTTAATAAATCTCACGAAAAGAAACATAAGTTAATTTAAGCTACCCTATTCTATATGACGCGGTGCACACGACGGTCTCGATATTTTTACATATATCGCATGCACGCATTTAATAATAAAACGCAATACGATAGTCTGCAGACTTACATTTTTTGATCGGGCGTTGAACACGGAGGATTCTCGACAGATCTCTCTCGCAACGGCGATTCAGCAGTCCAACCAAAGCGGCACCGTAGATATGCGGTGCAGCTCAACAATCTCGTTGCTCTCTTCGAAATGTTATTCGACTCTCTCTGCAAAGTCTTAGCAAAAATTCTCTTGTTATCGACGTGCAAATAACCTAATTAATCACAACGAGATTTCACTGCTTCACGCGATTCATCAAATAAAGACACCTTTAAAGAAAGATAATGAGGCTTTAACAATACTCTCACAAAAAAAACTTTTATCAAAAAATTATCGGACACACAAGCTCGCACAACGCACAATATGGCTGCTAAATCCTTTCTGCTTTGTTAAAAACGACCCGTTCGTTATTCTCTCTTGTCTAAGTCTACCCGTCATGCCCTGCGCGCGCCTCTCTCTACCGTACTATATCCGAGTCGCTGAGACAGACTCTCTTCATCTCACTCTTACGCTTGCATATCCAGCATACGTTGAGCCGTGCGACTGATAACGAGGATAGAGCAATATCATAGCATACAAATAATTCACTATCCTCGTTACAGAGTACTTGACTAGCTTCTAGATAAAAGAAAAAAGTTTTTGTTCACAGCGCATCTCTAAATGCAGCTGAATTTAACTCAATCAGCTAATTTTTGACTGACGTATTGCCCATTTTTATCTAAATTTTGTATAACTTAACTGACTTCATGAATAAATTCAGTCAATTTTCAGGTAAATTTATCCTACTTCTGCTTAGTTTTAACTAACTTTTAGCTAACTTGTTGTTCCTATTCTAATTAAATTTAAGCTAAATTTCAGCTATATTATAGCTAACAGGGGCCACGATTGATTGTTATACACGGTGGCAGCGTCAATAGCGGTGGCGAAAACTTTTTATAATATAAAGAGATATAGATCTTTCTATATAATATAGTTTTTTTTTTTTTAAATTTAGTTGTTGACCCTCCATATCTTAATTATAGAATTCTTATTTTCCACCCTTTTATTTAATGACACCCATTTTCTACTCATTTTACATCCATTTTCCACTTTTTTCAACTCTACATTCCACCCAACAAAAATAACTGCTGATACCCAAGTAAAGATACTGGAGTTCCAAGTTATACTCAATACTGAAATCACGTTTATGAATTCGAACCTTATAGACGAATCTCAATCTTGTTAATACTGAAGATTATTAAGTTCCAACCTTAATCTTGAATTTACACATGCGCACACAGAGAAAGGAAAATACCTAAGAAAAATGCACCAACTTGAGTCAGTAGTCAAAAAAACATTACCAGTCGTTTTTTAATTGATACTCAGTACATAAATTAAGACAATCTATATTAGTACATTTTTCAACGCGTCTTATCCCAAAAATTATCTGGTATAGTACCGAATTTTTCCGTACTACGGAACTTAATTATCTTATGCTAACATATTACCTATACAATGCGCACTGCGGCGCTGTCAAGTATGAAACTTCAATATGATTAGTACTCAATAACGTAAAAACCATTAAATTGTAAAACAATTTTTAACAGTTGATAAATATAATGTGAATCATATAATATATAACAATTTTGAATTACTAATAATTAATTTTAAACTCAAAAGCTAACTATTTTAAAACGAAGTATGGCAGATAAACATGTATCGTTCTATTCCCTAAATATCACGAATTAGAAAATTAATTATTAGTAATTCAAAAGTGTTATATATTATATGAATAGTTCTATATTTATCAAGTTTTAATTTTAGTAACAGAAAATGTCGCACCAAAACAGAATAACAATCACATTTTCTGGAAAATATTGCCCTTGAATCGAGTAGGTAAAAGGTCAGTTTAACTATCGAAAAAAAAAGACACTAAGCATCGAAAATTTATGCTCTCGTTTAATAATATAATAGTACTAACATTAGTCCCTAAAATTCGAGCTATGTACTAATTGAAATTATATCGTCACTTTTATTTCAAATACCTTAGTACATAAATTAGATATACTAGATTTAGTACCTATTTCAACAGTACTTTCCTTTCTCCACGCAGTTGTTAGTTCTAGGAAACGTCCAATACTGTTTTCGATTATTTCGTGATTGAAACACGTGATTAAAAAGAATGAATTCCTATCATATTTTTTCATTGATTTAAACGCAATCTAGTAAAATAATTGTAACTTTAATTAATCCTTTTTTATGAAAATATAAAATGTTTATTTAGTACGAAACTTTAATATCAAAATTCATAAGTTCAATTCTTTTTCATTTTAAAATTGGCTAATTTATACATAATAATATAATATATGAAAATTCAACCGAGCGACGTTAGAAGCGAGGTAAATTAAGCTGGTTAATAATTATCTCAAAAAGTTTAATTTAAAATCTTTTAAAAGTGAACCTTGCATGTATTTTGATTCGAATGAAAAATATATAATAATTATGATTGTATATGTTGATGACATTTTATTAGCTTATAATTGTAAAACTAAAGCAAATGAGATTAAAGAGAAATTAAGCTTAGAATTTGAAATAAAAGAATTGGATTTAGTTAAGGATTGCATAGGTATAGGAATATTAAAATTAAAAGATGAGTTAAAAATATTGCAAAGACACATATTTAAAAAATTATCGAAAAATTTTAAATGATGGATTTAAATGTGCTCAATACTCCTGCAGATTCCAATATTCTTTATGAGTTAAGAGGAGGTCACGTATCTCTGTCCTTTTCTAATCAAAGAATTGAATTTTTTACAGAAACTAATAACTTTATCAAAAAATGAAGAGAAAGCCGCATCTCGTAATAAAAAAAGCAATATTTTCTTTTATAAGAAAGAATTAATTCAATTGCTTCGTTTTCAAGAAAACCTTGAAAAACTTAAATCATAGAGGTTAGGGTGGACAATTTGGTTTTTCAAGGTTTTCTTGAAAACGAAGCAATAAAATTAATTTTTTCTTATCAAAGAAAATATTGCTTTTTTTGATACAAGATGCGGCTTTCTCTTCATTTTTTGATAAAGTTATTAGTTTTTGTAAAAAAATCATTTCTTTGATTAGAAAAGGACAGAGATACGTGACCTCCTCTTAAAGAAAAGTGATGAACAGACCATATTACCATTTAGAGAACTAATCGGGAATTTGATGTATATAGCAGTCTGTACAAGGCCAGATATAATGCATTCAGTAGTATTCTTATTACAGTTAAATACTTGTTTCTCAAGAGAACATTGGAATGCTGGTAATAGAATTATAAAATACTTGAAGAAAACTATTAATTATGCGTTAATTTATAAGAAATGTGACTTCATTTTAAATGGCTATGTAGATGCAGACTGGGCATCAAATATAATCGATAGAAAATCTTTTACAAGATACTTGTTTAAATTTGCAGGTTCTGCTGTCTCATGAAAAAGCCAAAAACAAAAAACCGTAGCGCTTTCATTAGCTGAAGCTAAATATATGGCTATCTGTGAAGCAGTAAGGGAATTAATTTATCTTGGAAATATATTTGAAGAACTTGCTATAGTTCCAAAGATATTTTTGTACAATGATAATATAAGTGCTCATTTATTAGCAGAAAATAATGTTTTTCATGCTCGTTCAAAATACATTGATATCAGATATCATTTTATCAGGGAAACTTTAAAGAAAGAAATCTTTGAATTACATTATTTGGAAACTGATAGAATGATAGCAGATATTTTGACGAAGTCTTTAAGTTATAAAAAACACATGTTCTGTATGAATAACATCGAAATGAAACCAGTTGTATAATGTTCAATTGAGAGGCTATTCGGAATAAGGGGCTAAATCAAAAAAGTAAGTTTTGAAATAATTTTAAAAAAATTTGTAACTTGATATCGACGTACACAATTTTGGTGAAATTTCATAATACTTTGAGTATATTATAAAGTTTTATCAAAATTGTTGTCGACGATATTAAGTTAGTAAGTTTTTTTTTTAATTATTTCAAATCTTACCTTTTTGTCTTGACCCCTTATTCCGAATAGCCCCCCGATTGACAAATTTATTGTATTATAGTCCAGTAGAATTAGCCGAAAAAGACCTAATTTAATGTAATTAGACCAAGTTTAATGTAATTAGTAACAAGTGCACACCATCAAAAATGGCTTTTTTGGATGATTAGAAATGAAATTCTTGAGAGACCCTAAAAATTTGAGCCGTCAGGAATTTGTGAACAATGATTTAAGGTGCAAAATTCGTAAAAATCACTGTTTTTTGAGGTAGCTTGAAATCGTTTGCGATTTAGTATATATAAATTATACAATTTGTAAGTGTTTCGAACACGATCAATTTAAGACGTAATTGATCAAAATCGGTTAATAACTTTTATAAATAATGATAAACAAAAATCAAAAATCGCAAAATTTTCAAATATTTTTCATTTGATAAAAAAAGGATGTACACTTGGCGGAAAGGATATTTTTCCGAATGTGTACGTCAAATGGCAGCGTTGTATATTTTACCACAGACGTAAGAAAACTTCAAATCATGCATTGAGTTTCGCATCATCGTTATTTTGTTTTTTCATATAGCACGGTGGTCCAAAATGAGCCATATATGCGACAAAAAAGCACCTCCAATTTCATTGTTGGAATCGATTAAGGAACACTTAAAAAGTGTAAATATCAAATTTGAGCTAAATTCGTTAAGCCGTTTTTGAAAAAAGTCGTTTTAAAAATTAAAATTTCAAAAATTCTTTTTTTTAATTTTTTTTTTCTGAAAGTAATAAATAATATTTTAATATAACAAAAAATAAATATCTTGATGTATAAATAATAATAAATAACTCAACGAACTTAACAATATACTGTGATATATACTTGTTACTTATATAAACGAATAATAAAATAAATATCACTATTTAGATATGTTTTGCATTGTGCTATTGAACAGCTCGTAGCAGCTTAGTTGCATAGTCCGGGTGTGTACTTATAACTTTGTATTTATTCTAAATAGATAGAAAATCATAATATACCGATTCAACTGCCTGTCGACTAAAAAATCCTAAACCCTTATTAACTGTAGAACAGAATTCTGGAACGTGAAACAACACTGTGTGAACTTTAGGAGTGATCGGAATTTCTAAACTTATGTAACTTTTTTCAAAATTAGCAATTGATTCTTTAAACTTTTCTTTTAAATCAATAGAAAAGCGAGAATCGACAATAATTCGAAAGTCATTAAAACAGCGAACATATTTTAAGCACCCAACACTACAGATACTGCGTAACTTATCTACCTTGTCCAAGAGTATTTTACATGAATTACCAGCAAATACAGGACTTCCATAAAAAAATTCACGCGTAACGTTACACATTTTCGTCCAAGCAATGCTCTCAGATTCGAACTCAAATAGCATATGTTTGTACAGCGTATTTACAACTCCAATCATCAAGTGAAGTTCTGGTGGTGGAATCATATCGATAATACGTTCTTTATCGCTTGTAGCAGAAGTTATAGGGTAATTTATGCAGCATTTAAATTTTTTGGCACATTGTTTCTTACAACTTGTTTCCTGCCAGGCTGTGTAATTAGTCTTGCATTTTTCAATGGTTCTACTAGACTATTAGCCATTTTCAAATCGGTTGCTACAGTACCTTTCAAGTCTCCGATTTTGAACAAAGACCAAAGCATTGACACATTTTCGTGATTTTCCTGCGTATCTGCAACCAAACCAAGCAAGAAAATTTTTTTAACCCCTGAATCTTTGAACTTTTTTGATTTGTAGTAGCTAAATGATTGATTTTTTTAAATATTAATTCCTAAATCACTATCATTAATAGATGACTGTATCGACAAAATAATTTTTAGAAAACCACCTCCACCATCTATCCCGAATTTCAAGTGAGTTTGGTAACACGCTCTCTCTCTCTTTTAACATAATCAATGAGGCCGCTAACATTATTACAAAAAATGACGGTTCGAGTAGAAGCCTCTATCTTGTTATTTTTAATTTTGATTATCTTAAAATCTTTTACGTCAAAGTATTCGTCTGTTTGGTGGTTAATTTCTTGCAAATGTTCTCTTATGTTTGGTTCAAAAAGTTTTCTTTTTCTATTTGAAGAATTTCGTAAAGATGTACAAATACCTTTAATTTTATTAGTTGAAATATTGAAATCTGTTGAAATTTTTGAAACAACTAAGGCAGATATCGGTTATTGATGGTCACTTTCTGATGCATCCAAGTTTACGTATAATTTTTGCCCATGTTCTCGAGATAAATACAGTACCTTATTTAAAGTTTTTTCTTTGTCGTTTTTTTTTTGTAAATCACTTTTCTTAGCATTAGAAATATCTTTTATTAATTGGCACTCTAAATGTTCTTTTTGTTTCAACTGTAAATCTTCTAGCACTTTACTTTTCAAACTAGCAATATATTTCGTACAAACATGTTCTTTTACTGCACTACTTTTTATTAATGCTTGGTGATTTCGGCAATAGTTATTTTTTTTCAATTCTTGTCCTTCAGTAGATGATATTTTCTCTAAATTTCCTTTTTTTCTTACTAACTTACACAATTTACATTCATATAATTTATTAGCTGTTGATCTACTTTCTCGAGGAATGTTTAGAAATTCTGAATATTGCTATAAATTTAAATTCTTATGTTTTTCATTTGTATTTACTGAACGGTGAATGAGGATTTTACATGCTGCACAAACGACACTAGGAAGCCTATTATCTTCTGCATTATATTCCATTAATTTTTCTAATTTTATTTTCAAGGCACCCTTTATTATTAACATATTTTTTTTCTTTCGTAAACAAAATAAACAAATTATTGCTCGATTTTCATCGTGAGATTTGGCATTATTTTTAAATAATTAATATTTTCTTATGAAATTTTTATGGTAACTTAAGGATAATAAGAAGCACACTTTTTTTGAATTACAAACATGTACATCCTTTTTTTATCAAATGAAAAATATTTGAAAATTTCGCGATTTTTGATTTTTGTTTATCATTATTTATAAAAGTTATTAACCAATTTTGATCAATTACGCCTCAAATTAATCGTGTTCGAAACACTTACAAATTGTATAATTAATATACACTAAATCACAAACGATATCAAGCTACCTCAAAAAACAGTGATTTTTACGAATTTTGCACCTTAAATCATTGTTTACGAATTCCTAACGGCTCAAATTTTTAGGGTCTCTCAAGAATTTCATTTCTAATCATCCAAAAAAACCATTTTTGGTGGTGTGCATCTGTTACTCATTACGTTATGCATTTTGATTAATTCTACTGGACTATTATTAAATATTATGCATCGAGGAGGAATGTTGAATATTATGTATAAATGTAAGTATGCTGCGCATACGTACTATAGTTTGTTTCCAATGCATTGCGTTATATATGTGCTATGGCGCTGCGCATTCGTTCTGATGTGAGCGTACAGGTTACCACGTGTAGCGTTTCATATAGCTGTATACTTAGATATACATAAATAAAGTTATCAATATATATCCACCAAATAAAGTTTATTTAAACAATAATTCCTACTCTACCGAACAAAATCGTATACAAATTTTGGAGCAAATCTATCGAATGGTTTACGTAGAATAGAAGAAAAATGGAAAATAAACATTTTTTTTCAAAATTTTCAAAATGCTCTAAAATTAAAACTGCGCTAAGAAAATTAGTTTTTAAAAGCTCGTTTTCTTCCGACAGTAGCAAATAATTTGTAAACAAACTTTGGAACAAACCTATCGAGTGGTTTACGTAAAACAGAAGAAAAATGGAGAGTTAAAATTTTTTAAAATATTTTCAACATGCTTTAAAATTAAAACTACACTAAGAAAATAAGTTTTCAAAAGTTTTCCTTTCTTCGGCAGTCGCAAATGATTTACATGCAAATTTTCGAGCAAATCCATCGAGTACTTAATGTAAAATTAAAAAAAAAAAATGAAAAATTAAATTTTTTTTTTAAATTCTTAAAATGGCTCTAAAATTTACTCTAAAACTACACTATAAAACCAATTTTTAATAACTTCCGCACCAGTTAGAAAAAAAATATTATGTGGAATTTGAAGCTAATCCATCGAGTAGTTTCCGAGATCTAATTGTCGTAATGAATGCATATACATACACATACATACAGAGATTTTCTGGAAACTACATTTTGCGACTCCCTGAGTTCAAATATGTACAAATTAATTAAAAAAATTTTTTTTTAATTTTTTATTGATACAATGCTTTTTCTATGAAAAAACAAAATTGAGGTTCATTTTCATTTTTGTAATTTTTATTTTCATGTCTAACACTAACTAGGAGAGTATCAGACCTCCGGATCACGGATTTTGCTCAAACTTTGGGATAAGTTTTCAGATGTCAAAATATGAAAGGAAATAAAATTTTAGACCCCAACGCTCAATATTTCCCTAGTTACAGGCAATTAAAGAATATCACTAAAAAAGTTACTAGGTTTTTAAACGCTTACAGTTCCTTAGCATCGATACTTAGGAGCATGAATCTTTTTTTAAATGAAAGCTGAGCTCAAATTCTCTCTAAATAGTAGTTATAACATGTCAAAATATTATTTTTTCCCAAAGTTATAGCGTAATAAACATTAAACCCAATTTCAGCTTTTGTTATTAATTAATGTTTTAAAAAGAAAAATCAGGTCCAATGTTTATCACGCTATAACTTTGGGAAAAAATAATATTTTGACATGCTATAACTACTATTTCGAAAGGATTTGAGTTCAGCTTTCATTTAAAAAAAGTTTCAAGCTCCTAGCTATTAATGCTAAGGAACCATATGCGTTTGAAAATCTAGTAACGTTTTTAGTGATTTTCTTTAATTGCCGGTAACTGGGGAAATATTGAGCGTTGGGATCTAAAATTTTGTTTCCTTTCATATTCTGACATCTGAAAACTTATCCTAACGCTTAAGCAAAATCCGTGATCCAGAGGTCTGATACTCTCCTAGTAAGTACACTGTAGCAAGAAAAAAATGTTTTTGAGCGTTCTACGTAAATTATGTTTTAAGAAAAAAAAATTGATTAGTGACGGTCTGCACAAATCAGTCACATGATAACCAAAAGAATTACTTGTATTTTAAACATTAAATTATTTTAATTTTAAAACAAAAATATAATATTTTGTTGTTATTGCAAATCATATCTTACTTGCGCACAACTTCTTTCCATCCCTCATCTCGTTTCCCTGATTGTTTAGGATGAATGTTATTGATCAATTTTAATGAATTTGGTGGTGATTTCTCAAGGTCAAATTGAGTATTGTGGTTTCTTTTTCCTCCAATAGATATAAGTGTCTCATTTCCAGTAGCTTCAAAATCGTCTCTATTAGCTGGATGCCTTGAATAAATAAAAGATACTTTAATTAATTACATAATCAAACAATTTTCTTAATAAATACCTAGTTATTTATACATTATTAAAATTAATACAAAAAAGTTATACTATGATCAATCGCTACACGCAGAAAATATTTGTATGAAAAGTACAATAAAAAAAATTTTTTAAATTATCATGACGATCAGTAATTTTGAGATAAAGTGGGAATTATAGAATAATTATAAGACTGTCATAGTAAAAATTGCCGCTAAGAAAAATATGTTAAAATAACTTCAAAATTTTATTTAAAACAAATGTATAAAAGTTTAGATTGACCGGAAAAATGAAAATCAATGTAAATCTCTCGTGATTGATCTCAGGATAAATTTTGTATAGAATCACAATCAAAATTACCCAGATAGAATAGTAAAAATTATTTTTTTTCATGCGTGCTGGGTAAGTGGCCTATTGCGCATGCGTTTTCGGGGTGGTAAGTAGCTAATAGCGCGCGCCGCGTGTGTTTTGTCTTTGAAGCATGTGTTTGAGTAAAAAGCGTCAGGTTATAAAAAATAACGTCACGCAAATCCGTTAATTAATGAAAAAAAGAAAACCACGATTTTGTTTGTATATGCAGAAGTAGCGTCGCGCGGGCGAAGATGATAGGAGAGAGAGAGAGAGAAAGAGAATGCTTTATCGAAAGAAAACAAGACACGCCAGAACGTGTTTACGAGTCAGTCGTATGGCAGATATGAGAGAGAGAGAGAGAGAGAGAGAGAGAGAGAGAGAGAGAGAGAGAGAGAGAGAGAGAGAGAGAGAGAGAGAGAGAGAGAGAGAGAGAGAGAGAGAGAGAGAGAGAGTAAGAGAATGCTATACCGAAAGGAAACAAAACACCCTAGAACGTGCACGAGCTTCTATGTACGAGTCATTTGTGTGCTAGCTTCTTGATGAAAGTTGTTGGCGATGCAAAAAATAATATTTATATGAAATGTTTTTTTTTGATTTACATATTAATTTTTTTAAATGGGGGGCTTGCCCCTTTAACCCCCTTTCCGCGCCCTAACATGTCACTCTCTCTTACACCCAGCACTTATGAGAAAAAATAGTATGTGAATCTCGTTCGGTTTAGTTGACTATTGCGCCACTCGGGCAATGGCGCTACTCGCTACGCTCGTGCGCCAGCTTGCCCTCGTGCGCAATAGTCAACTAAACCTTACTCGTTACACATTATACTATAACATCCTTACAAATTTTCCTGAAATAGCTTGTAAATATTATTAACTTCTATTTTCACCAAATGTGAAGGTAAAATTTATTATTATATATATTTTTATGGTAATTATTAAAGAAAGATTTTCTTTGTGTACTTACGTTCTAATTCCTAACGGTTTTTAATATTTATTTTTATAAAATCTAAAAATCTTATATTATATTAAAGAGGTATGTCTTTTGGTTCTCCGGTTCTCTGGTTTTCTAGAAGTACATTATTTTTTTCAATAAGAGTAGCCATTTTAGATTGGGTCTTATAGTTTAGGTTCTACGTTTTCGGGCCTTATTATTTTTATGGCCTTATTATTTTTTGGGCCTTATATTTTTTAGACTTAATACTTTTTTGTGTTGAATATTTTTTTAGCCTTATATTTTTTTGGGACTTATAGTTTTTTGGGCCCTATATTTTTTAGATTTTATATTTTTTTGGGTCCTATATTTTTTTTGGGTTCTATATGTTCTGGGCCCTATACGTTTTTGGGTCCTTAATTTTTTTGGGTCCAAGGATACTTCAGTGAAGCGTTCTTAAAATTTTGAAATACGGGCTCCGCTTCAGACGCTCACTTGTGTATTTTTATTTCTAATGCAATATGTTTGGATGTTTTGAATTTTTTAATTTTTTTATAAAACATTAATTTGAAAACATGAGTTAATATGTAGCATATCTTTATATACAGTTGATTATTAAAGCTTATCTCTATATGCAGACGATTATTATAAGGTATCCCCATATGCAGTTGATTATTACAGTGCCTTCCCATATCCAGCCGATTATTACAGCGCGTCCCCATACGTAGCCGATTATTACAGCGCATCTCCATATGCAACCGATTATTACAGCGCATTCTAAATGGATGAAAACATAAGAAAATGTTTATTATTAAAAAATGTTGAAATAGAGAATGTTAAAATTATATAGAAGGTAAACAAATTTGTAATTCATAAAAGAATTTTAATAATGTAAGCAATAAATTAAATCAAATTAATAACTTTTTGAAAATATAAAAGAATTAAAAAATAATCCATTTTTCGGAGTTAGATGTCTCCAATCTAAGATACCGCTGGTGTTATACACTATTATTGACTGTTTTCTTATGTTTAATTTATTTTTATTTCATAGGGGTAACATTCAACTATGGATAAACGTTCATGGCATTTAATTAATTTAGATTCTTGATATTGAACTTAATTTTGTAAAAGTCTATATTGTTAATTTTTTTTTTATCAACGCATATTTTTTCTGAAATTTTGCATTTGTTTGTACGATATTGTTTATAAATATAATTGTAGTAAATAATTATATTTTGTTGTTCAAATAAATAAATATATTATTATAAACATTCAACACTTATTATTTACATTGCTTTCACCTGACCATAGCGCAATTAAATAAAAACATCAATTTGGTTCTCTTAAGTGTTTTAACTTTTTCAACAATCTTCATTTATAGTTATCAAATCATTACTCTGTAGATATTTGTTATAACAATTGTTTTGCATTTATATAATGTTTTATTAAGATTGTCTATTGAATAAGACTTTATTGTTCGTATTTTTTCTTATTTTTTGATAATATTTTTTTATACACAGTATTTTTGACACATATTAAATGGAATTACTTCTTTGGATGGAGATAATGTTATTCGTGGTATCAAAACTAATTTTCCTGCATTTTTTCCATTTAAAATTTCAGGGTAATTTAAATATTTCACTAGCATTTTTATTGATAGTCGTGTTCCATTACAAAGGCCGTCGTTTAAATTTGAAATTCTTAAAAGGATAATAATAGCATCAACTTTTAATTTTAATTTAATTTTAATATGTGGTGGAAGTCCATCAGGTGTAATTAAAGTTAAAAATTCTATTAGTAACATAAAATCTAAATTTTCACCATTATCATCTTCTGCAGAATCTATACTTAACCTCGTCAGGTTGAGTCCAGAAATAATAACATGTGTATGTATGGAAGCCCTCCCTTTAGAAATTCAATAACATAAGTATAAGCAACAATTTTTCCTAATGCACTTTTATTAATTACCAATTCTATAAATTGTTTTACTTTTTCTTGAAATACTTTAAATACAATGTGGGAACTGTTAATTATATTTTCATAATCTTCTGAATTTTCAATAATTTCTTTCCAGTTAGGATAACATGTAAGAGTTATAAATAAGTTTGGGTCGCCGTAAAGATTTACAAGATTCATTGCGTCGATATAATTTTGCTTTAAGAATTGTGAACTTCACGTAATTTTCGATGGTAAAATATTCATTTTTCTAATTTTTATATTTTTAGTATCTTTTGCTTTCTCATAGAGAAAGCATTGTATCGATAAAAAAATTATTTTTATATTTTTTTACTAATTTGTGCATATTTGTACTCAGAGAGTCGGAAAAACTGGTACTTAAAAAATTGTGTGTGTGTGTGTGTGTGTGTGAATGTCAGTGAGTGTATGTGAGTGTCTGTGAGTGTGTGTGAGTGTGTGTAAGCGTGTGAGCGTGTAAATGTGTGTAAAAGTGTGAGTGTGTGAGTGTGAGAGTGTGTAAGTCTGTAAGTGTATGAGTGTGTGAGTGTGTGTGTGTGTGTAAGCGTGTAGGCGTGTGAGTGTGTGAGTGTGTGTGTATGAGTAAGTGTGTGCGCGTGTAAAGGTGTAAGTGTGTGTGTGTGTGTGTGTGTGTGTGTGTCTGTGTGTGAGTGTGTGTGTGTGTGTGTGTGTCTGTGTGTGAGTGTGTGTGTGCGCGTGTAAAGGTGTAAGTGTGTGTGTGTGTGTGATTGCGTAAGTGTGTAAGTGTGTGTGTGTGAGTATGAGTGTATCTGTAAGTGTGTGAGTGAGTGTGTGTGTTTATGTGTAAGTGTGTGAGTGTAGGAGTAAGTGAGTGTATGTATAAGTGTGTCTGTGAGTGTGTGAGCGTGTGGGTGTGCAAGTGTGTAAGTGTGTGTGTGCGTGCGTGTGTGAGTACGTTATGTGTGGGTGTGAAAGTGAGGAAGTGTATGAGTGTGCGAGTGTGTTAGTGTGTGGGTGTGTAAGTGTGTGTATGTGTGAGTGTGTGTGTGTGTGTGAGTGTGTGTGAGTATGAGTGAGTGTGTCGTTGTGTGTGAGTGTGTAAATGTGTGTGTTAGTGTGTTAGTGTGTGAGTGTGAGAGTGTGTAAGTTTGTGAGTGTGTGAGTGGGTAGGTGAGTGTGTGTGTGAGCGTGTGAGTGTGTCAGTGTGTAAGTGTGTGTGTGTGCATGAGTGTGTGAGTGTGTTTGTGTGGGTGTGTGTGTAAGTGTGTGTGTGTGTGTGTGTGTGTCAGTTTGTAAGTGTGTGTGTGTGTGTGTGTGTGTGTGTGTGTGAGTGTGTGTGTCAGTTTGTGAGTGTGTGTGTGTGAGTGTAAGTGTGTGAGTGTATAAATGTGTAAGTGTATGTGTGTGTAAGTAGGTAAGTGTGTGAGTGTTTAAGTGTGTAAGTGTGTGAGTGTGTGAGTGTGGGTAAGTGTGTGAGTGTTTAAGTGTGTAAGTGTGTGAGTGTGTGAGTGTGGGTAAGTGTGTGAGTGTTTAAGTGTGTAAGTGTGTGAGTGTGTGAGTGTGTGTATGTGAGTGTGTGAGTGTGTGTATGTGAGCGTGTGAGTAAGTGTGTGTGTGAGCGTGTGAGTGTGTCAGTGTGTGAGTGTATGTGTGTTCAAGTGTGTGTGTGTGTGTGTGTGTGTGTGTAAGCGTGTAGGCGTGTGAGTGTGTGAGTGTGTGTGTATGAGTAAGTGTGTGCGCGTGTAAAGGTGTAAGCGTGTGTGTGTGTGTGTGTGTGTGTGTGTGTGTGTGTGTGAGTGTGTGTGTCAGTTTGTGAGTGTGTGTGTGTGAGTGTAAGTGTGTGAGTGTATGAATGTGGAAGTGTATGTGTGTGTAAGTGGGTAAGTGTGTGAGTGTTTAAGTGTGTAAGTGTGTGAGTGTGTGAGTGTGGGTAAGTGTGTGAGTGTTTAAGGGTGTAAGTGTGTGAGTGTGTGAGTGTGTGTATGTGAGCGTGTGAGTAAGTGTGTGTGTGTGAGCGTGTGAGTGTGTCAGTGTGTGAGTGTGTGTGTGTGTTTAAGTGTGAGTGTGTGAGTGTGTGAGTGATTGCGTGAGTGTGTAAGTGTGAGTGTGTTAGTGTGTGTGTGTGTGTGTGAGTGATTGCGTGAGTGTGTAAGTGTGAGTGTGTTAGTGTGTGTGTGTGTGTTTATGTGTAAGTGTGTGTAGTTGTGTTAGTGTGTGTGTAAGTGTGTGAGTATAAGAGTGTGTAAGTGTTTGAGCGTGTGCGTCTGTGAGTCTGTGAGTGTGTAGGTGTGTGCGTGTGTGTGGGTGCGTGCGTGTGAGTGTGTCAGTGTGTGTGTGCGAGTGTTTAAGTGTGTGTGTGTGTGTGTGTGTGTGTAAGTGTGTGTGAGTGTAAGTGTGTGAGTGTATGAATGTGTGAGTGTATGAATGTGTGAGTGTATGTGTGTGCAAGTGGGTAAGTGTGTGAGTGTTTAAGTGTGTAAGTGTGTAAGTGTGTGTGTATGTGAGCGTGTGAGTAAGTGTGTGTGTGGAAGCGAGTGAGTGTGTCAGTGTGTGAGTGTGTGTGTATTCATTTACCCAATTGGATCTCGAAAACTTCTCGATGGGTATGCTTCAAATTTTGCATATAATTTATTTTTTCGTCTAACTCGTGCGGAAAATATTTAAAATTGGTTTTCTTAGCGTTGTTTTTATTTAAGAGCCATTTTAAGAATAAAAAATAAAATTTGATTTTCCATTTTTTTTTTAACTTTACGCAAACTACTTAATGAATTTGCTCTAAAATTTGCATAGAAATTATTTGCGATTGCCAAAAAAAGGAACACTTTTAAAAACCAATTCTCTTAGCTTAGTTTCAATTATAGAAAATTTCGAAATTTTTGAAAAAATTGTTTGTACACAGAAAAAAATCTGCAATGATAGTGTTTTTATCCCTTCTAGAACTATTATTGTCTGTAAGGTCACAACTGCTGCGGTCTAAGATATGCGAAGCACATAGTTAGATGGGTATAGAAGCACAGCGGTTCACTGTATATACAGCAATAGTTTTAGCGCTGAACGTTGGCTGGTGGGGGTCAATGAAATACGACCCGTCAAAACACACGAACACGCACGATTCTGGACTCGAATAACATAGCGTTTATGAGGCTTACATACTAATCGGTAATTTTTTGGTATTTCAAGTAAACTAGTCGATGATTTTGCTTAGAAATTTACATGTAAATCATTTGCGATAGCTAAATAAAAAAAAAAATTGAAAACTGATCTCCTTAGCGTAGTTTTAATTTTAAAGCATTTTAAATATTAAGAAAAAAAATTTTTTTTCTCATTTTTATTTTACGAAAACCATTCTATAGATTTGATCCAAAATTTGTATGCAAGTTATTCGCTACTATCTGAAGAAAACAAACTCTCAAAAACTAATTTTCTCAGAGCAGTTTTTATTTTAGAGCATTTTGAAAATTTTTTAAATCATTTTTGTCTTTCATTTATCTTCTATTTTACGTAAACAATACTATAAATGGAAAAAAGGTGCACTGCGAGCGGGCTTCTTGAATGTGACTTTTTTAAGGGTTTACATTAAACAGGTTCGTGAACTCCTATGTGGCGGCCGTTCTTATGATCTGTTTGGAGTAGCTGAGACCTGGCTGGGTCGAACTGTCTCGGACGACGTCATTCAGATTAAGGGATATAAAGTTTTTAAACAGGATAGAAACCTTCATAGAGGAGGAGGAGTTGCCCTTTACGCTAAAGATAACCTAAAATGTGAGATATTAGCTTTTTCAAATACTACGATTTTAATTACTAGTGGTGAGCCTAAAGTGTCTGAATATATATTTTCTGTTCTGTTAAAGCAGGTAACTTTGAATCTGTGTTGGTTTCCGTCATTTACCGTGCACTTCTTTTACAAAAAACTCTGATCTAATAGATACGTTAATAAGTTTGACTTCCGATTTTTCATTTAAAATTATAATGGGATATCTGAATGCCGACCTCCTGCGAGAAAGCAGTGATGCGAAGTTTCTTAATCAGCTGTTCGCTGAGCTTTCGCTTCAATTGGTCCAGCACGGTGCAACGCATATAACTCTATAGTCTCGCACATGGATAGACCTGATTTTTGTGGATGACAATGACATCATACTTGACGCACGTAACGTATCTGCGAACTTTCATAGTCGGTACAACTAAATTGACGTTTCAATAGCCTACAATGTATGCAGTTTAGTGCAATAATCGATTAGGTATCAAAATTATAAGAATATTAGTGGGGAATTATTATTAGAGAAATTAGCTGGCTATGATTGGTCCAAATTGACAACTGATATAGTGGATCCAGAGTCTGCACTCGACTGCATTTGCGATAATCTCACTCGTGCTATTGAAAATTTAGCACCAATAAAAATATTTTAATGTACGAAAAAGAAGCCACCATGGATGGATGGAGAGTTGTCGCAAATGTGGCGCAAGAGAGATGCCACACATAGACGATACAAACGAACAAATGACAGTGAATATCTCTCTGAATTTCTACAGTTATTAAAGAAGACATTAAAGAAGTGCTCTGCACCAAAATCGCCTAAGGATTTCAGGCATATTGCTATTCTATGTTTCCTTTCAAAGGTACTTGAGAAGATCGCTCATGACCAATTGCAAGAGTATATTACTGCAAATAAATTACTTGACCCAATGCAGACTACCCTCGGGAAGCATAACTCGACGCAGACAGCTATTCTTAAATTAACTGATGATATAAGATCGGGTTAGACAAAAAACTCGTAACGCTAGTTTTGCTTTTTAATTTTAGTAAGGCATTCGACACGATCTCTCCTCCCAAATTACTTGCTAGGCTTAGATTGATGGGGCTTACCAGGTCCACTCTCTTGTGGATTAACTCCTATATATCAGAAAGGAAACAAATAGTTTCCGCGCATTTGAATGAGGAATCGAGTTGGCTAACAACCAACCTAAGAGTTTCACAGGATTCGGTATTGGGGCCTCTGTTGTTTTGTCTTTATATTAAAGCCGTATGTGACGCTCTTGACTCTGGTTGCGTCGAGCACCTACTCTACGCAGACGACCTGCAAATTTACACGCAGGTGCCTCGCGAAAATGTGGAAGAGGGTATTCTAATCTCACAGAAGGCGGCCAAAGCGGTGTCAGAGTCGGCTGCTGGTATCTCTCTCACTTTGAATTCTAATAAAACTAAGGCGATCGTCTTTGGCAATAGTCGTTTTGTAAACTCTTTTTATGCTGGAAGGTCACGGACGATCGATCTTGAGGAAGGCATTAGTATACCCTTCTCTGACTTCGTAATGAGTCTTGCTGTTGTGCTTGACCCTAAACTTTCTTGGGAATCGTACATTGATATGACTACAAAAAAGTTTAATAGAGTTTTATATGCCCTGCGGTTTTTCCGTCAGTACACCACGGAGACTCTGCGTAAACAGCTCGCGACCGCCCTGCTGTTCCCAGATCTTGATTATTGTTCAGTGGTTTTGCTCAATGCTTCCCAGGGGTTGAGAAGACGAATACAGAGATTACAAAATTCATGTGTGAGACATGTAATCGGTTTGAGAATGGGTGATCATGTATTTTTGGAATTCCCTCCCTGCTAAAATTAAGTATCTTCCATCTCTCAGCAGGTTTAAGAAGGCAGTGAGGAAGTACTTGCTTGACCTTGAATAATATATACTCTCTTTATGTTAATTTTTTATGTGTAGTCCCGTATATAGCTTTAAGGTGTGCTTGTATTTATAGTATGGTTGATGAGCGCATGGTTGAGAGTAAATGTGTTACTTTTTACTTTTTGATTTGACTCGTTAGATTTTAATTTAATTTTATTTATTTATTTATTTATTTTTTTTTTTATTATATTTTATTTTAATTTTTATTGTTTTGACTGATAGATATTAAATCGACAGATTTGTTCATTCTTATATTTATTAATGTTTATGTATGTATTTTATTATTGTAATGATCTGTGATATCACTCTGAAAAGTGACTTACTCATCTAAAATTATTAGTTTTAGGAAATCGATTGTAATATCATGAGTGCAATATTTACACTTAACGTTACAGTATTATATTTTTTGTATTTTATTATGTATTATATATTATTTTTTGTATTACACACTTTTTTTAATCTGTTACAAAATAAATATATATCTATCTATCTATTTTACGTAAAGTACTCTAGATTACGTAATTAGAATAACGTTATAATTACGTATAATAACGTAAAGACTAATATATTTGTTTTAAAATTTGCAGGGAAATTATTTGCGACTGTCAAAAGAAGAGAAATTTAAAAAAATTGATTTTTTAGCGTAGTTTTAATTTTAGAGTATTTTGAAAATTTTTTAAAAGAAATTTTGAAAAGAAAATGTTATTTATTTAGAAAATTAGATCTAGAAAATTAATCGATGGATTTGCTACAAATTTTGTATACTATCTATTATTTTGTCTAAGTAGACGGGAAGCTATTGAAAATTAGTTTTCATAGAGTAGTTTTTTTTATAGGGCCATTTAAAAATTTTTTTAAAATATTTCGATTTTTCATTTTTTTGGTATTTTACGTAAATTACTTGATGAATTTGCTTTGAAATTTGCATGGGAATTATTTGCAACTACCAAAAGAAGGATGACTTTAAAAAACCGCGTAGTTCCAATTTTAGAAAATTTTTTTAATTAAAAAAAATTTTTATTTTTCATTTTTTTTCCATTTTACGTAAACTACTCGATAGATTTGCTCTAAAATTTTTATACAAGTTATTTGCTACTGTCTTTATAAAATAGTATATTACACCCCAAGGGAGGTACAGTACTGGCGAATCCATAGCACATATAATTGCCACCTCGAGCCGAAGGCGAGGGTGGCAAATATGTGCTATGGGCTCGCCATTTTACCTCCCGTGGAGTGTATACTATTTTTCGCCATACCCGGGCCGAAACTATGACTTTTGTTTTTTGGCGCCGGGACGAAAGTCGTAGTTTCGGGCAGGGTATGGCGAAAACAAGTTTAAAAAAAATAATTTTCTTGGCGTAGCTCTTTGATTACTTCTTTTGATTTCTGATTTAACGCTTTTACTAACTCTTTTCTTACTTTCTATCTACCACTCTGTCCTTCTATCTCAGATTAATCCTCATTTTTACCCTATTCTCATCCATCCTTGTCTCTCTCTTTCTATTTCCTAATCATTTTCTCACATTCACTAATTTTTCTTCAATAGTATTTGTATTTTACATTGAAATCACATTTTAAAAAATAAAATAAAATTACTCAATCCAATGAGCTCCATGAAAAAGGATTGTGCTAAAGCACTTGGCAACGTTTATAGATGTATACAATATTAGGTTTAATTGAAAAAATTATTTATAACCCATTTTCTAAGTCAATAGGGATGTGGCCCTGATATAAAAACTATACAATATTTTGCGTTTCTAAGAGAACTGTCGGATGACATCCTGATATTAAAAAAATAATTGCACCAACATTTTCAAATAATGAAAAAAATATAGGGGATGAAAAATTGTGAATCGATATATTTGATATAACCACTTAATAAGGGTACAGTATTGAATTGAAAGTGGTGCTATTTATAAGCTAGTGAAATCACCTTTCGTTTGCACCCTTAAACGCCTAGAAAAGATGCTCTAAAGGATCTATATAGATGTATACAATGGATGGGCCTAATTAATGAAAGTTATTAATAAGTAATTTTTGAGTTGACGAGGATGCGGCCCTGGTATGAAAACTACATAATTATTTGCTTCTTTAAGAGACTTGTCGAATAACGTCATGATATCTAAAAAATAGTTTCACAAACATTTTCAAATAATGAAATAACTATAGGGAAGGAAAAGATGTGAATCAATTAATCTGATAATGCAAGCACATGGAGATATGGCCCTAAATTGAAAGTTATGGCATATTAAAGCTCGTAAAAAAAACTTTTATTTGCACCCTTAAACGCCTTTGAAAAATTGCACAAAGCATTTTATTTATTTAAAATGAAATATTTTAGGCGATGAATGTGGTGCAAACTTCATCATATAGTATCTCCACTTTTCCTGTCATTAAGGAGGTTAATTTTTTTTTAAATTCATGTTTTTGTGCTTTAAACGATGGCATAGGTTTTAGAGGTTAGTTTTTGCGGGAATAACTTAATATGAGGGATCGCGTGGAAGAAAGGCCTAACTCTAAAAGTATAGTTTTTACTAATTAAAAAAAAATTGTTTAACTTGATATCAGCTTTATAAAATATTGTGATATTTTACAATGTTATAGTAAATACTTTAATACAAAAGGTCCAAGTGGCATTTTCGAGTTTAATATTGTTAATAAAAAAATTTTGAAGATTCAAAAATTCGAGTTAGGCCCGTTTTGCCAATTTTGTATGAATAATTAAGGCCTTGTGATGAATAAATCATAAGAAAATCATTTGATTATTTGAAATACATTTATTATTAACTTTTACTTACATAATACAAGATATAACAAAACATTCAGTTTTTGAATCCTCATTTTCATTCACGAAGGGAAAAACATTTTCATTGTACTAATTTTGCGTAATGTTGATAAAAATTGCATTTAAGATTTTAAATCTGTAAGTTTTACCTTTTTTATTCCAACATTATCGATGTTTGTTCATTTGTTAACTTGTTTGTAGCTTTCATATGATTTTTTCGGGAAATGTGAAATAATGAAAATGTTGCATAATTCAAGTTAGGCCCTTCTTGTATGTTCTGTATCATTTAAACATACAGAGACACATTTTTATTCTTCTATATTTTATAAACATATAAAGAATATTTTCTAGATACATTTTCAATCATAATTTCAAAAAGGGCCTAACTCGAGTTAGATCTATATTCCACGCGATCCCTTATATAATGGTAAGCATCCTCCTTTTTATTTTATTTTGATAGTTTTTAATAAAAAATCATTGGAACATTAATTTTAAAAAAATTTGAAACAATAAAAATATTTTATAACCCAACCTATGAGTAGAGACTTTGGTTTAGAACTCTAAAATTTATTTTTTTCTATTTTGAGATCCAAATGGAACATATTCCCTTACTTTCATCGATTATTTTTTAACCGTATCAGAGAACTTAAAATATCTCATGCACATACATAAAAGTGTATTATTTTATTTGAAATTCATTAAATATAATAAAATAATATTTGAATACAATTTAATTTAAACAGAATTCCAAGATTTAAAAATGAAAATTTAAGCGTTTTAACTTTGTATGCCACTTTTTAAAAATAATTTTTATTCTATGACACTAAAATAACTCACAACTGTGTTTGCGAATAAATTGTCCGTTTGGAAAATAACAAACGAAATTTATTTTCTGAAAGTTATATTCAAAAGTGCCTTCAGTATTTCATTTAAAGTATTAAATTTTTAAGAAAAATTACGGATTTTATATGGAAACATTTTGTAATTATAACAGCTGTAATGTTTTCAAATCAATAGCATTAAAGAAATGAGCATAATTTTACATTCGATTACATAATTATGCTATTGAATAACAAATTTATGAATTTTTATTTTTATGTCTTGAATTATACATTATAACATTATGTAACATTTCTTTTCTAATTTCAAACAAATATTTTATTAAAACTTTAATTTATGAATGCAATTAAATTTATATTTTAAAATTTAAGATATTACACTGAGAGAAAATTCATGCCAATAGAGCATGTAGTCTACGTATCCAATGTTAGTAAGTAATATCCTATGCTTTAATAACAGCGCCATCTACTCTTACGAGGTTTGTGCTATCCAAAAACTGTTTGTTTACATGCTTTAGTAGCTCCCCACTCTAATATCCTTCGATAGCTAGCGCTGTATCCTCTCATGGGACGTGAAAGAAGTAAACGTGGCTTGTCCACTATTCTTTCTTTACTGCTAACTATGGCATTCTTCTATTGCTCAAGTCGCCTCCTCTTTTGGGTGGCGACGCAAGCAAACACGGCTGGTCTATATCCAAAATCATGTTGCAAATTTCTTTAACGTATTTTCGTAGCGTGAATCTTTTATTTCTTTTCTTTTCTTTTTTTATGAAGGGAGATACGTTATAAATATAACCTGTTAAACTTTTTAACTTTAAATTATTAATTTTTAACTTAAAATTTAATTATTTTAAACCGCTGGGGGGCAGATAAGCATGTACGATTTTACGCCAGAGATATTTCGAAGTAACGTTGGTCTAGTGCGTAACGTTCACGCTTATCCTTTTGAGTACGCAAGTTCAACTCTCGGCTAGGGTCTTTTTTTTTTAATTTTTTTTTTATTATTTCAATAGTTTTTATTGCTTTTTTTTATTTATATTTTTTTTATTTTCTATTTTTTTATTAATTTTAAAATCTATTTTTTCACAAGTTACTTAAAATATGCTCGTTTTTTTATTAATATTTTTAAATAAATTATTTCATATAGAAAATAATTTAAAATATTAATAAATAAATAATAGTGATATTTACAATACTATAGTTCAATTTTGTCTTTATAAACATTTCAATATACAATATATATTATAACATAAATAATAATAACTCAGTTTTATTTATTTATTGTAATTTATTGTAAATTTTATAAACTAAATTATAAATAAATTAAACTATACTATTATAAAATAAACATCACTATTATAAAATAAACATCACTATTATTTATTTATCAATATTTGTAATTACTACCTATAAAGAATAATTTATTTTTAAAAAATTTTCATTGAAAAAAACAAGCGTACTTGTGAAAAATTAAATTTTAAAATTATTAAAAAAATACAAAATCTAAAAAAAATAAATATAAAAAGGAATAAAAAATATTAAAACAATAAAAAAAATTAAAAAAAAGTGACCCTAGCCGAGAGTTGAACTCGCGTACTCAAAAGGAAAAGCGTGAACGTTACGCACTAGACCAACGCTACTCCGAAATATCTTTGGCGTAAAATCGTACATGCTCATCTGCCCCCCAGCGGTTTAAAATAATTAAATTTTAAATTAAAAATTAATTATTTAAAGTTAAAAAGTTTAACAGGTTATATTTATAACGTATCTTCCTTCATAAAAAAAGAAAAGAAATAAAAGATTCACGCTACGAAAATACGTTAAAGAAATTTGCAACATAATTTTGGGTATAGACCAGCCGTGTTTGCTCGCGTCGCCACCCAAAAGAGGAGGCGACTCAAGCAAACAAAGGATATGAGAGTGGGGAGTCATCGAAGTATACCACGCGAGTCATCAGTGAATGCCGTTCATGCTTTAGTTACTCTTCATACCATCTTTTTTAGTATAAGGTAATCTAATACTAATAGAGCTTCTCACGGCCTGTCATATTTGTATCAATGTTTTATATGCTCGCATAGATGGCAGTTCGCATGCTCTATTAGCATGAATTTTCTCTCAGTGTAGTGACTTTGAATTAAAACCTATGTCTCTAAATTCATAATATTTTATTAAAATTATAAAAAAAATTTATTTTTTTAAATGAAATAAATATTCAGCACTGTATAATAACCTATATTTTTAATTGAATGTTCAATGTCATTGAATTAACAAAACTGTAATTTATAATACAAGTCCCTTTAAGTTAGTAACATAACAAAATGATTCTTTTTCTTAATAATTTTATAGGATTATTCAATAAAATTAATATCTCATATACTTGTGCTGTAACGGTATTCTACCGTGTTTGAATCTTGCGCGTTTAGGTATTCAAATAGGATAGACGCTCGGTCATATATCTCGTCTAAGACGAGTAAAGAAGTGCGTATCTTGACGATCGGCACGCGAGAGAGAAGCTCGCCGGCCGTGAGGCGCTTCAGAGAGTTTCTGGCTACCGTTGCGTTAACACGAAACCTAAGCCGCGCTGTGCTCATTAGAGTATTTCGCCACGTGGTGGTATAATACGGTAGATTAAGTTCGCATTTGATAGTCCGCGACATTGTCTTAACTAAAAGTCGTTAAATTATATCGACTAGCGTATTATATTATATTTGCTAGTTGCAACTCTCAGAAATTCTCCCTGTAGAGTTTAGCTTGACCACTTTTCGCGCATCTTAGCGGTCAGCCATTAAGTGCCAGCAAATACGTTGATTGGCGTGTATAGGATTCCACCAATCTCCGCCAAGGCAACCACGTAGGCAGAGCTCAGCGAAATTCAAGGATCGGGAAGAGACGTTTTCCACCGACCTACTCTAGAGCATCTACGTATTGGTTACGTACAGGGGAGAAGCTACGGTAACGGGCGAGCGGCGTCTACGTGCACGTAGGTAATTAGTGTAAACTGGCCAGTGCGTTACTGTGAGTATAATTATACTGTGCGATATTCAAGTGTCTCTTCCTCGAGAGATACTTGTTCAGGTATATTGTATCTTTGGTCATATAATCGATCAGCGTCATAAGCGAGTTCTATTTAGTTCGCGACGCGCCCTCCCTTTGCTCACTCTCTCATTAGACGCGTGTATTACTTTTCTTATATTATTCAATTTTATTTTCGTTTATTTCATACTTTATCTTTATTATATTTATAATTTTTTTATAATAAACTAATTTTGTTTTCTATTAAATCGTGCTTTCAATCGATTCAAATTGCCTGACTATATTTAACATAAAATATATATTTCCCGTTGCTTACTCCGACGCCTCCGCGGTTCTTGTGAGCAGTCATAAATAGTAACGTAATATTATATAGTTTAATGTAACGTATTTTGGAACCTGTCTCACGAAGGAAAACTGCGCTACCGGCAACGCGTCTCTCGATCAGGTAAGAGAAAGAGAGAGAGAGAGACGCAGTGTGTGCAGCAAGCGACAAGTACATCACATAAGATTTTGTCGTTTATCAATAGGATTGATTAGCTAGCACAATCGGAGTTCGCTGTATAATATTTAGTAAATTTCTTATAGTTTCAGCGACTTTGCATAAAATTAATTTCAAAGACTTAGCTAAAATTCACATTAAATTAAAAGCTAATTCTTTTTTTGTAACGGGCAAAATAACCGTTACAGTGCATGGATATAATTTTTCACCGATTCCGATCATCGATTCCGCTCAAATTTGGGCGGATAATTCTGAATATATAAACATAAAGAAAGTCAAAATTTTAGACTCCAACGTTCACTATTTCTTTAGTGATAGCCAGATTTTCAAACGCTTATAGTTCTGCAGTCTTAAGAGCTGATAGCTTAAGAATTTTTTAAATAAAAGCTGAGTTCAATTCCTTCCGAAATAGCACTTATAGCATATAAAAATATTATTTTTAGTAAAACTACAGCGTAATAAAAATTAGACCTAAATTTTCTTTTTAAAACATTAATTAGGGTAAATGTGGGTATTGCTACGGAGGTGCTAGTTACTATTTTTTTATATAAAATTTGTAAAAATAATTTTTCTCGAGTCCATATAATATTTGAATGCATAATCAAATATTATAAGTATTTTTTAATATGCTAAAAAATATACCTCACAAAAAAGTCTAAAAATATTTAATATTGGTTATTTGAAATTGAACTGTTCTAAAATTTTGATAAATTTTTTAAAATCGCGATCACGTGTGCATCCTAAATTTGACAATATTTTCTTTTATTATTCTTTATGTAAAATAAGATCACTATTGAATAAAACAGATCTTTGCCTACTATATATTTTTTTGGAAATTTCACTCACTAGGAGAGTGTCATACCTCCGGATCACGAATTTTGCTCAAACTTCGGGATAAGTTTTCAGATGATAAAATATGAAAAAAGCTAAAGTTATAGTCATAAAAACTCAATATTTCCCTAGTTACAAGCAATTGAAGAAAATCACTGAAAAAGTTACTAGATTTTTAAACGCATATAGTTCTTTAGCGTCGATAGCTACAAGCTTGAAACTTTTTTTAAATTAAAGCTGAGCTTAAATCCTTGCGAAATAGTAGTTATAGCATGTAAAAATATTATTTTTTCCCAAAGTTAGAGCGTAATATGGATTGGACCTAATTTCAGCTTTTATTATTAATTAATGTTTTTAAAAGAAAAATCAGGTCCAATGTTTATCACGCTCTAGCTTTGGGAAAAAATATTATTTTTACATGCTATAACTACTAATTCGAAAGGATTTGAGCTCAGCTTTTATTTAAAAAAAGTTTCAAGCTTGTAGCTATCAATGCTAAAGAACTATATGCGTTTAAAAATCTAGTAACTTTTTTAGTGATTTTCTTTGATTGCCTGTAACTAGAGAAATATTGAGTATTTATGACTATAACTTTAGCTTTTTTCATATTTTATCATCTGAAAACTTATCCCAAAGTTTGAGCAAAATCCGTGATCCGGAGGTGTGATACTCTCCTAGTCAGTACATATTTAATATTTAAATTTTATACCTTAGTATTGGGATCTGACATAGACCAGACGCTCTCTGGTGGATAAAATCTGAACGAATGGTAGCATACAAGCAGAAAGCGTTCATTGATGCGTCTTGTATGTTCTTGTGTGTCTTGCGTGAAAAGTTTATTATATCACCGATATTTTTGCTATTTTTAACGTACTTTATTATATGTCCTGTTCTGAAAACTTGTTCACCTTCTATAAAATTACGTTTGGTAGGATTAATATCTGCCCAATAGCACGGAAATATTCATAATTAACAAAAACAGGTATTTGCTCCATATATGACAATGTAAATTGTATGCTATGGTACGCCATCTTAGCTTAGACCACGTCCCCATGTCAGATCCCAATTATGCGTCATTAAAATCACCAAAAATGAATTACCGTGGCATCTTTTTATTATTATAACACGTGGTTAACCCAATCTCAACTTTCCGAACGAAATATATAAAAGTATCAAAACGAGCTGAGAAATCCTAAAATATATTAAATAGTTTTAAGTTTAAGTTAAGAAATAATGAAAAAGAGTGCAGTAAAGAAAAAGAAAGTGCAAAAATTAAGTAAAACTTCAGTAGTAAATGACACACAGCATTATCTATATGACTGCATTAGTATCTGCAAATCGACTTTATTTTTTTTTTTAATTCGTTTTTTCTTATTTTTGATTCTATTATTAATGCTAAATTAATTTTTTTCTAATAAATTAATGATTAAATATTATATTAAAAATAATAGTAATAAGTTTTCTTCATATAAAGCTTTAGTTTAAAAGTTTAAAGGTCATCATACGTCAATCCCGCAAGCTCAGCTTTCGTTTAAAAAAGTTTTAACCTCGTAGCTATTAAGGCCAAAGAACTATAAGCGTTTGAAAATCTAGTAACTTTTTTGATAATTTTCTTTAATTGGCTATGTCTAGAGAAATATTGAGCGTTGGAGTCTGAAATTTTGGTTTTTATCGTGTTTATATATTCAGAATTATCCCCCAAAATTTGAGCGAAATCAGTGACCAAAAGCCCTGATACTCTCCTGGTTATTGATAAGTTCTCAGATGACAAAACATGGAAAATGCAAAACTTATAGTCACAAACGCTCAATATTTTGCTAGTTACAAGCAATTTAAGAATATCTAAAAAAAGTTGTTACGCTGTAAAAAAATTTTGTGTAATTCTTCAAATTTTTTTGTGTGTAAAAATTTTTTTTTCAAATTTTTTCTAATTTAAAAATTTCTGTATACTTTTAAAATTAACATAGTAGAATTAACACATGGATTTTTTTAATTTTATAAAACTTTTGTTTACTTTGTTATTCAAATGATCTTATACTTACAATAATTATATATTAGTATTATTATTATATATAATAAAAATGTGATACATAGAAGATAAATTTTATTGTGTGTATATTAATTTCTTACTTTATATATATTAGAAAATTATAATATTTTATCGCAAACTTACTTTTACACTGGGAATAGAGTGGAATATAAACGAATTGCTATCGCTATCTCTTAATCAATTTATTTGCATCAGTTTAGAAAATTATTTGCCTCTTTTTGGTAAAATGGTATCTTTTTTTTATATCAATGATGTTTGTATAGTGTACGAAATATAGAAGACTTGCGGTATTTGTTAAAGACCTATGAGATATTTTATTGAAAACACGAACAAATTTAACATTACGAATATAAAAGAAGCTCTATTTCCAAAACGCTTGTAACTGTATAACGTACATGAAAAAGATATTTTTATGGATATTTTAGTTGATTACTACCGGCGTAAAAAAACTTAACTACATTATAACTTCATATGAAGTTCATGTTTTGATAAACTTCATCTAAACATCTCCAGCGAGACTTTCCCAAACTTGTAATTTTTTGATTTATATAAAGAAATGTTTATTAAAACTTCTTCAATAGAATACAGAAAGTTTGGAAGTAGTTTATATCTACTTTAGCAAATCTTTATATGAACTTTAGCTTTACTTGATTTGAAGTTCATCTAAGCTTAATAAATACTTAATTTGAAGTTTTTCTGGACTTGATAAGTTTTTCAAAACTTGAAATTGAAATTTAGATAAAGTTTATGGGAAGCATAGGTAATCTTTACGTTAACTTTATCATACTAGCGATAGAAGTTTATCTAAACTTAGTTTATTTCCTGAATAATGAAAAAATGTATGCAAATATTAAGTTGATATAAAGTAAGGTGAATCATATTATAGACTTTAGCTTTATTTGTTTTAAAGTTTATCTACATTGAGAGAAATCGGCTCTTGAAGCAAGTGGAATCCACTTGCCGCTAACAGGAATTCTTCTTATTTTACGTCCCAATAGCGATCTCCTTAAATCAAGCATAAAATATGTTTGCTATAATCCACTAGCCGCAAGTGGATATATATTTGATATAAAAAATTTATCTACTAATCGCAAGTGGATATGGAACAAAAAAAAATCCACTTGCAGCTAGTACATTTCAGTTTGATACAAATAAACATCCACTAAATGCAAACATATTTCATGTTGATTCAAGTAGATATTCCACGTGAAGGAAAAAGCATTTATTTTTTGAAATAATAGATTTCTACTTCCATGAAGTAGATTTCAAGTTAACTCAAACAGATCGTACTTAAGTAGAATGTTCTTCTTGCTTCAAGAGCGGATTTCTCTCAGTGTAAATTTAAGTTTTCTTAATATGGCAGACTGAAATAGGAATCGAAAGTTTAGCCAATTTTTGTATTGCATTTAATCTTATTTAAATAAAAATTGTGATCTTATTTTATTCTTTTTTTGCTTAGTTTAATTACTTTTTTAAATATTTTTAATTAGAAATAATTTTTCATTTATGAATTTGAGGAATAAGATCATATAGTTTGGTTTGCTAAAAACAAATTTTCGCAATCTTAATTTATCTACTTTTTATAATTTTAGCAGAGATAAGTTAATGAAAATAATAATGTTATAACTAATATTAATAACAATTATTTTAAATAAAATCAGTTTTATAATACTGTTCATAAGTTTATCATTTTAATTTATTTAAATAATTAACACAAAAATCACATAGGAATTAAACATTTTATAATCTTTGTTTTTTGATATTTAAATTCTTTGTTATTTTATTTTTTCTTTTCAATTTATTTTCTTCAATATTATCATCATTTTCCTGGTCTGTTTCCTCAAAAGATGTTTTTTTCAATAGCATACTAAATCTACTTTTTTTTTAATATCTAGTGTTTCTTCATCTTCATCTACATCACATATTTCAGATGAATTACTGAAATCATTTTTTTCTTCTTGCTTTTCATTATTTTCTTTATCATGAGTATTAATATCTGCATTCTCAGTGTTTGAATTCTTTTTATTATAACTTTCTTTCTTCATGCTGGGTTTGGTATTTCTTAAAGTAGCACACATAGCTGTCAAAACTTGTCTATATGTACTATGATCTAGCATATATTTCCTTCTTGACGCATTTTCATTGACAAATCTTGTGGAAAACATGTAATATTTTATTAAGGGGATGTAAGACGGACACTACACTAGTACTCAAAACTATTGCCTATACACGGAAAAAAATAATCTACCAATTCAATGTATTTTGATATAGAAATATAACCTCATAGTAAAAATGGTAAAACTTCAAATTAAAAACGGGAAAGCTCCGTACTTATTCTTTTAAAATACCTGTTCATTAAAAACGTAAAAATAAGGTTTTTAGGTGGACAAATTTAATATTTTTATGAAGAAATTGTTCCGCCTTAAGAATAATAATTAAATTTTAACTATCAATCGCATTTAAAGTAATTAGAAACTAAATTTTTATTTATAATTAAAACAGCTTATAATTAATAATTGATTCATAATTATTCATTAAATATCGAATCACTGGTAACAAATGATATTTATTTATTTTACTTTTGATATTTTTGATCTCGAACGAAGGACTTGGAAAAAATTCAAGTATATGTCCTGATGTAATGATTGATTTTATTTAAATACAGATCTCAAATAAAAATCAGAAAATATAAAAAAACCATCACCAAGTGCGAAGTTTTAAAAAAACATAAAATTTATCTGTTTTAGGGGCGAGACTGATTTTATTAGCCCATCTTGAGTAACTTATATGAAGTTCTATCTTGGAAATATAGATTTAAAAAAAAGTATTAAAATTACAAGTGCCGAAAGGCACATCTTATCAAAGGGAATCTCTATACTTATATGTTGGGATGTTAAAAGTTGCTTATAAAATATTTAATTCTTCCTTGAGATGTTAAGATTTTAAATACTTCGCACTTGAAGTTCGTTTCTTCTATCCTCTATTTTTGATTTGGGATCTGTATCTAAAATGGAATTAATCGTTAATTCGGGAGATACTTTTTGGAAAGTTATTTTCTTAGTCCTTCGCTTGCAGAGATTAAGAACATAAGAGGTAAAATTTAGAAATAAAAAATGTTAAAACAAATAATAGAATTCTTGATTTGAATAAATTCGGCATTTGATCACAAATATACCTTTATAATATATTTGTTGTCTTATCCATTAGAAAAGATCTAACATCTTACCTACATCTAATATATCACTGTTTAAGACTAGGACACATAACTTTTTCTAGTTAAGGAGATGTAAATAAACACTACACCTGTACTCATAAATATTGACTATCTTTCCATTTCATTGCAAAATTTTCAGTAAAAAAATGCATTAACTTGTAGTATGTACCATGAAGATTATTCAGTTAAATTTTTAAATGATTTCATTCATTAATTATTGAGAATTTTGGGTTCCAAAATTATTTATTAAAATTTTTCGACTTTGTACAGGAATCCAAACATCTTAAAAACTAATGAATGAATTTATTTGAAAATTCAACTAAATAATCACCATGGTACATACTATAAACTAATGCATTTCTTTTCTGGAAATTCAGCAATAAAATGGAAAGGAAGTTAGTATTTATAAATATAGGTGTAGTGTTCGTTTTACATCTCCTTAAAACAATTTTAAAAGTACACTTTCGTTTAAGGGCTCATTTTTTTTTTGTTTTTTATACTTTTAATGAATCAATCGTTGGAAAATAGTATATTACGTAACGAGTGCGTAAAATATGTGATTATCGCACGAGTCGGGTTTGTCGCCCGAGCGTAGCGAGGGCGACAAATAAGACGAGTGCGATGATCACTTTACGCATTAGTTGCGTATATTATTTTTTCTAACAAGTGCGCAAAATTCTAAGAATGACAAACTTGCGTCTGTGATAGCATGTACAATCTTATTCGAAGGCTATCAAGATCGTAAGAGGTAGTCGAGGTCGGGGCGCAGGACGGGGTCCAGGGGCGGAGCCCCGGTGGGGGTGCAGGGGGCGAAGCCCCTGCCGGGGGGTTCAGGGGGGCAGCGCCCCCCCGCCTCCAAAAAAATAAATAATATTACTAATATAAAAATAAAATTAATAAAACCATTAACGGCAGGTCAGAGTAGAACCTGATATTGACCGAGTAACAATTGAGTTGTTTGTTATTTACTCAAGTATTAATCGGTGTATCTTCAAATTAAAAGTTGAGCGCAATAGATATTATTATTATAAACATCTATGCACAAGAAAAAAAAAATCTACCGATTTCTTTTTGAGAAAAGTAAGTAACGCCAAAGTGAAAGTTTATGTTTATAATATTTTCGCGTTACTTACTTTTCTCAAAAACAAAGCGATAGATTTTGTTCTTCTTGTGCATAAATATTTGTAATAATAATATCTATTGCGCTCAGCTTTTAATTTGCAGATTCACCGATTAATACTTGAGTAAATAACAAAAATCTCAGTTAGACAAGGACAGCGAATCCGGCCTGCTCTTAAATTAAAATTCCATGAAAATATATTATTAAAATAATAATTGAGAATTCCTCCCCCCTCTTTAAAACAATAAATAAGAAATTATTTAAATGATTAACTCTAAGATTAATTAATAACAGAGTTCACAACTACCGGGTGATGGCGCTGAGCGCAAAGCCAAGCGCCAAGAGAAAATAGAAGAAGAAGAAGAAGAGAACAGAGTTCACGTATCGCGAAAAAAATTGTACATAGCACTTTAAAACAGCACCACAAGAGCTTTCAAATGAGATGTATAAATGTCTGTTATGATGTATAGTTCATGAAATATAACACTTTAAAAATTTAAAAAATTTTTTTTAGATGAAATCATTTTACGCACGCTCAAATCATTTTACGCACGCTCAAATCATTTTACGCACGCTCAAATCATTTTACGCACGCTGCATTCATTTTACGCACGCTGAAATCATTTTACGCACGCTCAAATCATTTTACGCACGCTCTAATCATTTTACGCACGCTGAAATCATTTTCGCACGCTGAAATCATTTTACGCACGCTGAAATCATTTTACGCACGCTCGATTTATTTTACGCACGCTAAACAAATGTGTCTCATAATATGATATTTTATGTACGCAAACGAGTACATGAAATCGAATTTTGCGCACGCCGTTAGAAAAAAGTAGATTTCAAGGTTCGCAAGTTTAAAATTAAAAAAACTGAATAATACAATTAATTGTAAATTCCTACATATAGTCAATGTCCCAATTGCTACTCACGAACCTATTACTAGCCGTTCATTGTTAAAAATTTTTTTTTGTATCTAAATAACATTGAGCGGTTAGTAATAGGTTCATTTCTAACAGCGAGTAGCAATTGGGACATTGACCATATTTGCTAAGTTTATTTATATAATTTCTGAATAAAATTTTGACATAAACAATTTGCAATATATTTTTTTGTTCAATTAAAATATCTTTACAACTTATTCTAAAATATTTTCAATTTTAAAAGTGTACCACTAAAAAATGTATTGTTTTTAAAATCAAATCACGTATACAAATACATATGTACAAATTACGTGTGCTCTAGTTTTAAAAATTTTAAGGGATCATCGTAAAAAACGTTTATTTTCTGTGTTTTTTAATACTTTGTTTTTTAATTACTATGATGCAATCTTAAAAAAAGAATTATTAAAAATTCGTGAATTTAAAATTTCAAAAATAAGTAAACATAATTTTTAATTAAAAAAAATTGAGCACATCTTTAGAATAAGCTATATATTTTTAAGAATTATTTATTTATGAGAAATAATTTTGGTTTGTTCGCTCGTCAGAAGGATTAATAGAATTTTTCAAAAATTGTTAGGGACACAGAAATTTTAGATATTTTTTCTTTTTTTTTCATTGATGTTTCAATTTAATATTGATATTTTATATTTTCAATGTATTAATTTACTTTATTTCAACAAATTTTAAACTAACAAACCACTGTAATATAGTTATAATTCTTTACATTTGAAAAAAAAAACGTAGACTCGATAATATAGAAAATTTGTAAATTTTTCGATAAATATTTATATATATATATAACTGCGCAAAAAATGAAGATCGATTTTTTATACTAGACAGTTAACCTTTGCTTTAGGCTTTAATATTTACCTACTTATTATTTATAAAAGGAAAATAAGAAAGCGTTATTTCCCTGGTCATTTTACAATTAATAACTGCAAAGTGCGAGACTCGATAATATAGAAAATTTGTAAATTTTTCGATAAATATTTATATATATATATATATATATATATATATATATATATATATGTATATATATATATATATAACTGCGCAAAAAATGAAGATCAATTTTTTATACTAGACAGTTAACCTTTGCTTTAGGCTTTAAACGTATTGTTTATAAAAGGAAAATAAGAAAGCGTTATTTCCCTGGTCATTTTACAATTAATAACTGCAAAAGTAAAAAATGGCAGACTTATTCGTGAAAAATAAACTCACGGAATGGGGTTTTGTTCATTTTATACCAACTTTCGAAGGTAAGTTTTTCTTTATATAAATTATATTTGTGTAAGGTTACGTATGCTATTTTTGTTATACATAGAAATTTTAAGTTTTTATAAAGATTTTATTTTAAAAAAATATTAAAAATAGCTTCAATATATATTAATATTTTCCTTTAATACGTAAATAAAAATATATAAAAATTAATTCAATATTAAAATAGTAGTTTTAGTGAAAATTCACATAAATGTTAGTTACATATTTTAAGTTACAAATAAAATGTAGGGTACGGTGGCGTAGTGGCTAAGGCGCGGGACTTGTATTCTCGTTGGCGCGAGATCGATTCCTCGTCTGGTCGCTTTTTCACTGATTCTGCCATGGGTTGACACCACGTTAAATAATACGTCAACTGTATTGTCTTTGAATGTATACTTAAATGTTATTGGGCAGAAAATGCCCGTTTATGATAAAAAAAATAAAATAAATTAAACAGCTATTGAAAATCATACTATTTTTTAGAACATCGGATGGACGAATTTACTTTTCTTAGACTGAACCCTATTTGTCTAAAAGAAATAATTAAACCGTGGGGTGATCGAGAAAAGTTTTTAATAAAATTTGAAGATTTTATGAAAAATATAAATAAAAAGAGAGATCTTGTCGATATGATTGATGATGTCGACATAGATTCTGATAGCCACAATAAAAAAATTAAATTGAATGAAAATCAAAATATAAATTTAATTGATTCGGGAGAATTGAAAAGTATTAACATCGATGAGATTTCAGACCATGAACTGTTATTAGTAACAGATGATGGCATTGAATTAGTTTCAACGGGCTCACTTTCGACCAACAATTTAAATGTTTCTGTAACTGAGCCAGAAAAAGATAAAGAAGAATTGTTATCAGCTGATATTGACCCAACACTTGATTCATCGCTTAATTTAGTTTATGGTAACTATAATATGAAATCAAAATTTCTCCTAGTGATTTAAAAAAGATCGTATTATCATACATATTTTTTAAAGTCGTAACTTACGTATTGAATTCTAATGTTCAGGCTTAAAAGGAGGTCGAGTATGTCTGTCCTTTTCTAATCAAAAAATTGATTTTTTTTACAAAAACTAATAATTTCAGCAAAAAATAAAGAGAAAGCCGCATCTTGTATAAAAATAAGGAATATTTTCATTGATGAGGAAGAATTGATTTTATCGCTTCGTTTACAAGAAAACTTTGGAAAACTCAAAACATAAAGTTCACGGTAAACAATTCGATTTTTCAAGGTTTTCTCGAAAAAGAAGTTATAAAATTAATTCTTTCTTATCAAAGAAAATTTTTCTTTTTGATACGGGATGCGACTTTCTCTTTATTTTTTGTCAAAGTTTTTTGCTTTTGCAAAAAATTAATTTTTTGATTAGAAAAGAATAGAGATATGTGACCTACTCTTAAATCTGTATTTCGTTTACGGATTCAATTTTTACAAGTTTAAAATATTTGGTTGAAATTTTTTATATGAATACCTAAGTAACCTATCGCCTCATAAGAAGTTATCACTTTAAAAAGTAACGTACGTGTAAGTGAATATTTCATAAGAATGAGCTAATTTGTATAATATTTTATTGTGAAACCCTTTAAAAAAGTTTTAATTTCGTTATCAAATAGTATAATATTTTTCTTATCAAATTTTCTAAAATTGTAATTCATATATGAACTTTTTTAAATATAAATCTGCTCTTTAAAAAAAATTAATTTATAAACTTCTAGATTGCAATAATTCTGTATTTCAATTGTTAAATTCTTCATTTCGTGGTAAATATTATATTCTCAAGACGTATGAAATGACAGGAGAACTGAATACAAGGATCTTATCAGACCTGATAGTAGAAAACGAACTTATGAACACTGATCATTTCAAGTAAAAACTATGTTAATTCATATTATTTGTATAATTTACACGAAAAGAACTATTGTTAGGAAATCCAAATCTTTGCTTGTAGCAACAAATAAATTGGGTAAACGCATCCAAAGTCATTAGTTAAGTAAATTTGGTTATGGTCACCAAAACTTTGGTTACTAGAACAATAAAACATTCCGTATAACAATCTACTTTGGTTGTAAGAATAAAATATTTGATCACTACAACCGAATATCTCATTACTGCAACCAATGTTTAATAGCTAATAATTTTGGGTGTGCCAACAAAAGTAATTCTTTTCGTGCATTTAAAAAAGAAATCATTAGTTCAAAGCTACTAATTTTGAATATTTTAAACATACAGACACGTATTGAAGGGAAAGTCAATTTTCCAAAAGTAAAATAAAAATTTGTAAATGAATAAAAATTAAAGTGTTCAAATTTTACAAATGTAAAAACAAAAATATGCATACTTAATATCATAGATAAACTTGGCATATTATTTTTAAAATGCAATATTTATCCATTTTTATTTAAATAATTTTTTTAGAATATTAAGTTCGAGATTCAAAAAATTGGATGAAGAAATCAAACAAATATTTCCTAAAGAATTAAAAATTAATTTCTACACGCCAAGATATCAAAGTAATAATATTGTTATAAAACAAAGTGGTATTTTATATGAAAAATATATTGACGTGAGACAGAAATTGATTGATATTAACATCATATCTAAAAAATCAAAGAAAAACGATAAAAGATTAGAAAGTGATTGTACAGAACCAGGTAAAAATTCAGCATTGCATTTGAATATATATTTTATAATTCTATCGTCTTGTCACTGGAGGGGGTTTAACATCTCACAAGTAATAATTATCCTTAAGAGGCGGCTGTATAGTTCTGTCCTTGTCTAATCTAAATTTTCGTTATAATTACTAAACTAAATATTTTTATACAAAAGTAAGGGCAGAACCCAATAGATTTAAGGACGAGCAGATGATTCTATTCTATGAAAAAATGTAAAATTTTCAATAGTTTTCGAGTGAAGTCTGAAACGGAAAAAGAGTTAAATTTGATTGAAGTGTTCAACTCTTTTTCCGTTTCAGATTTCACTCGAAAACTAATGAAAATTTTATATATTTTCATAGAATAGAATCATTTGCTTGTCCTTAAATCTATTAGGCTCTGCCCTTACTTTTGTTTAAAAATATTTAGTTTAGTAATAATAACGAAAATTTAGATTAGACAAAGACAGAACTATACGGCCTCCTCTTAATGTATAAGTATATCTTCACCCCTTGGTAACTTTGTGTCATTTGGTATAAGTTGTAATAATTTTTAAAGAAATTTTGTTATGTCTAAGACAGAGCTCCTTAAGTTTTACTGACGAAATTTTTGGTTTAATACAAATAAATGTAATATTTAAACGGTGAAATTTAAAAAAATTTGTATATTTATTTTACTAGTTGCAAATATATATAAAAAATGCTTTATATTTAATAGTGATATCAAATGAAGAAATATCAAAAATCTTGGATTTCTTAAAAAATTCAGTAGGAATTTCTGGAGACGTTATTCAAAAGTGGGAAAATTCTTTCGAAGCTAGGAAAGCATACAGAACGTTATCTATTTTGCAATTTTTTAACACTTTTCCAGTCTTGAAAGCTCCGTTAGGATATAGCCTTGTAAGTTTTATATAATAATAGTATATTATTAACCTAGGGAGAGAAGTTGACCATTAAATGCTCGCGTAAGATTTGCCCCCGAGCGCAGCGAGGGGGCAAATACGCGAGCAATTGATGGTCAACTTCTCTCCCGAGGTGAATATACGATTTTTTCTTATTCCCGGCGAAAAGTACGTCCAACTTACCCGTTGTGATAATTCGTTTTTGATGATAAATCATTAAAATAAAAATACCGCGATGAATCGCTTGCTGCTATTGACCGAGTATGCTCTATCCTTCTCTGCCCCTCTCCCACTGATGATAAATCATTAAAATAAACCATCAATATTTCACTCACATTTTATAATTTACACACTTTATAACACACTGCAATTTATAATTCACAAAATAAAACAAGTTAGGTTTTAATAATAAAATATTTAAAATTACTATATAAGAAAAATAAAGAAAAAGATATACTGCTTGTTGTAACCGGCAAAGAAGGCTAGATATAGCCCCCTCCATTCGCGGCTACCTTTATTGTACATATAAGAGAAAGAAAGAGAGAGGGAGAGAGTCAATTCTTAAAGCCGGCGGACAGAGAAGGATAGACGCTACCCTCTCTATTCTGTATGAAAAAGAAAGAGAGAGGGAGAGAGTCAATGTCTAACGCCGGCGGACAGAGAAGGATAGACGTAGCCCTCTCTATTCTTAACTGCCGTGAAAAACAGAGCGTCAACACGATTGCTATGGCGTTAGCATATGTAGTGCGGCGCTTTAGTAGATGCGTATAAACGTAAATGCGCAAGCGTGAAGTCACTCTCAAGTAGAGAGACGAACGGACGAGATCATCACGATCAGTGGTGTACCGTCTCTTGTACTGTACACAGCGTGCTGGCAGTTGGCTGGCGAATTGTATTTAAATAAATACTAATAATTCAAACTTATTCTGTTGTAGTTTATTTGGCTTCCTGGGGCACGTATTATTTGGGTTATATCTTCTGGAGTCAGATACATTTTAGCCAGAGCATCCTAGCCTGGCCCTATTGGTAATCATATACCTTAAACCCTACACTGATAATTAAACAGTGAGGTATACTTGTATTGGAAGTCTACGGTGGTAATATCCTCTAGGCTCAATCCAACAATCCTACAGTAGTCCACACTACAAACCCTACATTGCGCATCGCTAGTGCGCCGAGCCGCCGTAGATAATGCTTAACTTCTCTCTCAGAAAGTAGACGTCTTTCGACGTACTTTTCGCCAGGGGATAAGAAAAAATTATTTAATTTTACGTAAACAAATTTGTGCATTCCAAATTGAAAATTATTTCGAAAAGGAGTCTTTCACAAATTACGTAACACCATGAGGGGAGGGGGTTGCTTAAATATTATGCTGGGTTATAGGGGGTCCTATGGTTATATAGATGCGTGTTACGAAACATAAAAAAAAATTTTCAATGTAAAATTTAATTAGTTCTTAACAAAGCGTGCTAACGTTCCACTACCACCTGCGTTTATTTTCGATGTAATACCAACTTTATTTTGATACGTGTACGTGTACACCTCGCAATATGAATAAGACGTGCTTTTTCAAAAACTTTTTTGTTCTATAGTGTTGATGATATTTATGAGAGCTTTTACTTTCATGAACTAATTTTTGTGGGAATAATAAATCCAATATTATATTGAATTAAGGGTGTGAGTTGTCAAGGAATGAAATTTAAAAATTTTTTACTAATAAGTACACTGAGAAAAAAGATTTCTTGAAACAAGGGAAAACTCCAATGTGATATGATCGTTTTAATGCAAAATAAAATTTTTTAGATTTAAGTAACTAAATGTTTAAATCGAAATCGTGAGGTTCTTATTTCAAACATCAAAATGTCTTCATTCGAAATAAATCCACTTGATGCGAGTGGATTCATTATTGATTGAAAATCTTTTTAAATTCTTTAAGTATATTTTCTTTATAGTATATTTTAGATATCACTGGGAAAAAAATTCGTTTATATTTTTAACCAGATATTTACTTCAGTGGATATAAAAATAAGGTTATTTCCTCTAGAAGCAAGTTGATTCTATTTGCTTCGAGATATCATTCTTCTTCAAGATATCAATGTAGATTTATGTATAGTGAAGATAGTATTTATTTGATATTATTAATGATGGCATCGCTATTTATAATTATTATATTAATTTTAAAATTTATGTATATGCAAATTTGAGTTGAATAATATTTATTAATTATTTATAATTAATTACCGTAAATCTTTTTATTATATTAATTTTTTTGATTATAATAAATTTAATAAATCATACTATAAATTATAAAATTCTCAACTATATTTTAAATATTTATGTTACGTAATTACTAAAAAGGGAGGGGGGATAAAATAATTTTGTTATATAGGGAGAGGAGGGGGTCTATTTTTGTAAAAAAAAATGCGTTACGTAATTTGTGAACAGCCCCAAAGAGGTTTGATTTGTAATCATGTATATTTGTAACACTACATTTCATATAGTCTAAAATAATTTCATATTTTTCGAAGCTTCAACTAGATTTCAAATTACAATATCCTGATCAAAATGATAATTTTAAATTAAATTGGTCAGTGGCTTCAACAAAAATAATTTCTTACTTGAAAAATAAAAAAAGGACCTTACTCGATATTGTTTATCCTGATTATAACGAAAGTATGTATAATTTAAAAATAAGTAACTCTATTTTTGAGTCTTAGCGTTTTACTCTAGTATATATATTTTTTCTCTACATTTAATTCGTAAACCAATAGCTTTGATTGAAAAAAATAATTAAAAATTGTTAAAAACTTTTTTTTTATTATACTAACATAATCTAGTTTCCAATTTTTATGACATTACATTATTATTATTATTATTATAAAAATCTTTTTGTGATATATTATTTTATTTGTTTCGGTTTACCATTTCAATGCTGTTAATATCTGTTCTTTATAGTATTAAAATAGTATATTACACATCTAGGAAGGTAGAAACTAGGTGAATCCATTGCACATATAAATTATATATAAATATGTGCTATGGGCTCGCCATTTTACCGTCTGTAGTGTGTATATAATAATTTTTTGTCTAGCGAGGGCGAAAATGCAACCTTTGCGATCGAGCATATTGACCTTAAGTGGCACTTTTAGCCTGCTAGACAAAAAAATATCTTTATTTTTATTTTTATTATTATTATTATTATTTTTTATTACTACAATTTTGTTAACATGAATTATCAGAATCATAAGATACAATTATGTTTATAAATAATTTGGTACAATATTTTAATTTTTTTATTTCACAGCATTCATAGATACTCATGCTCCAGTCATATCCTTATTAATGCTACCTCTGATTTTGGGAGTAATAAGAAAAAACTCTTCTTTCACGCTTGAAAACGTTAAAGAGTCATTTATTTTACATGCAAATGTACACAAATTTATTTACTGAATTTAATCAAATGTAAATTATTTAAGGTTGTACTTTTATGCACAAATTAATTTGATTTTTCAGACGATACAAGAGCTAAAAGATTTTCAAGATAAAAACTACAACGTTATAAAGAAAAAAAGATAAAAATACAGCCTTATGTAGCGATTTGTGGAACAATAGATAATATTGTACAATCTTTTGTAGTCGTTAATGACGTATCATATTTACTTTCCAATCCATCGGAAGCTGTAGATGTATGTTTTAAAGTTTTTTTTGCGCTTGATGCTGAGTATCCAGACTTGTGCCAGCCTATCTGGGTGTTTTTGGAAAAATATATTTATAATTTAGACATCAGCAAAAAAGTCACAACTAAGCTGAGTAAATTCATGACAGAATTAGATAAATTATAAGCATTTATAAACTTTGTTACTTAAAATTTACATGAGAACGCTGATTATTTTTTCTTTTATTCTTGCAAAATAAATATTTTAAATTAGATTTTGATTATTTTTAATATTAAAAATGAATGAAAAGATAATCTTTGAAGAAATTTTGAAAATTTCATTATCGTTGTACAAAAATCCAAATTTATCAAGAAATATCGTAGATATTTTTATAGAAAATATGAAAAATTTTACAGATAATATTTTCATTCCTTTTTTGCAACATAAAGTCAATAGTAAGAATTACAATAAAGCATTCTCTGTAGAAATTAATAGACTTTTAGAAAATGGCAAAGGTTTTTTTGATAATTTTACAACGGAGTATAAAAGATTTGAGATACTTAAAGAAAAATGTGCGTTTGTTTTGCCCGAAGAATTTACTTTAGGTCACATAAATAGTATTTGTCAAAATAAGGAAAATGTAATTGAAAAAATAGAACCTGTTACAGCTGAACGTATACCTTTAAAACTTTCGCTCAAATTATTATTTGAATTACCTGGTTTGTATGCTGCTACACGGACATACATTAATTATTTAAAATCTGAGAAAAAAATTATTAGTAATATCATGCAAGGCGATTTATGGCAAAAAACATCGATTTTACATGATGGAAGAAATGTTTTACCCTTATTTGTGTATTTTGATGATTGTGAACTTGGTAATGCATTAGGGAGTCATGCTGGCAGAAATAAAATAGGAGCTGTTTATGCGTCTGTGCCTTGCTTACCTCCTCATGTTGCATCTCAATTAAACAATATTCTCCTAGAATCTTTGCATTTTTCTTTTGACAAAAAATATTTTGGAAACAAAGCCGTTTTCAATCCATTAATTAAAGAATTAAATAACTTATATGAAAAAGGTATCGTAATTAATGTAAACGGAAAAGAGCATAAAATATACTTTCAATGTATGCTAATATTAGGAGATAATTTAGGCATGAATGGCATATTGGGATTCGTAGAATGTTTCAGCGCAAATCACTTTTGTAGAATATGTAGCATACATTCCGAAGAAGCTAAATTTCAAATAAAAGAAAACCTTACCCTTCTCAGAAATAAAAACAATTATGATGAAGATGTCAAAAAGAACAAAACCTCTGAAACTGGTATAAAAGAAGTGTGTGTTTTTAATGAAATCAATAACTTTCATTTAACTGTGAATACTTCTGTTGACATCATGCATGATGTTTTTGAAGGTGTTTGTGACTACGTGATGCGTGGAGAATTGTTTTACTGTAGGTTATTTAAATACTTGTATTTCTATTTTTAATTATACTGCCTTAGAGTTATTAAACAAACCTCCTCAATTAAATGCAGACCACATAAAAGATAAAAAAAAAATTAAAATGTCTGCATCAGAAATGCTATGTTTCACTCGCTACTTTGGTTTGATGGTGGGAGATAGAATAGATAAAACCAACAAAGTATGGAAACTATATAGAAAATTAAGAGTGATTGTTGATATTATAACATCACCTGCAATCTTACGCAGTGATGCGATGATTTTAGAGCAAGTCGTAGCAGAGCATAATGCTCTATATATTGAGTTAGGTTTTGGACCATTACCACCAAAATGTCATAATATGACACATTATGCCAGGTTAATGTTACAAAATGGACCCTTAATTTATACGTGGTCCATGCGATTTGAATCTAAGCACCAGGAACTAAAACAAGCAGCTAAAGCTACATCTTGTACCAAAAATCTCCTAAAAACATTAGCTATCAAACAGAAATTAATGCAGTGTTACAATGCATATTTTTCGAATCTCTCGAAAGAAATTGTTGAAGGTCCTGAAACAAATGAAAGAGTAGATGCTTTTTTTGAGAATACAAAAAGTATTAATGAAATTAAAATTCTTAAATATATCGAAGTATTTGGACATCAACTTCAAAGTGGAACAATTATTTTAATTGATATAGATGAAGATAATGGACCGAAATTTGGAAAAATCTTAAAAATCTATAAACATCACGAAGAAATAAAATTTAAAGTCTCTCCTATTGTAAATATTAATTTTGATAAGCATTATCACGCCTACTTAGTTGACGTTATTGAAGATTCGAATGAAATAGTTTCTTTAAATACTTTGCCAAAATCAATGCCTTGCATAATTATTTATAAAAATAATGATTTTTATATTGCGACTCGACATAGATTGTAATTATTAAATTATTTAAAATTAAAGAGTATAATATCATATATTTAATTGTGTGTAAATATGTATACATAACTGTAGACAATAAGGTTCGTGTTGTAAATTGTATTTAATTATTTGATAAATAAAATAGAAAAAATTTCAATTAAGACTATTTTTTGGTTTCTAGTATTATTACTTGACTTTCATTCATTTCTAACAAAAATTGTTCTTTTTCTACATAAAATTATATAGTTTCTAATAATAAATAATTACGCTCAAATTTGGAGGAATCCATCACTGAAAAATAGATTCAGCTAAAATGTATATGTAAATATAAATCTCTACTGAAAAAAAATTAATTTGTGTTTTTTCTTTTAGTCTAATAGGCCTCGAAAGTAAAGATATAGACATTTTTTTTGAAAACACAATAAAGGAGCGTATATAAGAACTTGGATAATAAAAGAATTAAACTATAAGAAAAATGTATAGAAAATAAAAGAAAGTATAAGTTAAATGCTTTGATTTAAGCTTTACTGCATCAAAAAATCTTATGTAGCTCAAAAGGTACAGATCATCAAAATGTGCTCATTAAATAGTGTGAAAAATTCATTATGTTTTTACATGCTAAAAATAATATCAAGTATCCCACATAGCACGAAAGCTTCCAAGGAAGCTTCCCATGAAACTTTCACGTAATATTCCAGCTGAAGCTTCCATTAGCCTTTCTGTAACCTACTGAATCTTTCATTAATATTGCATTGTAATATTTCATGTAATCTAAAAGTAAGCTAAACGTAAGCATGAATAAATGGCTAATAAAAGCTTACGTGAAATATTCCACAAAATCTTTTTAAAATCTTACAGTGACCTTTCAGCCAAGCTTCCATGAATGGATCCAGAAAAGTTACATGTAAGATAGTGAGAAATATTACTGTAAGCTTCTCGAAAGATTCATCAGTTAGGTAATCGTGAAAGCTTACAGGAAGCTTACTGAAAAGATTCGTGTCATCTTTCATAGAATATTCTACTAACGTTTAATACAATCTTTCATGAAAGATAACTGCAAGCTTCTCGATAGATTCATTTGTAAACTTTCGCCAGAAGCTTTCCTAAATCTTTCAAAAAAGATTAATAAAAGCTTTCACGTAATCTTTCACGAAACATGAATGGAAGATTTAATGAAAAATTCATGTAAATAAAGATAAAAGATTACAGAAAGAATTTCCACCACCGTAAATGTAAGTTTTCTAGAAAGCCTTACAGGAAGATTCCACTGGAAAATTTCATGAAAGTTTACAGTTAGCTAAATGTAATCTAGAAAAAAGGTTACTAAATAATTACGTGCAAGATTCCTTGAAATATTTTTACAATCTTACACTAACCTCTCAGCAAATCTTCCATGAATGTATTCAGAAAGGTTACATGTAAGATAGTAAGAAAGATTACTGTAAGCTTCCCCAAAGATTCATCGGTTAGGTAATCGTGAAGGCTTACAGGAAGCTTACTGAAAAGATTCGTGTCATCTTTCATAGAATATTCCGCTAATGTTTAATACAATCTTTCATGAAAGATAACTGCAAACTTCCCGAAAGTTTCATTAGTAAGCTTTCGCCAGAAGCCTTCGGAAATTTTTCAAAAGAGATTAATATAAGCTTTCACGTAATCTTTTACGGAACATAAAAAAACTTTAAGAGGAGGTCACGTATCTCTGTCCTTTTCTAATCAAAGAATTGAGTTTTTTACAGAAACTAATAACTTTAGCAAAAAATGAAGAGAAAGCCGCATCTCGTAATGAAAAAAGCTATATTTTCTTTGATAAGAAAGAATTAATTTTATTGCTTCGTTTTCAAGAAAACCTTGAAAAACTCAAATCATAGAGGTTAGGGTGAACAATTTGGTTTTTCAAGGTTTTCTTGAGAACGAAGCAATAAAATTAATTTTTTCTTATCAAAGAAAATATTGCTTTTTCTGATACAAAATGCGGCTTTCTCTTCATTTTTTGATAAAGTTATTAGTTTTTGTAAAAAAATCATTTCTTTGATTAGAAAAGGACAGAGATACGTGACCTCCTCTTAATAGAAAATTAATGTACGTAACGATGGAAGATTACTTAAAGAATTTCGACAGCTGTTAAGAACAAGTCGTATTATCTGTTCTTTTGTAATCAATTGATTGATTTTTTTTAAACTATTAATTTTGATAAACAAAAGAGAAAACCGCATCCCGTGTTGAAAAAAGGAATATATTATTCGATGATAAAGAACTGATTTTATCGCCCACATAGCACGAAAACTTCCAAGGAAGCTTTCCGTGAAACGTTCACGTAATATTTCAGAGGAAGCTTCCATTAACCTTTCTGAAAGCTTACTGAATCTTTCATTAATATTTCATTGTAATATTTCATGTAATCTAAAAGAAAACTAAAAGTTAGCATAATTAAATAAATAATAAAAGCTTACGTGCAATGTTTCCTTAAATCTTTTTGCAATCTTATAGCAACCTTACAAAAAAGCTTCCACGGATAAATACGCAAAGGTTACATGGAAGATATTGAGAAAGATTACTGTAAGCTTCCTGAAAGATTCATCAGTTAGGTAATCGTGGAAGCCTACAGGAAGCTTTCTAAAAAGATTTATGCTTTCTTTAATAGAATATTCCGCTTACCTTAAATAGAATATTTCATAAAAGATAATTGCAAGCTTATTGAAAGATTCATTAGTAAGGTTACGTCGAAAGCTTTCGGGCATCTTACGAGAAAAGTTAATAAATGCTTTCACGTAATCTTTCATGGAACATTAATGGAACCTTTCATTAAAAATTAATGTAAGAATCGATGGAAGATTCCTGAAAGATATTTAACAACTGTGAATAATAACTTTTTCAATAAATATTACGGAAAAACTCAACTGAAAGATTCCATGAAAGCTTACAGTAAGCTAAATGTAATCTAAAAAGAAGTTTACTGAATGCTAACGTGCAATATTCCCTAAAATCTTTATGGAATCCTACAGTGACCTTACAGAAAACCTTCCATAGATGAATACGCAAAGGTAACATGGAAGATATTGAAAAAGATTACTGTAAGCTTCCCGAAAAATTCATCAGTTAGGTAATCGTGGAAGCTTTTTAAAAAGATTCATGGCTTCTTTCAGGGAATATTCCGCTTACTTTAAATAGAATCTTTCATAGAAGATAACTGCAAGCTTACTGAAAGATTCATTAGTAAGGTTACGTCGAAAACTTTCGGGAATCTTCCGAGAAAGGTTAATAAAAGCTTTCATGTAATCTTTCATGAAACATTAATGGAACCTTTCATTAAAGATTCATGCAAAGACCACCGACATAGCAAAAAAACTTACAAGGAATGAATACTTAACGCATTTGCGTGACGTTATTTTTCATTACTTAACGCTTTTAACTAGAACATACGCTTCAAAGACAAAACACAAGTGGCGCGCGCTATTAGCTACTTACCACGCCGAAAACGCATGCGCAATCGGCCACTTACCCAACACGTATGAAGAAAACTATATAAATAAGAAATGAACAGTCAGTGATGGATTTCGAGGATGCTTTATACATTTATGTATATCTATATATTAGGATATCCTTTAGCCAACTTCAGAGTATACCGTAGAATTAGAGTATAAGCAGAATATATTATTCTGTAGTATATACTCTGAAGTTGGCTGTTGGATATCATTTAAGCATTTTCGAAATCCATCACTGTGAACAGTGTTCGTAACAAGCGTACCGTAGCGTAATAGGTGGCGTTGATGCTTCGTGATTTGTAGGTCATGGGTTTAAGCTCCGATCAGGTCGAAAATTTTTCTTGCGTTTTATGCATTTTTATGCGTTTTATGAGTTATATGCGTAATAATTTTAATTATTTACTGTATAAAATAATTTGTAAGTTAAATGAACGATAAAATAAATCTATAAAAATGTATTAGATTCTAGAAGCTTACTAGTTATCTTACTTGAATCTATTATTAAGATTCCTTGAAAGCTTACTGTAATCCTTTCGTTAAAGCTTCCTGAAAGGTTCCCTAAAATATTACGCGATAACCTTCCTTAAAATATTTCTGACAATTAATTTTTTCCATACACTTTAATCTTACTGAAAGCTTCTATGAAATCTTCCTGTAACATTTAAGGGAATCTATATGTGAGACTCACGAAAGCTTTATAAATATCTTACCAAAATCTTTTATTTAGATTCCTTGGAAGCTTACCGACGTCTTACGAGAAAGCTTCCTAAAAGGTTCCCTAGAAGATTTCAACAATCTTTCTCGGAATATTTCTGACAGCTAGTTTATCTCAGACATTTTAAGCTTACTGGAAGCTTCCATGGAAGCTTTTTATAAGGTTTCAAAGAACATATATGTAGGACTCTAGAAAACTTTGTAAATATTTTACTGTAATCTTTTATTTAGATTCCTTGGAAGCTTACCATCGTCTTTCGGGAAAGCTTCCTGAGAGATTCCTTAGAAGATTATAACAATCTTTCTCGGAATATTTCTGACAGCTAGTTTGTCCCTTCCGTCAAATCAATGATTTTATAACTAAAAAAATTCTTGTTTCTTTCAATGGCGGATTAGACATTTTTCCAAACGCTAAAATATAAGTTACATAAAAATAAATTGAAAAAGAAACCAGTATTCCAATCTTAAGTCATAAACAAACCTCACAGCTAAAACATTTGTTAAATTAATAATTTCGTACTTGGAATAATTATACTTTCCTTAACCTAATAGATAAACTATTCTAACTACTTGATAATATTATACTTAAAAAGACTCTAGCTTCTTTCATTGGCGCAATAGCCTTTTTTTCGACGTAAAAATAAAGGTTATATAACCGCACATCTAGAAAAAAATACTTATGTCAATCAAAGGTAAGGAACCATATCTAAAAGCTAAAAAAATGCCGTAAAGTGAATAAATTTATATTTATAGAAATTCGAGCTTCTTTCGATGGCAGATTAACCTTCTTTCTCAATACTAAAATCAAGGTTACACGAAAATACATCTAATCAAAACTAAAGCAAACCTAATAGTTAAAAATTCCCGTCAAATCATTTCTTTCGTTCTTATCAAAATTCCAACTTGATTGATTAGTAGATCACCTATTTATTCGTCGATAAAATGAAAGTTGTACAACCATATATCTAAAAAGAAATCCTTATGTCAAGCAAAAGTAAGGAATCGAACCTAACAGCTGAAACTACCGTCAAATTAATAATTTCGATCTTAATAATTCCACCTTCCTTGATAAGTGGATTATCCTTCCTATTCTTAATTATATTATAAAGATAACATATAAATACATGTAGAAGAAATCGAAATGTTAATTATAAATGAGGAATTAACACAGGAACTAACAGGTGGAAGATTTGGGCAAATCGATAAGTTTATACTTGAAAAATTCAAGTATCTTTTATTGAGAAATTGGCTTTTTTTGACAATAAATAAAGTCCACATAACCGTACATCTAGAAAGACATCTCTATGACAATCAAGAATTAGTGACCATATGTAATAGTTAAAAGCTATTGCTAAATCAATAATTTTATAGTTATAGAAATTCTAGCTTCTTTGGTGGCAGATACGCCTTTTTTTCGATGCTAAAATCAAGGTTACATAAAAATACATAAAAAAAATATTCAGTTTCTTGGTCTAAAGCGAGGAACTAAATTTAAGTGCTAAAAACAGCCATGAAATTAACAATTTTTTACTTAAAATAATTTCAGCTGCTTTGATCGGTAGATAAGCCTTCTTTTTAGATGCTAAAATCAAGGTTACATAAAAATACATTTTAATAAAAACCTGGCTTACAATCAAAACTAAGGAACAAAACCTTATAGCTAAAAACTCCCGTCAAATCATTTATTTTAGACTTCTGAAAATTCTAGCTTTATTCATTAAAGGATTGGCCTTTTATTTGACACTAAAATAAAAGTTATAGAACCATATATCTAAAAAGACATTTTTATGTTAATCAAGAATTAGTGACGATACCTAACATCTAAAAAGTACCTTCAAATCAATAATTTCGTTCTGTATAATTCCAGCTATCATGATTGGTGGATTAACCTTTCTTTTTCGACTATATTTTAAAGATATCATTAAAATTCATGTAAAAAATAATCAGTATGTCAATATAAATGAGGAACTTAACCTAACAGGTGGAAAATCCTGGCAAATCGATGATCTCGTACTTATAAAATTTTAGCTTCTTTCATTAGCAGATTATCCTTTTATTCATCGCCAAAATAAAGGTTACATAACCATACATCTAACAGTGCATTCACAGTAGCGTGTGCACAAGTAAATATGGTGTCAGTCCTTCCATACCTAGTATATTGAGGATAAACTAGGGGATTTTCCCTTGTTCGTTGTCGTTGTACCTTGAATGAAAGAAGATAAGAAATGGTTGTTTTACATACTCATGCACTTGCGCATGCGTTTAAATTTGAAAATATATAAACTCTTACACTACGCATCGTGACGGATGAACTTAAACATAGTTTCTGTCCAGCTAAAATGTATTTACCTCGAGTTCCGGAAATATGTTCAAACTTAATCAACTTATTTTCACTTGGAGTATTTTCCTTCGAGTTTTCTTAGTTTATCTCAAACTCGAGTATTTTGTCTCAAGCTTAGATTTTATTTCGAGCTCATGTATTTTACCTCAAGGTTGGATTTTAACTTATGCTTGAGTTTTATGTCAAGCTTGGGTTATTGAGTTATTTATCCTATATTTGGGTTATATTTACCCCAAGCTTGGATTTTATCTCGAACACGAAGATTTTAACCTCAAGCTTGGAATAAACTCGAACTCGATCATTTTACTTCAACCTTGGAATTTTTCTCAAGCTTGGGTTATTGAGTCACTGGGTTAACTACCTAGGTACTTGGGTTATTAGGTCAATGGGTTAAATTTAATTAAAGCTTGGAATTTATTCCAAACTCAAGAATTTTTCCTTGACATTGGAATATACCTCAACATTGGAATTTACCTTGAGGTTGGAATTTACCTCGATCTCGGGAATTTTACCTTAAGCTTGGGATTTACCTTGTACTCGAGTATGATACCTCAAGCTTAGAATATACCTCGACATTGAAATTCACCTCGTCGTTGGAATATACCTCGACAATGGAATATACCTCAACATTGGAATTTACCTTGAGGTTGGAATTTACCTCGATCTCGGGAATTTTACCTTAAGCTTGGGATTTACCCTGTACTCGAATATGTTACCTCAAGCTTGGAATATACCTCAAGCTTGGGTTTTACCTTGATCTTGGTTAGTTTATCTGGGGCCTGGGTATTTTTTCTCAAGTTTAGAATAAAGCTTGAGCTTGAGTTTTACTTTGAGCTTGGGTAATTTATATTGAGCTCGTGTATTTGATACTAGTCTAGTAATATAAAATACTCGCACGCAATTTAAATTACCGAAGCTCGAGGTAAAACCAGAGCTCGAGTATTATTTCAAACTTGAGAGAAAATACCCGTGCTCAAGATAAATTAACTAAGCTCAAGGTATAACCCGAGCTCGAGGTATATTCCAAGCTTGAAGTAAAATACTCGGGTACGTGGTAAATCCCAAGCTTAAGGTAAAATCCCCGAGATTCAGATAAATTTCAATGTCCAGGTAAATTCCAATGTCAAGATATATTCCACTGTCGAGGTAAATTCCAATGTTGAGGTAAATTCCAATATTGAGGTATATTCCAACGTCGTGGTTAATTCCAATGTCGATGTATATTCCAATAATGAGGTAAATTCCAATGTCGGAGTAAATTCCAATGTCGAGGTATACTCCAACGTCGAGGTGAATTCCAATGTCGAGGTACATTCCAATGTCGAGGTGAATTCCAATGTAAAGAAAAAATTCTTAAGTTTGGAATTAATTCTATGTTTAAGGTGAATTGGACCCTATAACCTAAGCTTGGGTTAAATGACCCATTGACCCAATAAACCAAGCTTGGGTAGTTAACTCAATGACCTAATAATCTAAACTCGAGAAAAATTCCAAGGTTGAAGTAAAATGATCATGCTCGAGTTTATTCTAATCCTGAGGTTAAAATCTTCGCGCTCAATATAAAATCCAAGCTTGGGTTAAATATAACCCAAACATGGGATAAATAACTCAAGCTTGACATAAAGCCCAAGGATAAGTTTAAATCCAACCTCGAGGTAAAATACCTGAGTTCGAGATAAAATCTAAGCTTGAGGCAAAATCCTCGAGTTTCAGATAAACTTAGAATACTTGAAGTAAACTACTCAAGGTGAAAATAAGCTGATTAAGCTTGAACATATTTCCGAAACTCAAGATAAATACATTTTAGCTGGTCGGAAACTGACTATGTTTAAGTTCATCCGTCAGGATGCGTAATGTAAGAGTTTATTTATTTTCAAATTTTAACGCATGCGCAAGTGCACTAGTATGTAAAAAAACCATTTCTTGTCTTCTTTCATTCAAGGTACAACGACAACGAATAAGGAAAAATTTCCTAATTTGTCCTCAATATATTAGGACTGATACCATATTTATTTGTGTACACGCTACTGTGAATGCACTGTAATAGGAAATCCTTCTGTCAATCGAAAGTAAAGAACCAGACCTAACATTTTAAAACTACCGCCAAATTAATAATTTTATACTTATAGAATTTCTAAATTCTTTTGTTGGTGGATTAGCCTTTTTCGAGACGTTTAAATGAAGGTTGCATAAAAATGCATTTATGAAAAAACAATATGTCAATCCAAAGTAAGGAACCAAACCAGAAAAAAATTTTCCTTGAATCAATAATTTTGTTCCTAATGATTTTAGCTGCTTTTATTAGTAGGCCTTTCATTTTCAAACATATTATAAAGATAACACTAAAATACACGAGAGAAATAAACAAAATGTCATTCATAAGTCGGGAAGCTAACCTAACAGATATACTAATCGAACAAATCAATGATATACTTAACAAGATTCTAGCATCTTGTATTGGCGAATTAGCCTTTTTTGACGTAAAAATAAAGGTATAATAAAACCATACATCTGGAAAGAAATCCTTATGTCAATCAAAAGTTAGAAACTATATCTAAAAGCTAAAAACTACCATAAAATCAATAAATTTATACTTATAAAAATTCTAACTTCTTTCGATGGCAGATTAACCTTTTTGCTTGACGCTAAAATCAAGTTTATATGAAAATGCATCCAAAAAAATAATCAGTATCTTAATAATAAAGTAAGGAACCAAACTTAAGTGTTAAAAACTCCGTCATATTAACAATTTGGTACTTAAAATAATTAGCACTGCTTTGATTGGTGGATTGGCTTTTTTCTTAATATTCAAAGGAAGGTTTTTAAAAATAAAACAAAAATATAGCTTACAATCAAAACTAAAGAATCAAATTTTATATTTAAAAACTTTCGTCAAATCATTTATTTCGATCTTATCGAAATTCTAACTCCATCGATTGGCGAATTAGCCTTTTATTCAAATTAAAGGTTAAATAACCATCTGTCTAAAAAAATTTATATCTTAATCAAAAGTATGAAACCAAACCTAACATCTAAAAACTATAGCTAAATCAATAGTTTTATATAATAGAAATTCTAGCTTCATTCGTTGGCAGATTAACCTCTTTTTCTTGCCTCCAAAATATGTATTCTGATGTTATCTTTATAATATTGTCGAGAAAAAAAGGCTATCCATCAATCGAAGCAGCTGGAATTTTAAACACATAATTATTGATTTGACGCAAGTTTTTAGCTGTAAGGTTTGGTTCCTCACTTTTGATTGATATACTGATTTTTTTCCGCACGTATTCTTATGTAACTTTTATTTTAGTGAAAAGAAAAAAAGGCTAATTGGTTTAGTACAAATGCCATAATTCAGCGGATAACGCATTCCTTTTTTTATAGAATGAATTGCATAAATTCATTTTCAAACGGTTCCAACTGTCGTTTTTATTGTTTATTTGCTTTTTCTAATCATTCTTATTATTCCAAAAACAATTCAAAATTTTAGAAAAAAATAATACATTTCGTAACGGGAATGAAAAGGCTTTATTTACGAAACTAGAAGTTTACGGTCCGAGCCGAAGGCGAGAGTCGTAACAAGTTTCGTAAAAAAGCCTTTTCATACCAGTTGCGATCCGTATTTTTTGCGATGAGAGCCAAAAAAGAGCAACGAAGTTGCGATTTTGAGGTTAGAATGGCAAAAACGAATTTTCGTTATTAACAATGTTGGAAACTTCAGATTTATTTTTTCTGAGGTTGGGACTTCTCCTTGTAAGTCGCTATGTAAATTATAACTTTAGAAGTCCAATAGTAGTTGTGCAATATTTAGTGTCCAAAAGGAACACCTTCGAATCAAAATTATGAGAAACAACACAAAAATTACATCAACAAGTCTGATCATTATAAATTCTTATGATATTAATTTAAAAAAAAAACCATTAGACTGTCATTCTTTGACCTATAAAGGTTGCATCAGAAAGCCCTAAACCCATGAACTTGTAAATCTTAGACCTACAAATTATAAACTCATAAATCCTAAATTCCAAACCCATCAACCAAGAACCTCGGATCCATAAATTTCAAACCTATGTCAATTAATTGTAAACTCTCAGAATATGATGTATGGACGCCCGTGCATTCTACACTCATGAAAACACATACTTTATACCTTCATTTCATCAACTCTCATAATACTAGAATCCATAAAGTTAAATTCAGAAAACCCGATATCCGTAAACCCTACATCTCTCAAACCTGAACCCATAAGCCCCAAACCCACAAATTATAAATTTATAAATCTATAAACACATGAACTCTAAAATAATCGAAACTGAGCCTATTAACGCTCAACTTAAAACTTTAACTCAATTAATTGTAGACTCATGGACTTTCAAAATGTGATGTGTCCATCCGTACACCCTACACAAATAATGCCATATACTGTATATCCTTACTCTATCTACATCCAATCAATAATAGCGGGATCCATGAACTCCATACGATAAAATAAGATTTTTCATATAAACTTTATAAGTCGCTAACTTTACTAATGAGAAATTCAATAAACTTCATAAATAAAAAAACCTTTGCAAAATTTCGCTAGAATTCCATAAACTGAAAACGCCATTTGAGAAAATTCTTGTCAAGTAATTGAAGCAAAAATACAATGAATTAAATCTTGCATGAATTTTATAAACTAAAAACGTTATTAACAACATTTCTATAAGCCTTGTTGATGAAAACCCCCATAAATCTCATAATGAATTATCAAAAATATCTTTAGCTAAATTTCATATGAATCCTACTAGTAACAAAGCACCGTTATCGGAAATTCCGACAAAATTTCCGAAAACAAAAACACTATTGTTCGAAATTCCCATAGTATTAGTAATGTTCTCTATGAATCGTGTATACTCAAAATTCCCATAAGTTCTGTAATTTAAAAACACCATTTATAAAATAAATATAAATTTTTTATTTAAAAAAATACTATCATCAACTATTCCCATAAATCCCTTAAGCTGTAAAGATTATAGTTGAGGATTTCTATAAACTCTAAGCATCAAAAATATGCCGAATTTGGTATAAATCCCATAAGTTAAGGACATTATTAGTAAAAAAACCACAAACCTTTCATTAGAGAAATTCTCTATAAATTCCATAAACCGAAGTGTCATTAATGAAAGTTTCCGTAAATCCCACGTATCAAAAATACAAATAAATTTACTCAGGGTTTTTAATAAAATTCATGTTAACTTAATCAACAATATATGAAAATTCTGAAGTCGTTCTTGTAGACGATGTCCAGGTTGCCAGGAAAGCTTGGGTACTATTTTTTCAACTATTGCTTTTATTATTTTATGTTAAGTATTTATTTTTTATTTAAAAGTAAAACTTGAGAAATTTCGGTATATCATTTACAAATTTTAGGTGAAAAATGTAAATATAGCAATTAATATATATATATATATATATATATATATATATATATATATATATACATTTTTAATAATATATTTTAATTTAGAAAATTAGACTAATCTTTATTTAAAATTATTATTACTTTAATCTAAAGAAGTTTTTTCCTTTTATATCAAGAATTAACTCCATACATCAAACGGAGTTTTAATTTTAATGATAAAAAGTGAAATCCGCTTACAAAATATGGAAAAATTCCATTTTTTAAAAAAAGCTTTTGCTTATTTGATAGAAAGCTAAAACAACCTATCTTTTTCCATTGATTTACCATGTTTTTCGACAGTTCTACTGTTTTATTTTTTTCCGTGTATCTTTTCATGTTATTGAAAGATTTCAGGAAAATAAATACATTAGCTTGTAGTATGTACCATGAACATTATTTAGTTAAATTTTTAAATAAATTCATATACATTTTCAGGAATTGGCTTCCATCCATTTTTTCCCGTGGGAGAACTTTTACGAAGGACATCCACCGTCAAAATCAATTTCATCAGCTGCCTTACTAGTTCTTTAGGTTTTTTTGAATAAATGACTTTTAGGTTTTCGAATTTATTTTTATTGATGAAAACTCCCGAATCTTCAACAAGTTCTACCTAGAAATGAAAAATATTTAAATTACTAATATTTTATTTTGAATATGTATAAAAAACCATACCTCTTTCGCTAATTTAATATTTTCCAAAGTGGTTTTCTTTCCCATCAATGAATAATTTTCTCGTCGAGGAAATTCTATGCTTGAGTTATCCTAAAAGCAAATAATAAAGTTTAAGAATCAATTAAAATTAATTTAATTTCATTTAAATTGTAATAATTTAAAAAAATTTTAAAGATAATTACTTACATTATTAAGAAATTTCTTCATTTTCTCAATATCATCTGACGTCACTAGAAAATTTAAATGAGCTTTTAATTATTAGTTAAATTATCATATTATTTATTATAAAATATTATTTTACATGTGGATAAAATACTGCCAATATCCTTTTCTTTATCACTGCTCTGAGCAATATTTTGATACTGGTGAAAGACAGGAGATTTAGAAAACTCATCGTCGCTCGGCAGATCATCCATAATTCTTAAGAATAATAAAAGAAAAATTTTAAACAATAGTAAAAAAAAGTCATTTAATAGAATAGAATGGGTGAAAAAAAGAGAGCATAGATTACTCAATAACTCACCGTTGGGAACTTTTCTCATCTTCTGAGGAATCGAGATCTTCTTTTTTTTCAAAAATAGATTTCTTTTTCATGATTTTCATGTTTGCTGTTAACTCTGCGTCTTGTTTAGCCTTAGCATTTGCTTTTGCTTTTAGCTTTCCGAATCTCTTTTTTGCAATTGAATCTGGAGAAAATGTATGTCTCCTTTCAGGTGTTATTATTTTGCCTTCAATAGTGACTTCCAAATTGTTCAAAAAATTTTCATTTTCTAGAAACAAATTTAAAAATGATGAATAACAACACTTTTTATAACAAACATATTTATTGATTTTTAATCTTTTCATATTTTGTATTATAAAAAGAATTAATTTAAAATTAATGAATTATTGATCAACAAATAAAATTATGCAAAAATCAATTGAAAAACTTTAATTTATAATTTTATGATGCAGAAAATTGTTTTTAATGAAAAACTTTGTCATCTGATTTATCTAAAATAATATATATTATTAATAAATTGCTCGCATTTTAATAGAATTTTTAAAAAATATAATTTAAAATTAAGGACTACTGGCTTAGTCAGTAGAGCGGTGGATTCATAATCTCGAGTACTCGAGTTCATATCCTGCTCTCGGTGGCCGAATTACATAGCGTCACTATATGTCACATGCACTTTGTTCACAAACATACTAAAAAGACCTCTGTCATCAATTAACATCATAATAATAGCACAAATACAGTAAAGTTAAAATTATAAAAATAATTAATTGAAAAATTTTATTTTCTAATTACAAAACAACTATGTTTTTAATTTAAATATTATTTAAAAGCTTAAAATAGGTAAACTATTAAGGGAATGTAAAATACCGACATTACAGTTTTCCAAATTTTTTATTCTTAATCTAGAAATTTTTACAATATCTCTATATTACTGCCTTCTATTTTTACTAATAAAAAGCCTAATTGAGAGATATTTTTGAAAATTTTGGAATAAAGATTAAAAATTTTGAAAACTGCAATGTCGGTAACTATGTTGAAATCATATACCGTATTACATCCCCTTAAATAAATTTATTAAATCTAGAACAGTATCTTCATTTTAATAACGAATTTCTTAATCTATCAATAAAACAAAAATTAAAATATTTATAAATAGTAGATAAAAACAAAAATTTTAATTTATACCAAAATGCATCAGAAAAATATTTTTGTTTAAATAAAAAATTTTTTTTTCAAACATTTCTGAAAAGAATTTATTTTTTGGTGTATTAATAAATTAAGAAATTGTTCATTGTTCAAATTAAAATACTATTTTATAAATTCATTTATTTTTTTTCTTATTTAAACCTTTTAAATAATATTTAATAATTAAATTTAAAAAATTCTCATATTAGTATGAAGTAAATTAGTATAAATTATTAATTGTTACATTTATATTTAACATAACCTGTAGTATTCAAAAGTTTCATTTTTACCGATTATTGTATAGATTGTATATAATGTTATTTAAATTGCATTGAATCATATCCTAATAAAGAGTTTATACAATCTGTATACAATCCAGAGCAACTTTTCGCGTGATTTTAATTTCTTATTATTGCTTTTTCTTAATTACTCTTTGATCGTGTACATTCTTTTAAATATAATTATAATTTTAGATATACCGAAATTGGTAGAGCTTTCAGTGATAAAATCAGATAATTTAGGATTATTGCTGTACTGTTAATAAATATTACATGAAATTTAAAAGCATTGAATTATATTTTGTTAATAATTTAAATCATTTATAATAATAATATAATAATTTATTAGTAAATTAATCAGAAAGCTTTAAATAGTATATTTTTTCTATGATTCCGATGAAAATGGAAAGAACGAAGCATTTTACATGAATAAATTCTAACCAAACTTTAGTATTTGTGAATGAATACAATAAATCCATGTGAATTATATTTTAAAAAAATTAAAGTTGCCAATAATTGCTAAAAGTAAAATAAAACAATTGTTATTATTTTCAGCTATTTTTGGTTAATGTAAATTAATTAAAATGTAACACATGTGGATTCAATGTATTCGTTCACAAATTTAAAGTTTGATTAGCATTTACGCATGTCAAATGTCTCGTACTTCATATTTTCATTACAATCATAGCGATAAAATATACTAAAGCTTTCTGATTAATTCAATTAGTAAAATTATGAAATATGTTGATGTAATTTAAAAGTTTTAAATAGACAAACTATTGAATAAATGTATTGAATCTAGAATAGTATCTTAATTTTAATAATGAATAATTTATGAATCTTTTAATAAACTTAAAATTTAAATATTTTTAAATAGTGGTTAGAAACAAACATTTTACATTATACAAAAATGCATCAAAAATATTTTGTTGAAAATAGAAAATTTCTTTTCTAACTAATTCTTAAAAGAATTTATTTTTTAGTGTATTAATAGATTAAGAGCAGGCCGGATTCACTGTCCTTGTCTAATTGGCATTTTTGTTATTTACTCAAGTTATAATCGGTGTATCTTCAAATTGAAGGTCGAGCGCAATAGATATTATTATTATGAACATCTATGCACAAGAAAAAAAATATCTACCGGTTTGTTTTTGAGAAAAGTAAGTAACGCCAAAGTAAAAGTTTATGTTTATAACATTTTCGCGTTACTTACTTTTCTCAAAAACAAACCGGTAGATATTTTTTTTCTTGTGCATAGATGTTCATAATAATAATATCTATTGTGCTCGATCTTTAATTTAAAGATACACCGATTATAACTTGAGTAAATAACAAACAACTCAATTGTTACTCGGTCGGTATCAGGTTCTACTCCCGCCTACCGTTAAGAAATTTTTTATTCTTGTAATTATGATACTATTTATAAATTTATTTAATTTTGTTCTTAATAGCAATTCAATATTGTATTATATCTAATATGAATTAAGATAAAATTACCACTGGTTTTTAAACGTTCACTGGATACCATTGTTTCCCCCACTTAGCAAGTTTGCCTGGAACTTTTCCTTTTGAATCCTTTACATCCTTAAGAGAGATCACACTCACCTCGCTCGTGTCCAACTAAAAAACGAGAGCTGAAATCTTGTATAATAGCCTGTATTTGAACAAATCAACATAATTAATTAAAAAATACGTATTTCAAATATTTTAAAACAATTAGACAATATAAAATATATAACAATTCAATCTAGTATTGAAAATAAATACAAAATATCTCATTTTAAACTATGATATTGTGAAAAAGCTATGGCATTAGAAAGTGGTAAATTCATCATGAAGATAATTAAATTACACGATTAATAATAATATTACAAGACTTAAAAATTATATTGTACGAGAAACACACACTAACATGTAAGAAAAAAATATTAAAATAAATTACATACTTATTTGGATGGGTATGCTTGTCCCAGGAAGTCATAGTCCTGTGATGATGCATTCGTTTTATCTGCACTCTACGTCGTATGCACTTTTAATGTCGGGACTGCACAGCGTTCACTGATTTTATCACACGCTTATTTCCAAAAGATTTAAGAGAAAGAAGAAAATAAAATGAATGAATAGAAAAATTAAAGGGAGGATTAGAGAGAGAAAGAAAACTATTTAAAGCTTTCTGATTAATTCAATTAGTAAAATTATGAAGTATGTTGATGTATAATATTAATTATTTATGAAATATAATTCAATGCTTAAAAAGTTTTGTGTAATACTTGTGTCAAAAAATTAATAATTATAAATTTTCTGATTTTATCACGACGAATGTTGCCCATTTTAATTAATGTATCTGAAAACGTGATTATATTAAAAGGAATATACACCGTTAAATAGAATTAAAGAAATAAAAGCAAGAATAAGAAATAAAAAATATGTGAAAAATTTTTTCAGGATTGTATACTGTTTGTATACAGTTTTTATCAGGATTTGATTTGATACAATTGAAAAAAAAATTTATAAAATACACAGAATATGCAGAAAAAGTAAAATTCTAATTATCATAAAAATTATGTTAAATACAAATGTAACAATCTTAGCAATTTATACTTACTTTATTTAATGTTTTTAATTCAAATATTATTTAAAAGTTTTAAATGGAAAAACTATTAAATAAATGTATTGAATCTAGTATCTTAATTTTAATGATGAATAGTTTCTGAATCTTTTAATAAACCTAATATTTAACTATTTTTAAATAGTGGTTAGAAATAAATATTTTAATTTATACCAAAATGCATAAAAAATATTTTGGTGTAAATAGAAAATTTCTTTTCTAACCCATTTTTGAAAGCATTCCCTACTAAAAAATCTCAGGTGAGAAATCACCTGATTTCTCAGGTGATTTATCATGCCAAAATCTCATGTGACGATTTTTTTGGTTTTTACACGTTTCAAAGCATACTTAGTCAATTGCGAATTATTTTTGAAAATTTTTGAAAAATTGAACTTAGAAAATTTTTTGTAAAATGAGTCATAATTTTTTCTAAGACCAAATTTTTAAAAAATTTTCTAAGTTCCAATTTTTCAAAAATTTTCAAAAATAGTTCGCAATTGACTAAGTATGCTTTCAAACGTGTAAAAACCAAAAAAATCGTCACATGAGATTTTGGCATGATAAATCACCTGAGAAATCAGGTGATTTCTCACCTGAGATTTTTTAGTAGGGTTTTTATTGGTATATTAATAGATTAAGAAATTATTTATTGTTAAAATTAAGATTCTATTTTACAAATTTATTTAATTTTTTTCTTATTTAAACCTTTTAAGTAATATTTAATATTTATATTAAAAACATTCTCATATTGGTATAAAGTAAGTTAGTATAAATTATTGATCGTTACATTTAAATTTAACATAACCTGTAGTATTTAAATGTTTCATTTTTACCCATTTTTATATGGATTGTAAACAATTTTGATTCAATTGCATAAAATCAAATCCTGATATAAATTTTTCACGTGGTTTAAATTTATTATTATTGCTTTTTATTTATTATTCTTTATCACTGTACATTCGTTTAATTGTAATCGTGTTTTTAGTTAAAAGAAAATTGACAGTACTGACAATGATAAAATCTGAAAATTTAAGATATTGTTGTGCCATTAGACAAGCATTATTATTAAAGCAATAAATTGTATTATGTAAATAATCAAAATAATTCATTAAATAAATTAGCTGGAAAGCTTTAATCAGTATGTTGTATCGTTCTAAACGTAAAGTAAATAGCAATTGTCATTTTACTATCAGAATATGTGCTTTTTAAGCAACTGCTTTCTTATAGAGCATTGTATCGATGAAAAAATTATGTTCCCATTATTTTCACTGATTTGTACATATTTAGATTCAAGAAGTTCAGAAAAGTTTTCCAGAAAATGTCTGTATGTATGTGTGTATTTATTCAGTTTGCCAATTGTATATTAAAAATAACACTTACGGGAAGCTAATGAAAATTAGTTCTCGTAGCGTAATTTTAATTTTAGAGCCATTTAAAATTTAAAAAAAAAATTTTTTTTTTATTTTTGTATTTTACGTTAAATACTTGATAGATTTTCGCTAAAACTTGCATGTAAATTATTTTCAATGTCCAAAAAAAGGAAAACTTAAAGAAATGAAAATTTTTTTTTTCTATTTTACGTAAATGATCCAATAGATTTGCTCGAAAATTTGAATACAATTTATTCGCTACTGTTTGAAGAAAACAAGCTTTTGAAAAATAATTTTCTTAGCGTGGTTACAATTTTTAAGATTTCAAAAATAATTTTTATTATTCTTTTTTTGTTTCTTTATTTTACGTAATGTACTCGGTAATTTATTCTTGAGTCGGTCTGAGGCACAGTTGGTAGGAGCGTTGAATTCGTATTCTCGGGGGACCGAGATAGAATCCCGCTCTCGGCTGTTTTTCTACGAGCACCTCTATTTTATGTGCTTTGTTCACAGAACACACTTACAAACTCCGTCGCTAAGGGATAAAAAAGTGCAGTTTCTAAGGGCGGGCAGCTGACTTTGCGTCCCAGTGGATCGGGGTCTGATTCCCTAGGAAAAATTTAAAAAAAATAATTTTCGAGTTTTTCTTCGGAAATAAACCCGAAAAACGCACAATAAAGTCAAGCAAAAATAAGACTTATGAAAGTCTTCAAATGCTTATAAAAAAAATAATTTATTCTAAAATTTGCATGGAAATTATTTGCGACAACAAAAAGAAGAAAAATTTTGAAAAACTGTATTTTCTAGTGTAGTTCTAATTTTTGAGCATTTTGAAAATTTTGAATAAGTTTACTTATTTAGTTAGTTACATCTCGAAAACTATTTGATGGATATGCCTCAAATTTTACATACAATCTTATTATTTGTACAACTGGGAGTAAAGCTATTGAATATTGGTTTTCTTAGTATAGTTTCAATTTTAAAGCCATTTAAAAAATTAAAAATTAAAAATTTCATTTTCAATTTTTCTTCTATACGATAGATTAGCTCTAAGATGCGTATACACGTTATTCGCTACTGTCTTTATAAAACAAGATTTTGAAAGATAATTTTATCTTTATTTACCTCTTCTGATTTCTGATTTAATGCTTTTACTAACTCTTTTTTTTCTTCCATACTTTTTCCCTTTCCTTCTATTCATTTTTATACTATTTTAATCTACTCCTCTCTCTTTCTCTTTCTCTATTTACTAATCACTCTCTCAAACTCACTCCCACTTTTTCTTTCCCTTTTTAAGTTTTTTAATAGAAATTATGTTTTTTACATTAAAATCACATTTAAAAAATAATCAAAATAGTATTAATTAAAAAGTTTATAAAAAAACATTATAAGTAGATACAGTATGAGTTTAGTTGTACACACAACTTATCTAATTTAAACCTTCGTTCGAAGTCTTAATTGTACTTTTTGTCATATCTTATTTGAAAAAAAAGAGAAAAGTAAATCATACTTATTATAATTTACTCCAAAAGTTTATATATTTATTATGAATAAAAATAAAACAAAAAACAAACAACTATAAAAAAACAAATAATAGATCAGTAATAAATCTTATTCAAAAAATAAAATTAAAATATTCTAATTAAACTCTATGAGAAAGCATTGCGCTAAAGCACTTTGTAGCATTTTTTTTCACTTTAAAGTCTTTATTGAAGATTATTAAATATTCATAGAAGAGCATTATATGAAAAATAATTTTTCGTTACAATCCCTTCATTTTCTTGATTTAAAGACCTTCAATATAAAAAAAATATTAAATCTATTTTTTATATTTAATGAATTAGAAACATATTATTTTCATTTTTTGCAGTTTTGGCTAATTATAAAGTATTTTTCATTTAGAAAGAAATTATCTAAATACTTATGAATGATAATTTAGCATTATTATTATCATTATTACTATTATTATTATTATTATTATTATTATTATTATTATTATTATCATTATCGTTATCCTTACCATTATCATTGTCATTGTTATTGTCATTGTCATCGTCATCCTCATCCTCATCCTCATCCTCATCCTCATCCCCATCCTCATCCTCATACTCATCCTCATCCTCATCCCCATCCTCCTCCTTGTCCTCGTCCTCGTCCTCGTCCTCCTCCTTGTCGTCGTCGTCATCGTTATCATCGTCATCATCGTCATCATCGTCATCATCATCATCATCATCATCATCATCATCATCATCATCCTCATCATCATCATTATCGGGAGTCGGCTTGAGGAGGCCCCTTGAGCAAGTGTTGTCTTCCAGGTTCCGGGCATTGCCCAACCACTCCTGGGCGTCATAGTCGCATCAATGCTCTCTGCAGCAATGCTATAACGATGACGGCAAATGGGAAGTAATGACCCGAGGAGAAATAACCTCGCAAAAAAGCCAGAGACTATCTGACCCGGATTGTAGTAACCTTGTAAGGGTCCCGCTTTGGGATACAAGATAGGGGTGGTTCCCCGAAATATAAACCACAACTTAATGGAAGATGTCGGATTCAAATACAGAATTACCCCAGGTGAGTACCCCTTCACAGGGAAATCTCACCTCCACTTCCGATCGGGTGAAATCCCCGGTGGGTGGAGCTGGTCTCAAGGATTCTGGGGGAGACCGGATTCACGTTGACCATAGTGTCGCAGGGCTGGGGAACCAGGCTTCAGCGGCGATTACTACGTTTGGAACGCTAGAGGAGACAATCTCGCATAAAAAACATGGAATGGTTACTTTGCAAGTACCGAGGGTGCGAAGCGGTAGCCAGAGCAGTACTGCTAGCGTCGGAAGTGCGAAAAGTGCTTTCAGCGATGCGTCAGGCTTTAAGCAGAACAGTGTGCGGACTGATATAGATGATCTTCTGGAAATAATGAGGAACCATGATCTTCTGATAGAGGAAATGAAGAAAGAAGTTCAAGTCATGCAGGAAGCTCTGAAAAAGAACACGAATCTCAAGATTCAAAGTGCAGTGGAAAGATTGCAGGTTCACCTGAAGCATGCCGTTGACCATAAAGAAGAGGTTAGGAGGAAGGCGAATTGTATTAAGGATGGTGTAGATCAAATTTATCATCAGCATACACAAAGGAAAATAAGGCGCAGACGAATGCACACTGAGGTTCTTAGAGACACTGTGCTTGCATGCACTGGTTTCAAAAGGGACCAAGGCAGCGCTAGTAATAGCCCGGAGGATGTGCGGCAAAGCAAGAAGAAGAAGAAGAAAACGACGCCTAGTACTACGAAAACGCAGTCTTTTCTGCAGACTTCGACAGATAGTCAACAGCGTCATCACGAAAAAAAGAAAGGCACCCGGAAGATAGAAGAGGTTGTCGTGAGAATCTCACAGGGGTCTACATACGCAGACGTTCTTGGGAAGCTTCGCGAGGAAGTCAAGCCACAGGAGAGTAGTACTGAGGTCTTGAGTGTTCGGCCAACAACCAAAGGAAACCTTATAATCCAGATCTCGAAAGAGTCGGATAGAAAGGCCTTTACTGACAACGTTAAGGTTGCAGTAGAGGGTATGGGAACCATAAGTACGGTGGAGCGGAAAAGAACGATTGAGATTCGAGATCTTGACCAGATGTCCACAGAGGCCGAAGTACAGGAAGCACTGAGTAGGGTCCTAAGCTCCGAGCAAAGATCTCGGAAGGTCATAATCCTTGGACCAATTAAATTTGGATCTAAGATGGCAGTAGTCGTCCTTGATGAGACTGAGGCAAGAGTCCTTTTAAATAAGGAGCGGATTCAAATTGGGTTCGTTAACTGCAGAGTACAAAAAAGAACCATGGTAATGAGATGCCACCAATGCTTAGGGTTTGGGCACAGACAAGATCAGTGCAAGGGTCCCAATAGGTCCGCGCACTGCTACAAATGCGGAGAGGCAGGACATACAAGGGCGGCATGTCCTAATAATGCCTGCTGCTTCTTATGCCGACAGGAAGGGTGTGATGGCCAAGCTGTCAAGCATGTGGCTGGTAGCGGAGTCTGCAAGGTCTTTAGGCAAGCCCTGGAGGCCGAGAAGAGGAAAAACCAGGAGAACTTGAAAAATTCTCGGAAAAAAGGTGTTTAGCAAAAACAAAATGAAGAAAGATGAACGAGAAGTTCGATAAGGAAGGCTCTGCAGCGAATTGGTGACCCCACCCTAAAGTAATGCCGAGGAGGCTTAAGTGACGGGGTGGACTAGAGGTCACGAGGTGGATGTTACTGGCCTTTTGCCCGCGTGACGATTGCATCTTCTTGCAATCGTACCGCGGTTAGAAGGACAGGGGGTTAGACGGTCCCCTGGGACTCTGACGCCCTAGATGTGGAATGGAAGGTCCTTTCCACAGTCAAGGCTGACGTGCGCTTAGGAACCCGTCACACCGGTGGCAGGATCACCTCCTGCACGGCGATAACGCTTTGCGGAATCGCACGGCGGGGGTGGATCCTGTCGCTGAAGGTCTGATTTAGGCAGATTTCCCGTTTTTTTACCACCATAAAAAAAAAATCATTATTATGATCATTATTATTATTATCATCATCATCATCATCATCATCATCATCATCATCATCATCATCACCATCACCATCACCATCACCATCACCATCACCATCACCATCACCATCACCATCACCATCACCATCACCATCACCATCACCATCACCATCACCATCACCATCACCATCACCATCACCATCACCATCACCATCACCATCACCATCACCATCACCATCACCATCACCATCACCATCACCATCACCATCACCATCACCATCACCATCACCATCACCATCACCATCACCATCACCATCACCATCACCATCACCATCATCATCATCATCATCATCATCATCATCATCATCATCATCATCATCATCATCATCATCATCATCATCATCATCATCATCATCATCATCATCATCATCATCATCATCATCATCATCATCATCATCATCATCATCATCATCATCATCATCATCATCATCATCATCATCATCATCATCATCATCATCATCATCATCATCATCATCATCATCATCATCATCATCATCATCATCATCATCATCATCATCATCATCATCATCATCATCATCATCATCATCATCATCATCATCATCATCATCATCATCATCATCATCATCATCATCATCATCATCATCATCATCATCATCATCATCATCATCATCATCATCATCATCATCATCATCATCATCATCATCATCATCATCATCATCATTATTATGATTATTATTATTGTGAAAAAGGATCAAGATAGTTATGAAGATATTTATGATGGATTAATCTATAACTCTTTTCCGGATGATTTCAAAAATAATCCAAATAATATGACTTTTACATGGAACTCTGATGGAATACCGTTTTTTAAATCATCAAAAATTAGTATTCGGCCTCTTTATTTGATAATTAACGAGCTTCCGTATAAATTAAGAATCAAAAAAGAAAACACTGTTGCAGGTTTATGGTTTAGCCCAAAAAAACTATCTGCTAATTTATTTTTATCCGCTTTCGAAGACCAGCTGGATGACATATTTAGAGGAGTAGATATAGAATGTCATAATGAAATGAATCCTATAAGAATCCGTGGTATGATAATGAGTGGAACTTGTGATTTGCCGGCTAAAGTCCTTTTTCATAATATTCAGCAATATAATGGTAAATTCGGTTGCCCAAATTGCGAAATAGAAACACAAAGAATCGAGAACGTTCAAGTATATCCATTCATTCGAAATATGACTTTGAGAACAACAGAGAGTACAAAGTTATATGCACAACAAGCAATAGAAAATAAGAAACCTGTTCAAGGCGTTAAAAGACCGACAATTATAAGTTTAATAGTCTATGATCATATAAATTCTTCAGCAATTGACATAATGCACTGTGTTTATCAGGGGATCATGAAAAAATTAATGGCTTTCTGGTTCGACATTGAACACCGCACTCATCTTGCATCTTTGTTACCTTGTATTAATATTATTGACGAAAAAATTAAATTCATAACTCCTCCAACATGTGTCAACCGATTACCTAGGAAAGTATCTGACTACTCTTATTGGAAAGCCTCGGAACTTCAAGTGTTTTTATTGGTTTATAGCTTACCTGTTCTCGAGAATTATATGAAGGAAACATATTTAATTTATCACACTCTTTTAGTATATGCTATTACTTTACTTACTTTATCGAGCATAACTGATGAACTGGTCGAAATTGCGAGACGCCTTTTACATGAATATGTATCCAGATATGATTATTTATATGGTCAAAAATACATGACTTGTAATATACATTTATTACTACACTTAGCAGATGATGTTAAAAAATTTGGGCCTCTATCCTTTTTATCTTGTTTTCTATTTGAAAATTTTAATGGAATTCTCAAGAATTACGTAGATGGATCTAAGAGCCCTGATTTGCAAATATATTCAGCCATAAATATGTTTTTATCTTTGACCGAAATCAAAGACAAATTAATTACGAAGGATAGCCCTGCTTACTCTTTTTGTAATAACGTTGAAAAATCAGAAACTCACAGACATAAAATAAAAAGAAAAGGTGATGATACTTTTGTAGTAGGCTCATTTAAAAAAACTACAGTTCTTTTAGACTATATTTATGACATTTTCGAAGCCAATAATATACCAATAGATGAGACAAAATGTCATATTTTTTCTAGATTTTATAAAAATTCTATATACTTTGAAACAAGTGCTCATGCTCAAAAAAAGAAGAGCAATTCTTCGTGTATTCAATATATACATAAACGTTGTATTTATGCAGGCATCGTCAAAATATTTGTAAGATTATGTAAATGTGCATGTTTGTATTCATGCGAAAACTGTAATTTGCAATGTAAAAATTATGCAATTATATCAGAATGTTTAACAGAAACAACTTTTAGATGTGACTGGAGATTTTATTCCTACAATTTATTCGTGTAAGGAAACTGAAACTCTAAAATTGATTGACGTAAATAGTATTTTGAATGTATATTTTCATATAAGCATAAATGAAAAAATATTTCTAATAGAACCTATTCAAAAATATAATTAAATTGTATAATTAAGTTGTATAATTGTATAATTAAATATATATTTCAATGTTAAAGGACAGAAAATGCGCGTTTGTGATTAAAAAAAAATTGAGATAAAATAAGAATAAAATTATATCATAATTTTAATTCAAATAAGACTTAAGGCAATACAAATATTAACTAAACTTAATTTCAATTTATATTTCACCTTGTCATATTAAAAAAATTAAACAAGTTTGGATGAACTTTAAAACCAATAATGTAACTTTATATCCACTTACAAGGAGAGTGTTTCACCTTCGGGTCACCGATTTTGCTCAAATTTAGGGAATGTTTTCTGGATACAGAAATATAAAAAAAGCCAAAATTTTAGAGGCCAACGATCAAAATTTCTCTAGTTACAGGGCATTGAAGAAAATCAGGAAAAAAGTTACTAGATTTTCAAACGCTTATAGTTCCTTAGCATTGTTAGCTAGACGCTTATATATTATAGAAGCTGAGTTCGAATCCTTTCGAAATAGCACCTATAGCATCTCAGAATATTATTTTTTTTCAAAGTTAGAGCGCAATGAAGATTAGACCTAATTTCAGCTTTTATTATCATTATTATTATAATTAATGTTTTAAAGAGAAAAGTAAGGTCAAATCTTCATTGCGCTCTAACTTTGGAAAAAAATAATATTTTGAGATGCTATAGGTGCTATTTCGAAAGGATTTGAGCTCAGCTTTCATATGAAAAAAGGTATAAACTTCTAGCTAACAATGCTGAGAAACTATAAACGTTTGAAAATCTAGTAACTTTTTTAGTGATTTTCTTCAATGGCCTATAACTAGAGAAATTTTGAGTATTGGCCTCTAAAATTTTGGCTTTCTTCATGTTTCTGCATCCAGAAAACATTTCCAAAATTTGAGCAAAATCGATGACCCGAAGGTGAACTCTCCTTGTTAGTATTATTTTGCATAAACTTTATCAGTATTCAAAGAATTAAGTTTAAATAAACTTCTATTACTAGTAAGATAAAGTAAACGTAAAGATTAGCTGTGCTTTATATAAACTTTATCTAAATTTCAATTTCAAGTTCAGAAAAACTTATCAAATCCAGAAAAACTTCGAATTAAGTATTTATTAAGCTTAGATGAACTTCAAATCAAGTAAAGCTAAAGTTCATATAAAGATTCGCTAAAGTAGATATAAACTACTTCCAAACTTTCTGTATTCTATTGAAGAAGTTTGAATAAACATTTCTTTATATAAATCAAAAAATTACAAGTTTGGAAAAGTCTCGTTGGAGATGTTTAGATGAAGTTTATCTGAACATGAACTTCATATGAAGTTATAATGTAGTTAAGTTTTTTTACGCGGGTACCAGATACGAGTGACATTACTGATCTTGACATTGAGTATTAATTTTTTCGATTCGACTTTATGTCATTTTATTATAATTATTTCCAAATAAAAATATTTAATTTTTTAAATTCAATGTAATTTATATATCCTCATTTATCATGTGAATTTTAAAATGAATGAATACCGTTAAATTATGATTATTTTTTAATCATTTATTATATTTGATGCATTTTCGAAATTAAATGAAACGAGATGAACGAAAAAAACATCTTGCAACAGATTTAAACAAATGATTTATAGTAAAGTAAATATGATCAGAAAAAAATATAATTATAATAAATTACATTAAAAACAATAAAAGTCACATCAAATATTAATATTTATAAAAGATAAGAAAAAACACGGCTACTTTTTGGTAATCATTAAAATTGTTCTAAAATTGGAACTACGACATAAAAATCAATTGTAAATATCTTCCCTCTAATGCCAAGCAAACTCCATTTGCATGCGAAATTTGTAGCAATACAATCATATAGTTTATAAAGAATAAGTTGATAACGACTAGTTATACATACGTACAAAAATATTTTGCAAATTACTTTGAACTATCTGAGTTTCAATATGTTTATAAATATAAAAAAAAACTAATGATTAAAACAAAGTTAACATCAATTCAAAGGTATTAAAGTACTAATAACCGCACGAATGAAGTATTAAAAATAAATCAAAATCATAAATTTACATTATTTCAATAATATACTCAGGCAAAAAATCGTAAAAGTATAATATCACATCAATTTTTAATTTAGGAAATATTTTAAACAAAATATTATGAAATAAAATATAATTTTTATAATATTAAAGAATTTATTTACATAAAGTTTTAACACTTACAAAAAAAAGGAAAAGAAATTTCACTTGTTTCAAATGTAAATTATTAACGTTGGAGTACTTGGCCTCACTTTTGGTACCTCAAAGTTGCGAAAGTCAAAGTGAGTGAGCTCGTAACTCTGTCGTCGCCCTTGGTCTCGGCTTTTTGCACGCGCGCAGAGTAGAATAGAGCGAGCTCGCAGCTCTGCGGCTGTGCTTGATCTCAGCTTTCTGCACGCACGATGCCAGAAAGTCGAAGCAAGCGAGCCCACAACGTAGTCGTGGTGCTCTGCTCCGATCATTATAACCGTTTACACAGAGAGTCGTAATTATTTAATGCAATATGATTATGATTTTCTGTAATCGCTACCCTGTTGAAAATATATACGTATTTTAGTATAAAAGTTTGTTACGTATTATGACATACGTATTTCGAATTTGTTACGTATTATGAGATACGTATTCGATATTGATGATACGTAGTTTCAATACGTATTCCAAGGGAGCATATGTAATTAAGAGGAGGCCGTATCATTCTGTCCTTGTCTAATCTAAATTTCCGTTATTATAAATAAATAAAATATTTTCATAGAAAAGTAAGACAACTGCCCAATAGAGCAAAAGACAAGCAAACGATTCTTTTCTATGAAAAAATATGAAATTTTGATTATTTTTCGAGTGAAGTCTGAAACGGAAAAACAATCGAACTTGATTGAGTTGATTTGACTGTTTTTTCGTTTCAGACTTCACTCGAAAAATAATCAAAATTTCATATTTTTTCATAGAAAAGAATCGTTTGCTTGTCTTTTGCTCTATTGGGCGGTTGTCTTACTTTTTTATGAAAATGTTTTATTTATTTATAATAACGAAAATTTAGATTAGACAAGGACAGAATGATACGGCCGCCTCTTAAGTAAGATTCAATGATGAATTAATCAAATGTTTATACGTATTCCATACAAGAAATACGTAATTTTTCGCACAATATACGGATCTACAAGACAGATTTCGTAGTAAAGGCATGTAATTTTTTCCACATATTACATATCCTGAACACATCTTTCGATTGGAATACGTCATTTTTATGAACACTTGTACTAGATGTATGTATTTTTGATACTAGATGTAGGTATTTCATGCGCATAATAAGTAATTTTCGATTTGGATTTTAGGCTTAAATGCGTTTTGATTCTAAGAATACGTAATTTCGAGACCTAGATACTTATCTACACAGTGAAAAATTTTGTGTAATTTTGTATTGTGCGCAGTATCGCCGGTACAAATACGTAATTTCAAGTATAATATAGGTATCTTTGAGGCAGGTTTTTTAGTAAAGTTACATAATATTTTCCACGTACATATCCTGAACACATGCTGTAATTAAATACGTAATTTTTATTCATATGCATGCTTAATATATGATACTTTTTGATACATATTTCAAGCGGAAAGAACGTAATTTTAAATTGCAGTTCTGGGCTCGAATACGTATTGCCAGTACAATTACGTAATTTCGAACACAATATACGTATCTATAAGGCAGGATTTGTATTCAGAATACGTAATTGTAGGCCACACACATATCAAAAGTAGGTATTTAATGCCAAAAATACGTAATGTTCTATCGCACTTCTAACCTCGAATACGTATCCTGTGCTCGGAATTACGTATTTATACAGGTGATAAGTATTTGAGCCTGCAATTCAAATTAAAAATTACGTATTGTTCGCATGAAGTACATATCATAAATCCATATCTTATGCATATAAATATCGATGAAAAGTATTCCAATAACAAAATGTGTCTAAGATACATATGTGGCAAATATTACGTATCTTTGCTACAATACCTGCCTCATAAATTTGTATCTTATGCTTGAAATTACATATTTGTACTAGCAATACGTGTTCAAGCCCTCCGATTGAAAATTACGTAATTTCTGCATGAAATACGTATGAAAAATACACATATTGGGCGTATATATATAATTGAAAATTACGTATTTTTATCACAAGCTTTTTACAAGATACGTATTTTGGGGTAGAATTACGTGTTCTGACTACAAAACCTGCCCCATAGATACGTATTTTTTGCTCGAAATTACGTAATTGTATTGATGATTCGTATTGAAGCCCAAAACTACATGACATGTGTGTGGTCTACAATTACGTATTTTGAATACGAACCCTGACTCGTAGATACGTATCTAGTGCTCGAAATTACAATTCCTAAAATCAATACGTACTCAAACCTTAAAATGGAATAAAAAACTAAGTATTATGCACATGAAATACGTATCAAAAATAAATATATCTGGCACAAGTATTTATAAAAATTAAGTATTCCAATAGGAAGATGTGTTCAGGATACGTATTATGTGGAAAAAATTACGTACGTTTACTACGAAACCTGTCTTGTAGATGCGTATATTGTGCGAAAAATTACGTATTTCTTGTATAGAATACGCATCATCATTTAATTGATTCATCATTGAACCTAGCTTAATTACGTATGCTCCCTTGGAACACGTATTGAAACTACGTATCATCAATATCAAATACGTATCTCATAATACCTAACAAATTTGTATGAATTACGTAATTTTGTTACGTATCTGAGATACGTAACTAAAATAAGTATACAGCGTGTTCAAAAAGTAACGATACACCTAAGAAATTTCCAAAGTTGATAATTTTTTCAACCAGGTGAAGGTCGTTCTTGGAGTAACTTTTTATGAGGTATCCGATGGTGACCTTGGATTTGACCTTAAACCGTATTTTCAAGGTCAACCTCATTTTTTTAAATGAGAACTCCTACTTTTTATAGCAGAATTGAAAAGAGCGGAAAATTTTACATTAATACATACCCGGACGTAAAATTTTCCGCTCTTTTCAATTCCGATATAAAAGGTAGGAGTTCCCATTTAAAAAAATGAGGTTGACCTCAAAATAACCTTGAAAATACGGTTCAAGGTCAAATCCAAGGTCACCATCGGATACCTCAAAAAAGTTACTCCAAGAACGACCTTCACCTGATTGAAAAAATTATCAACTTTGGAAATTTCTTAGGTGTATCGTACAAAGGTTTAATAACACTTTTACTGTCTCCACGTTATAAAAGGTATCGATCATAATATTCGACTTTGACCACTTGTATCTCGCGAACGGTGAAGTTTCGTGATTTGTGGCCATGGAGACTTTTGTTCTACGTGTTTTGAACTATCATTCTACAAAATTTCAGAAAATTGGCCGAGAGTCATTTCCCATTAGGATTCTGCGGGGTCCTTTAAGCCTAAAATAAAAATTGAATTTAAATGTCATAATAATTTTTATTTTTTTAATATTATTTAAAATAAGTTTTTTTACCTTAGATATATAAAATACAAGACTTTGGCCCATGAATAATTTTAAGTAATCTCATAAAATGATTGAAATCCTTTCCTTTATTTAAACACTTGATTTTAATGGTCGCTGCAAGCTTTCTCAGCCAATTTTCAACGAATTAACTTCAAAATTTCCAGAGATCTTTAATTAATATATATATATATATATATATATATATATATATATATATATATATATATATATATATATATATATATATATACATATATCTCTATATTATATAGTTGTAAGGAAATTTTCTACGACCAAGGTCCCCCTATTCTCTTCTTTTCCTCATCCTCTTACCTAATTTTGATCCTCTTTTTTTTCCTTATTTTTTACGTTATTTTACGTTATTTGTTCCTCTTCCTTTTCTTTTCCTTTTCCCTTCTTCCCCTCTTCTTTTTCTCTTCTTTTGAGTTTCCTCATGCCTTCATTTTCTCTTCCTTTTCTCTTCCTCAAAAAATCCATCACCTTTTTCCGTTATTTTTACGTTATTTTAGGTCATTTTTGCTCCTCCTCAGGTAAATCCTCAAATTTTACCTTTTTTTGTGTTATTTTACGTTATTTTACGTTTTTGTTGCTCTTCCTTAGCTGCTCCTTAGCTCATCCTCTTTGATCCTCAATTTCATTTAAATTCCATCATTTAAAAAGCTTCTTGCTAATTTTTATTGTTCGCACCTACTGCTTTTACTTTAAATATATAGAACAAACATATTAAGTTAATAATTTTTATGATAAATTTTATAAAATTTTATACAATTATTGTTTAAAAGAGTAAATGACATCAAACATGGTAAAATAGAAATTTCGCAAACCTCATGTGCGTAAGCGTGTTAACTTCCACTACTAAGTAAAACTGTAAAACATATTAATTCATTGGAATTATTTTAAATTCAAAATGTTCTATTATTTTTAATAAAACATTTATTTCCATATTTCAATTTTCTTATTAGTTTCATTATTAAACTGAGAAATGATTTTTCTTTTAACATTATAATTTTTATATTTTAAATTAGATAAATGTTTTTTAATATTTTCATTATTACTTTGAATTATTTCATAATGGGTATTTAATGAATCAAGTGTACCACTTGTAACGAGGATAACAAATTATTCGTATACTATGATATAGTATACGCATATATCCATCTTCGTTGTGAGTCGCACAGAAGGGCGATTCAATCTGTGCTACATATGCAACGTAACGCGACGTTGGTTGTGAGCGAGAGAATGAAAAATATGCGCGCGCATTACGTACGCGTGATAGCACAACGTAGATTTTTAAAAAAAAATAATCTAACACGTATCACATGAAACATTTTACTTAACATAGACTAAAAATGAAACTGGACATCAAGCTTTTTAACCAACTAACAAAACTTAAGAACCTTATTAACGTGTCCATTTTCTAAGTTTATGGTTAGGTTAAAATGTCGAATATAAAGTCATATAAAAAAATTAGGTTATAATAAAAAAAATTCATTTTCAATTAAAATCTAAAGAATGGTGAATAAAAAAATAATAAAAATAATAAAAAAGAGTAGCGAAAGTTTACAATTGAATTTAAACTTGTTATACTATAAATACAAGTTTATTGTAGTAGTATGCACAAATTACACATTGGAAAAATTCCATATTATGGCCAACTTATGGTGAAATTTGACAATGTAATAACACCGTACAAATATGGCTATATGATGATAACACGCCAAATTTTATGGTAAACTTTTTACCATGGTAGACTCAGTTTTATTGTTACATGACATTCTACTTTTCCCGACTTTAACTCCCATCTTGATGATGATTTCAAAATTAAATTTAACAATATAATTTAATAATTAACGTGCCACAATATTTTTTTTAGAGACTACAACTATTAATGAATTTTTGTTTTTCTTGTGTTTCTTAATTTGCATCAATAAAGTCGTTGCAATTTTTCGAAAAAAAAGAAAAAAGAGTTATCTTGGCTCCTGGAGCACTTACAGAGTTGTTTAACCTCTCAAAATTTGAGGAAAAATACCACCTTTTACATGAACCTACTCTAATTTATCAGCAACAAATAGTTTAATTGCAAATTAAAAGTTATTTAGCAAAAAAAACGATTTTTTTATATCGTTATTTTGAACAATCAAATTTAAAAAAATTGATTAGCTACTAATTATACAATAAAGTAGATATGTTGAACTTTTAAAATCACTTTGATGCACAACAGCTTGGAAATAATCACGCCAATATGGTCCATTTCTAAAAAACAATTTCAATTATGCACAGACTATTGAATATTTTTATTTGAAATTTTTACTTTAAATTTACTACCATCAGAACTTGACTTTCAGCAATTATTAGGCGCCCAGTCATTTTTTTAACGGAGTAATAAACAATCGCTAAAATGGCCATTCTTGATGATTTTTCGCAATTTGCGAATAAACAAATTAAGGTGATCAAATCCTAAAAAATTGGTTTTGTAGGTCTTTTTGATTTTGGCTCATTCTTTTTTTTTCTTAACATCGTCAAATTTACGCTATGCTATTTTTGCTATGCTAATCAGCAACGGAGCTCGTAATGTGTTTGTGAACAAAGCATATGTAATGTACAATGGTACTTGCATCAATCGGCTGTTAAAAGCGGGATTCGAATTCAGAACGCCGAGATTACGAATCCAACGCTTTACCGAATGAGCCATAGAACAACTTGTCTTTCAGCTCATTCATCGGTTAATGTTCCTGATGACGTTCTCTACCAGAAGCAGTTCAGAAACCCTGGGTTACAATTTTTCTGAAAAAAAACAGGCTTAAATATTATAATTTAACTGGCCTATAGGGTGTTCTCTGTATTTTGGAGAGCAGCGGCCCAACGCACATAAGCCTACGTGCTTATTTCTGTTGTAAATTCATATTTTCAGAAAGCCTAGCGTCAAAAAAGAGAGAATAGCCTAAAAATTTATTGTAGCATCGCGCTATTTCTTTGTATAGGTTGCGCTCTTATTAGTTTCTTAGTGTACTTATTAATCACTAACAGATGAAATGTTTATCGTTGAAATAGTTAATTTTTATGTAATGACTTTAATCTGTTAGTAACAATTGCTCAAACTTTACATATGATAATATGTAAGTTAGTATTAATAAGTTTTAGTTTGGTCATTAGAATTTTAACCATTTCCCGTTCTATAATCAACTCCATCTTCATAAAAAAAACGTATGATTAAACACTTAATATGCTTGCTCTATAGGTTATAATGAATCTTAATAAAAAATATTAAATGAAAAAAATTATTTATTTGAATTGGAATGTTGCATGAAAATTTTTTTTTATATCCATTATATCCATCATTTAGAAAAAGAAAAAAAAGGACACGTATTTTTTTTCATCATAAAAATGAAAATTTAAAGAGATAGAGGCAGTTGAAAATTGATGTGACGTCACGAGTTCAGATGAACTCATGACCTCATGTACATTAGCACTATATCTATATATATCAAAATTGTATAAAGTTATACTGGCTATAACTTTTGCAATTCATTATATTTTAAAAAACGAAAAAATACGGGTTTTTTATTTTTTCGTATTCTAGCTGACGGATATAATGCATTTTTTCATGCAAGGTCCTAATTTGCCATCTTACTCATAGACCATAAAAGTTTTCATAATTAATTTATGACTGATTTAAATTGTAATTTCATTAAAAAAAAAATTTTTTGAAATACATTTGTCATTTGAATGTTATCAGACACAAAACCAATAATTTTTATATCAAAAAATTTGGAAAATTCTCTTATTAAATTATTAAGAAGTCAAAAATATGATCTAAAATAACCTTTTTTTCTATTATTTTTACAAATTTTATTAATTTAAAATATTTAGACATGATGATATATTGTTATATATACATATGTATATATATATGTTGTAACGGTATTCTACCGTGTTCGAATCTTGCGCGCTTAGATATTAAAATAGGATAAACGCTCGGTCATATATCTCGTCTAAGGCGAGTAAAGAAGTGCGTATCTTGACGACCGGCACGCGAGAGAGAAGCTCGCCGGCCATGAGGCGCTTCAGAGAGTTTCCGGCTACCGTTGCGTCAACATGAAACCTAAGCCGCACTGTGCTCATTAGAGAATTTCGCCACATGGTCCTATAATACGTTAGACTAACTTCGCAATTGATAACGCGAAACATTGTCTTAAGTAAAAGTCGTGAGTTTATACCGACTTGCGTATAATATTATATTTGCAAGTTGCAACTCTCGGAAATTCTTTCTGTAGAGTTTTGCTTGACCGCTTTTCGCGTGTTTTAGCTGTCAGCCATTTAGTGCCAGCAAATACGTTGATCGGCGTGTATAGGATTCCACCGATCTACGCCAAGGAAACCACGTTGGCAGAGCTCAGCGGAATTCACGGATCGGGAAGAGACGTCTTCCACTGACCTACTCTAGAGCATCTACGTATTGGTTACGTATAGGAGAGAAGCTACGGTAACGAGCGAGCGGCGTCTACGTGCACGTAGGTAATTAGTGTAAGCTGGCCAGCGCGTTACTGTAAGTATAAATATACTGTGCGATATCCAAGTGTCTCTTCCTCGAGAGATACTTGTTCAGGTATATTGGTATCATCGGTTATATAACCGATCAGCGTCATAAGCGAGTACTATTTAGTTCGCAACGCGCCCTCCCTTTGCTCGCTCTCTCATTAGACGCGTACATAATATTTCACATATTATATTATTTCATTTTCGTTTAATTCATATTTTATCTTTGAATTTATATTTTTCTTATGATAAATCAATTCTGTTTTTCTATTAAAACATGCTTTCAATTCATGTACATTGCCTGACAATATTTAATATATATATATATATATATATATATATATATATATATATATATATATATATATATATATATATATATATATTCCCGTTGGTTACTCCACGGTCCTTGTGAGCAGTCATAGATTGATTAGTTACGTAATATCATATAATTTAATATAACGTATTTTGGAACCTGCCTAACGAAGGAAAACTGCGCTACCGGCAACGCGTCTCTCGATCAGATAATTACATTTAGTAAAATTTCTTATAGTTTCAGCGACTCCACATATATTAAAAATTCATAGACTTAGCTATAATTCATATTAAATTAACAGCAAATTCTTTTTTTGTAACGGGCGAAATAACCGTTACAATGTATATATATATATATATATATATATATATATATATATATATATATATATATATATATGGGACATTTCACATCAAGCGGAAGAGCAAAAAAATTAAAATCGCCGAAACTCTGAGACTATATTCTTTTTGTTACACAAAATATGTAAAAAAATTTTCAAGGATTTAGATTGGAAGGATCAAGAGCTATAGATCCTTGAAATTTGGATATTTTTCAAAATTTTTAGAAAAGTCCTAACTTTATTATCTTTTTCTGAAAATCTTGATGTTTTAGAGAGAAATTCATAACAATACTTCTTGTTGTAAATGAAGAGGAGAGTTAGCATGATTTTTTACAGATCTCAATTTTGAAGTTTTCTATTGATTCTTATATGTATTACATAGTAATTGAAATTACTTATTGTTCGCCACTCAGAAATTACTTTTCGAGGGCTTATTTTCTTCCATTTTACATGAACTTTAAAATAAATTTTCGATCATGTGACAACCTTGGGGATTAGGAGGTTGCACTAAATATATGTATTTTAAGGAATTACGCATAAAATTATATATAGAATAATGATACAGACAATGTACTTTATTAATTAATTACAGAGTTAAAACACGCACGTTCAAGATGGACGCCAGCCGCGTATAACGTACGCGACGCCGTATTTAATAGTAGAGAAACTATCGGCAAGAGAAACGCAGATAGTTTCAACAATTACGCACTAAAAAAGGGCACAAGCACACAAAAAAAAATAATATTAATAGCACGAAGGGTATTTAGCACTAGTACGCGCACGAAGTCGCCCGGCACACACGTCGCACAACAAAAAGAAAGCAATAACGTTAAGCTAGTTATAAAGCACGCTGGCACTAGCAAAATCAAGGCTCAAGACTTGATTTTATTAAATACAAGAAAAATAACGCTAATGAGTCTCACTCACACAGCAATTTACTCTCTATAGAGCACAAAAAAGAAATAAGGAAAATACTGTATAATATTACAGTGACGAACGCTCTTTACTTCGTGACGACGACAGAAAGAATAAAGCAATGGCGATTTCTTTCTGTCGACCAAGCTCGTTGCTCTTGCGGTCTGCTGCGCGCGCCGCAAGAGAGAGACAGACGATCCTCAACGGACCCCAAGTTAGCTACTCTAGTCAAGCGGCTTGCTAGCCCTATGCCAGCCTTATATGCTCGCGCGTGTGTGCCAACGAACTCGTGTACGGGGCTAAGAGTTTGACTCGCGTGGTCTGCTTTCCTTCTTGCCGACAGTTGTAGGCTTCTTTCTGTCGTCTTGACGCTTAATATTATATGTTTAAGTAACATGGTCAAATTGCCATGTTACAATCCCCCCCCGCCACACGAAAGTACTTCGGTGGAACCGATAATTTCGTTGAATATCGAGAGCTCAAGCTAGAAACAAACAAAAAAAATTTTTTTTTTTTATATTTAAATATTAGGGCTTAGTCTAAGATAACCGGTGTTATCTGCATCGGTGTAAAGTGTATATAAGAAAATCTTCTTCTGCTATCTCTGTGGATATTACCTATTTAAATTAAGGGTAAGTGTTCCGCGCTGTATGTGAGGGAGCTTAATGTAAAATGACGCGACTGGCTGGTCCATTTAATATCATTTACAAAAGTTATATTTCTTAAATCTAGTTATATGAATATTTACCTAGTTAAAGCACACATATCCCATTCTTACATGTAGTTACATTCATACGCCTAAGAAAATTCTAATATATTTATTATTCATACAAAAAAACAATATTGAATATTTAGATAAAGCAAATTCTACTTACTGAGAGATGACGCTCTGGTATTTTGTCGATGCATGCTGGGTTCTGTGATTATTACATTGCAGCAAATTTTTATAATTATATACGCCACTAAATTACATTACATGAAATTTAGCTAAGATAATTTTTTATGTTGTATTAAATGGTAATCAATTAAAACAAAATATTGCATGAATAAGTTTTTGAGTAAAAAAATCGTTACAAGTAGCTATCAATTTGAATGAGCTTAATAATGAATATGAATGAATGAAGGGTAATTTAACAAGCTTATTACGTACACACAAAAGAATAATGATTGTAGATAATGATATAATATGCTGAAAGGGTAATGGGTTGGTAAGGTTCTATAATTAACTAAAGAAATTTGATTTTACTATTTATTACTCAGATTTTTAGCGACGTTCATGGCGTCTACACCTAAGACACGTACGCTTGGTCACGCCTGGTTCGCCGCACCCATGACAAAAGGTCCGTTTAGGTGCCCTACACACGGTCCAATTATGGTTATCTCCTTTACAATTCCAGCACTTTGGTCTTGCAGCTCCCAGTGCTGGATCGGGCTTTTCTCCAGCCGCGACAGGTCGCGTAGGCGATTTTTCACGAGCTGGAAGGGCAGGGATTGGGAAATTAGCTGGAGGGGATATTTCTAGGGACATCAAGGAAGGGATATTTGGAGGGGTAGTTTGGGAAGTGCTAGGTATAGGACAGGGTGACAGTGTAGCTAACAGTGGCGGTGGTGTATGTGTTGAAGGATTGTGTTGGTGATTGGATGGTATGTGTAGGATGGGATATGGTTTTTGGGAGGGAAGCTGGAAGGGGTTAATGGCTGCAATAGATGGTAATATGGATTGGAGACATAGGACAGCTTGGGAAAGGGAAAGGGTAGGAGTTGGAGCAGGAACAGGGATTTGAGGAAGAGGTGGTGAGGTTAACAGGAATGGGTTGAAGGAGGGTGAGTTGGGGATAGGATTTGGTAGTGGTTGTTGTATGGCTGGAAGTGGTGGTGATGTTGGAGCTGGAAGGTTTTGTGGTGAAGCTGGAAGGGTGGCAGAGGCTGACGGCGCATCTATCTCCTCGTTAGCATCGCATAAATGGCGGGTGCCTCTCATGCAGGCCCTAGTGCGTGGGCATGGTGGCTTTTCGTGGTCTTCCACGTTTGCGCACATCTCCTCGTGCGGTGGACGGAACGTCAGATCGTTGTATGGCCCTCTGCCGGGTCCTACGCACACTTGCCGCCTCATTTGATGTAAATTGGTCGGCCTTGCTCGTTGCATTTTCTGAAATAGAAGAGGATGGGTTATGGTGCTGTTGTCGTCGAGGCGGTATATATCTTTTAAGATCATTAACAAAAACTTTAGTCTGTCGCTTGGTGTCGACGTCTTCAACTAGATATACCACCGGTGAGAATATCTTAATAACTTTGGCCGGGCCAATGAATTTTGGCGCTAACTTTGCAGCGAATTTGTCTACAGCTGATGACAATGCATGGTTTCTACGACTTACAAGATCTCCCGGTTCAAACGTTACATGCCGTCTATTTTTATTATAATATTTAGCTTGACGAGCCGTTGCTTGATCTGCATATTTCTTAACGAGATCATGTATCGCAGGCAATCTTTTTGCTCTGTCTGCCCATTCTTCTATATTACCTTGCTGAATTGGTGTAGGATTTTCTATGGATTTACGGAATAGGATTGTAGGGATAGGATTGCGACCCATATTTAAGAATGCTGGAGTAAATTTCGTTGACGAATGTAATATAGTATTTAACGCGAAGCTAAATTCTCCTAAGTGTTTATCCCAATCACGATGGTCTTGCTCTATAAAACTGTTAATCATAGGTTTTAAATTACGATTGATTCGCTCTACCGGATTTGATTGCGCATGATAAGGGGGAGTAGTAGAATGTTTAATGCCATACATCTCTAAACGGTCATCTACTATTTGATTTTTAAATTCTAGTCCGTTATCGGTGACTAGACATTGTGGACAGCCCCATCTATTTATGACAAGTTCTTCGAATGCTTGAATCACGTTTTTACCGTCTGCTTTACGGAGGGGTTTTAATTCTACATACCGAGTAAAAAGGTCTTCAAACACTATAATATATTTATAACCGGCTCTTGAAGGTGGTTTTGGGCCATTTATATCTGCTGAGACTACCGTCCATGGGCCTTGAATATACCTTTCTCCCATTAGACCGGCTGGAGCCTGTTGAGACTGTTTATGAGCTTGACACTCTTGGCACGCTCTTATATACTGACAAGTGTCGTGGTAATATCCCGGCCAATAATAATAAGTAGCTAAACGAGCGAAGGTTTTCTCCATTCCCATATGGCCTGCTTGAGGGGTGTTATGGGCTTCAAAAAGGGCTTTTTCACGATCAGCAAAAGGAGAACTAATTTCCAGGCATCTAGGTCGGGGATAATAGGGTCTATGTTATCATTTGGGTGATGGAAGTAAAGTAGTTCATTTTCTATTCTGAAATCGGGGTACTTAGTGGGGTATTGCTGCACCATTTCTTTTCTTCTTTTGTACCAGGTATCATCGGTATCCAGGGCTGCTAAAGGGGCTAAATCAATAAGGTTTTCTTGAGCTCGTGAAAGAGCATCGGGGACTTTAAGCTGGCTTCCGCGGCGATGAGTTAGTTTAATATCAAATTGTTGTAATCGTGTGTGCCACCTAGCTAATCTACCCGTTGCATCTTTTAGATTTTTCAGCCATAGAAGGCTATGGTGGTCAGTGATTACATTTAATGGGGTCCCTTGATGATATGCCCTGAGTCGTTCTGCTGCCCAAATAACTGCTAAGCACTCCTTTTCGGATACGGTGTAGTTACGCTCGGCACGATTTAAGGTCCTACTTATATAGTAGATGGGGTGTTCTTCTCCATTGATCTCTTGAATTAATACACCTGCAATGGCGAAGTTACTGGCATCCGTTTGTAGAATAAAAGGATAATCAAAATTGGGACGTGCTAGAACGGGTGCTTCGGTGAGGGCTTGCTTAAGCTGCTGAAATGCTGATTCTTGCTCTTCCTGCCAATGCCATCGCGTTGTTTTCCTTGTTAAACAAGTTAATGGTATTTTTATTTGAGCTAAATTGGGAATAAAACGTGCGTACCAACCAACCATTCCTAAAAATCTTCGTAGTTGTTTAAGATTGGTTGGCGCCGGATATTCTAAAATAGGTCGAATTTTCTCTTCATCGGTTCTTAGACCTTTTTCATTTACAATATATCCAAGATATCTTACTTCTGAGCAACAGAACTCTGATTTATCTCTATTGATTTGCAGATTTGCTGTTTTAGGGCCCTTAATACTTTGCTTAACCATTGTAAGTGCTCGCTAAAAGTGGTGGTTGCTATAATGACGTCATCTAAATAGGAGAATACGTACGGTTCCCAGCTCGGTTTGATTAAATTATCCATGACTTTTTGGAAGGACCCGGGAGCGTTGGTCAGGCCGTACGGCATGCGATTAAATTGAAATAGGCCTCTGCCTGGGACTGCAAACGCGGTAATCTCCTTGCTATCAGGATCCATTGGTATTTGGTGGTAAGCTTGACTTAAATCTAATTTGGAAATATACTTAGCACATCTTAATTTATCAAGAATATCATCCATATTTTTGATAGGGTAGGCGAACTTCTTAGTGACATCATTCACTTGCCTATAATCAATGCAAAACCTATATTTTCCATTTGGTTTAGGAGCTAAAACGGGGCAGCTACTCCACGGACCTGTTGAAGGTTCTATGATACCTTCTTTTAACATTCGGTCGACTTCTTCTTGGGCAACCTTCAGCATTTGTGGTGAGTATCTCCTAGTTTTCTGGCGAATAGGGTCATGTCCTTGAACATCAATCTTGTGTGTAGCTAAATTAGTAACTCCTAGGATCTCGGGTGTGGGTGGTATTAAATTATTTAACACAAGGTTTATTTCGTTCTTCTCTGCTTCAGTGGCTCGTATTAAACCTCCAAGGGTAGCTAGTGCAGCATAGCTAAAAGGGTCAGTGCTATAAGGATAAAAGTAATGAGGAATCTTTTAGGGGTACACCAGGTATCATGCTCATAATCGATGCTAATTTTCATTAAACGCATGAAATCGATACCTAAAATGCATTCGTAAAGTATATTTTCTGCAACTCTAAAGGGTATGGTCTGTGTATCGTCGTCTATCGTTACTGTGACCTGCAACAGCCCATCTATATTGACTGAAGTACCATCAGCAACACTCACAAAGGTAGACTGAGGCGTACTTTTATCTTTCCATTCTGATGCTACATTCATGCCCAAATACGAATGCACAGAACCACTATCCAATAAGCCCTTTATTTTATGTCCATTGAGGTTTAAAACTAAAAATTGCCGTGGTTCTCCTGTAATATTAAGGTTTTGTTGCACCAATGATACAGGTTTGGGTGATGCTACATTGCTCGTGGCTAAAGGTGAATATTTTATGTTGCTAGAAGGGGTAAATGGGCACGATTGATTAAAACCTGGGTTATTTGTCCCAGTTTGTGCTATTTTGCTATCTATGTTCTCACTAGAACGTATTGCTCGTTTGCTCTGCTCACTTTTTAGTTGCTCGCTCTTTAAAGTCGTCGATTTTTCGACGCTGTAATGGCTATCTGCTATATTGCTCTCTTTTAACTTATGACCCGCTTCTAATGGTCGAACTACGCTTTGCTCTAGGTTTTCGTGGTTCGAGCATGTAGACGGACTACTTTGTCGATTTAGAAGCGGTCGAGTCTGACACGCTTCATCGGAAGAAACACCGACTCTTAATGTTCCCTCCGTTGTTCGTTTCCCGCTAAATTACATCGTTTGCATTCTTTGATGTGAGTATTCAACTGCCCACAGCCGTAACATTTACGAGGTTGAGTGCATTCCCGCAACCAATGGCCCAGTTGTCCGCACCTGAAGCACGGTTCTTTTTGTTTTCGCCAAAAATCCTCGACTATAGGGGTCGGGTTCTTGTTTAAGGGACGCTTGGCACTATTTTGGTTCTGCGTACGCGCTTGGTTGTTGGGAGGCCTGACTTGATTAGTATTTCCGGATTTATTAGTAAACCGCGCGTTGGAATTTCTTGAAGCGGGTTTTTGCTGAATTCTACTAGGTTCCGGTTTCCTTGGTGGTTGAGTAACAGCAGAGGGGTTTGTGACAGGTGCTTGAAGGGTACTGGTGACAGGGGCTAATATAGGAGTTTGGTCATGATGCTGTTGCTCATCGATGTGATCAAGAGGAGAAATGAGAGCAGTTTTATTTAATCGAGACTGCTTAGTACCCGTGCACGCTGTAGTAGGGAATAACGACTCGCTAGGGGCTGGAGGAGGCCGGTACGCTTTATCTTGGGCTCTGCGGGTTTCTTCTCTCTTGCCAAGGCGTTGTAGTTCCGTGAAACTATTGAACTGGTCCCTGTAGATTCGTTGACGGTAGCTAGGATGCAGATTTCGGTATGCTCGATTCAATTGTTCATCTAAGGTCATCAGCGGACGAACTTGGTCCATAAGGTCTCTCAGTTTAGTCAGATAAGTACTAACATCTTCCTGAGAGCCTTGCGTTCTGCGCTCGAGTTCAATTTTAAGATGTTCTTGCACGTTTTCCATGCAGAACTGCAGGCGAAAAGCTTCAACTAGATCTTCGAAGGTGCGCCAACTTGGATTCTCCCTCCGAAACCATTGATAAGCCTCTTCATCCAATACTGCAGGTAACGCCTTAATAATAGTATCTACAGTGAGGTCATGTGCCGCTCTACACCCTTGCAAATTAGTTAAAAAGGATTCAGGGTCCTTTCTTCGGTCTCCCTTGAATGAAACATGCCAATTGGCAAAAATTTGACTAGTATATTTCTCACGATTGAACATTGACGCGTTTATGCTTGACGGGAAATGTTCGGTAAAAGCATGAGCCGAATTCGCATCCAGGGGGTTATGTGGCCTATAGATTGTGGGCCTAGTCATAGGTTGCGCTGGAACAGTAGGGAAAAAAGGTGGCGGTGGGATCAGAGGTGGTGATCGGGGCACATATCCAGGAGGGGGTATAATGGGAGGGATCTGACTCCACGGATGAGAATAGGAAGGTGCTTGAGTGTAATGGTATGAATACGAAGCTGGTGCTTGGGTACGTCCTCCGTAGTTAGCTTGAAGGGTGCTCGCTGCTCTATACGACTGGCTTGAAGTAACTAGTGAAGAAGGGCAAACATTGGTAGTATTGGTGACAACGACATTATTGCTGGCACACGTAATAAGGTTAAGTGGCCCGTTTCTTCGATTGGCAGCTGCGGTGAGATCCATCGCTTCAGAATACTGGGTGGCATCTGGCCACGTTACAGCTCTTGATGTAGTGGGGTATTGGGTGGATTGGGCTTGAGGAGTGGTCAACGGTTGACCATCAACATTACCAGCGCTGGGAGGCACATGGGTTCCAGATTCACTCGTTGAAGGTAGGAACGGGTTGCTACGCGATTGTGCAGTCGAGTTATTAAACGTTATTGGATCTCGGTACATCCCTAGTGTTTGACCAGTAGGGAGTACTGGCTCGTTACTAGCATGAACGTCCGCCTGTATAGTCGTCTGAGCTTCGTGCTGTTCATTGAGCAGAGTGGTGGAGTTGCCGGTGGGGAGCGTACTACACCCTAATCGCGATTCATCCGCGACTTCATCGACCATTAGGTCCCACGCCGCGCTTCGTTCGCCCAAATGTCTTCTGAGCTCATATCTCAAGACTCGATACTTAAAATTAGCTTGACATCCCGCCGTGCTGATTCCTCTACGACTATAGGCAAACATTTGATCAATTGAAAGTCGTTCGACGAGGTGGGCGATCTCGTCAGCCGCTCTAAAAACATCTCGACGGCACAAATCAGCCGAAATCAAAAGGGGTTCTAATTCTAATTGTCGGTTCGCCATTCGTATATATAAAAAAAAATCTTTCAAGCTAAATCCTATCTAAAGGTTGCTAACAAAAATTCGCTAATAATTCTATACGAGACGTTATCTCAGGAGGGTTGCTCTAAGGAATGTCTCAGTGCTGTATTCCGTAATTAAATTTAAAACACGTTGATCTTTATTTACAACAAAAAAAAATCATAAACTCAACTTTAAGCTTAGGCACTATTCTACGGTTAATTAAATTACTTTAATTATTAGCAGTAGGCAATGCAATCTTAGCTTCGTAAGCAAGAAAGGAAAAAAAAACAAGCACAAAACTTATTCTACTTTGAGAAACAAAAAAAAATTTTTAATAGCAAAAAAAAATGTTAATTACGTACACTAAAGCACAACAAAAAAAATTGTATTAAAAAAACGAATAATAATCGTCAAAGCCAAGCAAGAAAGTGTTCACGTATAACGAACTATCTACGCCGACGGTATTGTCCGGTCGGTATAGTCACTGCGCGCGGTGGATAAGGATTCGAAGCACGTGTAATAAGCTACTACCAAGCAAACTTGCTAAAGATGGCGTCGCTCAAAGGAATATATGCTGGATGGTTAGGATGCTATAAGGGTAGGGATTGCAAGAAAAAAAAATGGACAAGCACAGACAAAAATAAATGATATATATGTATATATATATATATATATATATATATATATGTAGATAGATTATAACGTAGTCGTGCTACACGATTTAAGACTTAACAAAAACTACTTAGTTTTATAGTTAAGCTTCTACTCTCAAAAGAGCCGTATAGTTATTTTATTAAATCAGGTAAATACTAAAAATTTGAAAAGTTTAAACTATTATAGGGAATATAAAAAAATTCTGGACCAATATTTAAGTACATAAAAGCAAAAGAAAATTATGAAATGAAGGACAAATATTATTATGAAAAGTTTTAAATAATAAAAAGAATTATTTTTAACAGCCAGCACAAAAAAGAAATTTTCACCGAAAAGTACTTTACGAAGCACAGTCAAAGGAACGATTTGTTCTCTGACTGCGCGGCACGACTACGTGAGAACGCGATACAAATATGAATATGCATATGTATGTATAATGATTGCTCTATATAGTTGCACACTCGTGACAAGCCAAAGCAATAAGCATTAAAAAAATTCGTGCTATGCTAATTGAATTGCGCACTAATAGTTCGTAAACGATAGTGTAAATTTACAGCGACTAAAATTCGCCACACTTGAAATACTAACGAAACTTGTCGTTGCGTTGGCTTGTATAATGGCGAATCAAACAATTTGTCCGATCACCCAACTGTGCAGCTATACATATATAAATTAAGCTACTAATTTTAAGCAAAATCGAAGCAAAAAAAACTTTTTATAATTTTAATACCACAAAAAAAATTTATCTCAATGCACTCTAGAAGCAAAAAAAAATTTTATGTGAACGCACGAAACAACTAGAAAAAAAATTTATTTTAAGTGTCAAAGCACACAACCAAAAAAAATTATTTTTCGTTAAAATAAAAAATTTTAGTTTCAAGCGATTAAAAGCTAACGACAAACTTTCTGTAAGATAATTAAAAATTTTCTCTATACTTTACCAAGCGACAGCATCAAGGAAGGACAAGAGAGGAAAAAAGAAAATGGCTGCCAGAGCGTCCTCTTTCAGCTTCGTCGTGTGTGCGTCGTTCGTAATGGCGACCACGTGGCGAACCGGAAACGCGTGAATGTTCGCACAGCCAAATGTCTTTCACTTTTAGCACTGTTTATATTTTTGATTTATGCACAAAATTTTCTCTATTAATTTTTTCGCACAAACAAAAAAAAAGTCTTGTTCAAGTTGTAACAGTTTTTTTTTTCTATTTCGTGTTAATTTGAAAGTATAAATTTTTTTCGATTAATTCTACGCACAATTTTTCGCACAAATTTTTCTTTAATTTTTCGCACAAATTTTTCTTTTATTTTTCGCACAAACACAAAAAAAATTATTTTAATCCCGTGATTTTAACAAAAATTTTCACTGAAATTTTTGTCGGCCCCACGTTGGGCGCCAGTTGTGACAACCTTGGGGATTAGGAGGTTGCACTAAATATATGTATTTTAAGGAATTACGCATAAAATTATATATAGAATAATGATACAGACAATGTGCTTTATTAATTAATTACAGAGTTAAAACACGCACGTTCAAGATGGACGCCAGCCGCGTATAACGTACGCGACGCCGTATTTAATAGTAGAGAAACTATCGGCAAGAGAAACGCAGATAGTTTCAACAATTACGCACTAAAAAAGGGCACAAGCACACAAAAAAAAATAATATTAATAGCACGAAGGGTATTTAGCACTAGTACGCGCACGAAGTCGCCCGGCACACACGTCGCACAACAAAAAGAAAGCAATAACGTTAAGCTAGTTATAAAGCACGCTGGCACTAGCAAAATCAAGGCTCAAGACTTGATTTTATTAAATACAAGAAAAATAACGCTAATGAGTCTCACTCACACAGCAATTTACTCTCTATAGAGCACAAAAAAGAAATAAGGAAAATACTGTATAATATTACAGTGACGAACGCTCTTTACTTCGTGACGACGACAGAAAGAATAAAGCAATGGCGATTTCTTTCTGTCGACCAAGCTCGTTGCTCTTGCGGTCTGCTGCGCGCGCCGCAAGAGAGAGACAGACGATCCTCAACGGACCCCAAGTTAGCTACTCTAGTCAAGCGGCTTGCTAGCCCTATGCCAGCCTTATATGCTCGCGCGTGTGTGCCAACGAACTCGTGTACGGGGCTAAGAGTTTGACTCGCGTGGTCTGCTTTCCTTCTTGCCGACAGTTGTAGGCTTCTTTCTGTCGTCTTGACGCTTAATATTATATGTTTAAGTAACATGGTCAAATTGCCATGTTACAATCATGTAAGTCGGAGCCATCAATAAGGAGTTATGACAGTTTAAAATATATATTTTCATGCATGATTGATTTTTCATATCGAATATAAATATATATTTTCATGTATGATTCATTTTTCATATTGAAGATAAATTATACATAAAAATATATATTTTAAACTGTCATAACTCTGTATTGATGGCTCTGACTTACATGACCAAAAATTTGTTTTAAAGTTCATATAAAATGGAAGAAAATAAGCCCTCGAAAAGCGATTTATGACAAGAAGTATCCTTATGAATTTCTCTCTAAAACATCAGGATTTTCAGAACAAAATAATAAAGTTGGGACTTTTCCAAAAATTTCCAAATTTTAAGGATCTATAGCTCTTGATCCTTCCTATCTAAATCCTTGAAAATTTTTTTACATATTTTGGGTAACAAAAAGAATATATTCTCAGAGTTTCAGCGATTTTTATTTGTTTGCTCTTCCAGTTAGTGTGAAATGTCCCATATATATATATATATAGGCAAAAAAAATTAGTAAAAAAATTTTTTTTTACATTACTATTAGCAATTAGAAAATGACTTTTTTAATATCGGACTTACTTTATTTAAAAGATTTTATATATATATATATATACTCTACTGATCAATTGCTTTTGTCCACCCTAGAGTAAAATTAATTAAAATTAAAAGTTTTATATCTCTGGAACTAATGATCGCATCTTCAAAATCCAAAGGGCGTTTGAAAGATTGGTCAAAAATCTTTTAAATACAGTAAGTCTGATATGAAAAAAGTAATTTTCTAATTGCTTATAGCAATGTAAAAAAAAATTTTTTTTTACTAATTTTTTTTGCCTACGTAAAAGTGAATGCCATTTTTATGGAAATTATGATATGGAAAAAAACCAAATGGGTTTTAAAACTCTAATAGTCCTATTTGAAATGAGCTAAGAAGAATGTTTCTATGACTTTTTTAACCACAGTTATAATGATTTTTCGGAAAAAAGACCTATTTTTTCAGTCATGATTATCTCATAAACTAAGAAAGATAGAAAATTTTATATTGAAAAAAAAATGTTTCATTTTCAGTCTAGAATATATAAATATTCAGCGACCAATAAGTTTCAGTAAAAAAATTTTTTTCACTAATTTTTTTAAGGAAAATTTTCTATCTTAGTTTATGAGATAATCATGATTGAAAAAATAGATCTTTTTTCGAAAAATCATTATAAGTGTGGTTAAAAAAGTCATAAAAACATTTTATTCAGCTAATTTCGAAGAGGACTATTAGAGTTTTAAAACCCATTTGATTTTTTTTCGATATCAGAATTTCCATAAAAATGGCATCCACTTTTATGTGGGCAAAAAAATTAGTAAAAAAATGTTTTTTTACATTACTATAAGCAATTAGAAAATTACTTTTTCATATCAGACTTACTTTATTTCAAAGATTTTTGACCAATCTTTCAAACGTTGTTTGGATTTTGAAGATGCGATCATTAGTTCCGAAGATATAAAACTTTTTATTTTAATAAATTTTACTCTAGAGTGGGCAAAAGCAATTGACCGGTAGTGTATATACATATATACAGTCAACGATCCCGATATGACCAAGAAGGCTGACACGGGGAGGTAAAATTCCAAGTATCGATGTACCCCCACCAATGACCGTATTATTCGAAGTGAGAAATAGTTTCTTACGATCCGATAATGGACAAGGCCTTTGCTACATTTTTCGGTTCCAGACTCAATCCTGTGTTCAAATATTTTCAATAAAATAAGCGTAGCAAATATTATTTAGTATGTGATACACATTATATTTAAAATTTGTAGAGTTCAATGGAGTGGTGGCTAAGGTGCGTGACTCGTATTCCTATTGGCGCGGGATCGATTCCCCGTCTGGTCGCTTTTTGCTGTCTCTGCCGTGGGTTGATACCAGGTTAAATAATATGTCACTGAAAGAGTGCGCTAAAAAAATTAGTAAGAAAAGGCTAATAAATGGAGCTTACTCCGTAGATAATTAGAGAAAAAAAACCAGGCGTGGCAGTCGTGGGGATTGTCCGACAGAAGTTAATACTTCTTTTGGTTTAGTGACAGTCTTGCTTCTAATAGAATAAACAATTTTCCGTCACGCTTTGCTTAAAAATATATTTTATAATAAATAAATATGTATACGCACAGCAAATTATCAATTCATGAAGTAGAATAATGGTAGTTCTGGGTAAAGAGAAGGCCCCCTAAATACATTTGCAACTTACTAAGCTACTTAGAAGCATGCAGGAATTGTTTAAATAATAAGCATATGATAATAATAAATATAAAGCCAATTAATTTATTAAAATTTTTCAATGGTTTGATAAATAAAACTTTATAAAAAATATACATGTTTACCCAATACAAATTTGTAACCAATGAAGTACTGCCGTCCAAAGTAAGAAAACCTTAACTCCAATGGGATTCCAATGTAGTTAACCACTTTTACACTTTGGACGGCAGAGTAGATGAGTCCGAGTTCTAAGTTAAGAGAAGGCTTCCTAAATACATTCGCAACTTATTTAGCCAAAGTTATGCAAAATAATTCAATTTCAAAATTCATAAAGCTATATGGTATCATGTTATAAAAAAATGGGGAATAAATATTTATGTAATTAACAAAAATCTTTACTATTATAAAAAAATATGGTAAATCGATTATTACTAATGACAATTACGAATCTTTATAATATTGTCAAATCATAGGTTAAAAACATAACGAACTCTTAACTATTTCATGAAGTAAAATGATTATCATATATCATTTATATACTATAAGGGTCAATTACTTAAAATAAGTGATTAACATTATGACGTTGAAAAATAAGCATCTTTTATTGATTTCAACAAAATTTATTATTTTTATGGTATTTGTACATCATAATATATTGTAAATATAAAAAGCTTAATTTGATCAATATAAAAAACAGTAATAGAAATGAAAATAGTTAAACATTTAACTAAATATTTAAAATAATCATAGTATATATAAAAATTTATAATAGTATATAATAATTATTATATTCAATATGGGAATTGCATATAATAATAATCTTTTTTATGCAAATTTAAAACTTTAACTCAATAATAGTCAAAAATATAATTAATTTTTTCTTCATAGTTTTTTAAAAATATTTAAAAAATGTACAGTGCATATGTGAATCTTAATTGCCGTTCTAAACTATAGTTTAGTCGATGTTTTTCTTGGAACTTTGAATCGAACACTAAATATAAATCATTTGAAAATTAATAATTCTACTGTAAGCATGTTAAAATATTAGAATTCAGCTTTTCAGTATATCTACCAGCAATTTCACTTAATCAATGACGGAAAATATTCGTATGACTATTCTACACTCTAGGTCTAAGCAGCGTGATGACATAGCTTTTATTTGTAAACTTATTCGCAATTTGCCTACGTTCCCCTAGTCAGAAATTCACAAGAAAAAATTCAGATGAAAAGCGCTCATGCAAATAGTATTATCTCTGGTTCTACTTGTCACACAAAAAAAATCAAAAAAAGTAAATTTAAGTGAATAACATTTTATTCTATTTTCATCCTCTTTTAAAATTTGTAAAAATTTCAAATTAAAAAAAATTATTTTAATTGTATATTTTTTAACAATTACTAAAAAATTTAAACAAAAATGAAGAGAATTTGAAAAAATTAAAAATTCCACTTCGATGATTTTTTTTAATGCTTTTTAATAAAGTTATAAACAATTAAAATTTCAAAAGTGAAAATTTGATTAACAATTATGTTTGACATATTACTATATATATTATCATCATTTTTCTAGAAATAAATTTTAGTTTTTTGAAGAAGTAGATAAGCAAAGAAGCTTCTGGGCCACCTGTGCTATTGCATGACTGTGCCAATATCCCAAGTGGGCTATAAGCCTCCGAGGTTTCTGAGGGGCCACCTGTGCATGACTGGGTCAATAACCCAATCCCGCATGGACGAAGCAATATCCGCGAACGCTATGCCCTATCCACTATTAAAATTTTAAATATTTTTTATATTATAATTTTTATATTATAATTTTTTATACTCAATATTCGATGATGGAGTTTTGAATGATTGCTGTGTTAAGTCCTGGCTTTCACCAGGACTAAATGAAAATGTAGGATTTTATTATGTTGAATATTTTTGTATGATTTTAAATATGAATTTGAATTAATTTGAAATAATTGAATTTATTATTAAATTATAATTATGAAAGATAAATATATGTATAATCTAGTGGTGAATTGAACTCCACCAATATTTAATTGAGTAAACCGTTTCTCACAATTGAAATATATTGAAGAATATTTATTTAGAGAATTTGAATAGAGAATATATAAAATGAATATTCTTACCTTGATTGATTCAAATGGATGAAGGCTGGATACAGACAGACAAAGAATAGATATAGGCATGATTTGAAATAAGACTCGAGTCGAATATAGGAAACTTTAAGATATTTATTGACACTTGTAAAAATAATTAATATTGAATACAATAACTTTATTTGAATTTGAATTTGAATTTAAATTTGAATTACAGGATTTACGACTTGGTACCAACGATGATTCTGGGGTAGTGCCCCCTGTCGTTAATTGCAGTTGGCTTTTATAAGATTTATCTTGACATGATTTCATTACAAAATAAGTGGAGTTTGCTTGTTTTATGATTTAGTAATTTTGAAGCAACGAATTTTGTTGCTTAATATCAACTTAAAGTTTCTTTACTGCTTAGGTTAACACATTCTTTTATTGTTCGATGACTGTTTAAATAGTTCATCAATATCATGGTAGTGAAAAGATATTTTAACAATTGTAAGTTAAAAATAATATATAAGGATACGTTGTGACGTAACACCTTGGGGCTCAAGAGATTGCATATCAGAAGGATAGGCAATCGTAAAAACAAAACAGTTATCGAACAATTTACAGATAATTATTACAAGCTTAATTGATAAATATACATATTTTTCTATTTGAATAGATACACAAGGGTACGTTTTATCTCGTATACCTTGGGGCTCAAAGATTGTATATAAATGATTGTAATAAGTAGTAAAATGTATTTTACAATGATTTTGGTGTGTTTTACAAGAGGTAAATAACATATTGCTAATGCAATTTAGCAAAATAAAATGACAATTCGATATGTCTTACAAAATATAGGTGAATGACATGTAGGTGTGCGATTTAGATTTTTCTTTTGACTCGTTACATAAATTATTATATATAAATATAAATTGTTTATTGTCTCTATTTTTTTCTTTTTTTTTTCCCTTACATTTCTTAACCTTTCACTGTTTAATAATAATATAAAGAGAAAAATTTATACGTTTCATAGATTGTAATACTAATGTTAAATTCAGATTTTTTTTATTATCATTCATTTCAAATTTGATGAATCGTAAAATTTTTATATTGCAGAAAAGAAAAATAAAATAATAAGTGTATTAGATATTTTTAAATAATTATTTTTTTAATGATAAGTTACCTGATAAATTATAAACTTTTTACTTAAATTATTTGTATGATTTTAATTGTAACGATCCTTTTGTTTTTTTGTTTAATTTTAAAAATATACTTCTGAAATATGCTATGTTTTATAAAACTTGAACATATATGAATGACATATAATTAGTGTCATTCACCCCTTCCCACACAAAGTTGAATCGGAAACGATTCAGTAAATAAAACAAAAGGATTGTTTTACAATGAACGCAAAAATGACCGCTTAATAAACTTAAAGTATCAAATTTTAAAATTCTAGTTTCATAAAAGAGTCATCTCTTATAAAATTATAACTTTACTCTACATTTTTTGTTAGATTACTTCTTAAACAATAATATGCTAAATAATGCAGCTTGAAGGATAATTAACAAAAAAGAATTTTTTTATTATCTTAGTTCCACCTTATCTTTTGTATATGTATTCGTAGATGGTTAGGATTTCGATGGATAATATCTAAATATCTAAATGAAATATGTGTTTACTAAAGTATATAAATCAATGACACGCAGAAAAATAAATAAAATAAAATTTATAAGCGCTTTACTGTAGATGTGTATCCATCATGTGTTGTTTTTTTTTTTATTGTGTAACGTTTGGCTTTTCGGGCGGTTGCTTTAGACAACTCGTTGACGTCGGCGGCATCAGACTTTTACTTTTACCTGAGGGTTGATGCTGGAAGATGGTCGGTCGGTGGTTCGAATAAGCCAAAGTTCAAACTTACAAACTAAATTGATTTTTACTGAATTTAATAATAAAAATAAAAGTGACTTTAATAATGAAAATAAAAGAATTGTGTATTAATATTTGTAATTAAAGAAAAGAATTTACTATTGCGTTTAAATACTAATTAAATAAATGAAATAAGCAAGGTGGTAAACGACGGGGCGGATTTACAGGAGAGGTTTAGCGGAACTGGTAAATGAGTATGAGTCGTGCAATTATATTTTTCACAATAAATATTCCTTTGCATTTAATGAGTTGAACTTATAACTAATACAAGGTTGAATTAATCTCATGATAATCTTGGAATAGCGGCCGGAAACGGCGACGCGCAAAAATATGAATAAACTAAGGTTAAATTATATGTTTGAGCGGTCGGTATTATTTTTACTGGCGACGCGGTGTAACAAAAATTATACTTAATAATAAATTCCGAACGGTATCGGTTACAAACTAATAGTAAAAGAAAGGTAGACTATTTACAGGTTACGAGATTTAATTGATCTCTTTCTGGCGGTCGGTATTTATTTTTACCGGTGACGCGGTTTTTTTTTTAACAATCTTATAATTAATAAAGGAAAGATAATAAACTATATACAGGCTACGATATTATCGACGGCGGTTACGGTCGGAATCTACTTTACCGGCGGCAGATAATACGAGCAATGTCTCGATGACACCCGGTATAGGCTGGAAGTAGGTCCGTGTCGCAGGAAGACATGATAATGCTACCTCCAAGCCTCAGGGTGGACAAGGAGAGGATGAGCTAGTCGCGGAAACTCCATCGACTGGCGGAGGAACTACCTCGACGAGGTGGAGGTAAGAGATAGGAAACTATGCATAGGAAACCCCCTTATGCATAGTTACTGGGAATAGATGGAAAACTTAGTCAAGCTAAGCCCAGGTAAGAACGGTCTGCAATGTGTATAGGAATCCCCCTTATACACATTGAAACACGTAGGTGAGCTCTCACTATGTAAAGCATAACTTCTCTACATAGGGAGAGGGGAGAGAGTCCGTTTTAGCCAGCCGTCTTGCCGACTTATATGCTCTGGAGCGCGCTATTCCCATTGCGGGAGTAACGCCTTGTAGCGGTTGAGCGCAGAACCCGGTTTAAGCGCGATGCTTGAAATAGCATCGTCGCAATTGTTAGATCAAATATGCTTACGATGCCATTTGATATTACACGTTTAGGTGAATGACACACGCGCATAGTGTCATTCATTCTTTTATGTAACACAACACAATCAAATATGCATAATTTTTATTATATTTGAATATTATCTATATGTAATCTATTTCGAATCATAATTAAAATGTTTTACTAATTGTTTTTATACAACTAATAAATAATTATTATCAGCTATATTTATATGTATTTGATTATATATATGATAATGCTTATTTAATAAAACGACATTTATGGGCTGATTTTATATTTTTTAAATTATGAAATTTATTATTATATATATATTTTTTTTAAAACTAATTACGACTAATACTGAATAATCGAATCTCTTTTTGTTATTGAGATGTTGGTTTAGAAGGAGTAGATGTACTTGTGGAAGGTAGTGTTATATAGGGTGATTAACTTGGTAAAGGTGGAGGCGTTGGTCGAGGCAAAGGAGATTGTAAAACCATGGGTTCTGATATAACTGGCTTTTCTATTTTCACTTCCTTTAATTCTATTTCTTCATACCTTGGTATTTTTTTCATTTGATTATTATTTAATATAATTACTAAATGCGTAATGGAGCTAAAAATGGCTCCTAATAAATGTATGGACCAGCCATATATTGTATGAAGAGTATATCCTCTTATAATAGTATCCATAATTAATTTATTTATATGAAGAATGATTAAAATCATTATTATAGCTGAACTTATTGACCCAAATGTTGTAAGTTTATTTATGAATTTTTTCCAGGTGTTTTCCGCTATATTTGATAAAGTATTTTCTGTTAGTAAATTACTTAATAAATCTCCTCTTGAATTTTCTTCACTCTGAATTCCCCTCACTATAGCGTTTAATAAAGCTGCTTTTTCGAAAGGGAACATTATATGTTGTTGTAGTTCCTATAAGTCTTCTTGAGAATAAATGCCACTCGTTGCCAGTGATGTTATTTTTTTAGGCATCCATGAAGTTTGAGTATTAATCTTAAAATTTTTACAATATTTTTTGTTGTCCTTGGTTTTGGTAAAAGATTTATCCAATCCTTCCCAATTTTATAATATTGTGGAATGATTGAATTACAATTTATTTCAGCACCTGATTTCAATAAAATATGTGTTTTTGGTGTTAAAAACCATGTCTCATTCTTTGTTGTTACAGGAAGTTGAATATAACACTTATTTGTGTGTTTTAATTGTACTTCTACTGGTGTACATTTTATTACATGTACTACTTCTCCAGCAAGTTTAGCTATATGCCCAGGTTTTTGCATGATATTATAGGCAAATTCATCGGGAGCTATGGATGCAAGGGATAGAGATTCGCGTATTATTTTTTTCTCAAGTATAAATCTTTAAGATCAGCCCTAAAATGTTTTTCTACACATACAAATTTAGAATTCACGTAAGTAAATATATCTAAGTTCGTTACTTCTTTCCTCATTTCATTATTGTCAAATAATAATTTATTATATGAAAGGTCTAAGAAAAATAATTTAGGATGTTCAGTTTTTGTTAATATCCTATTACAAATGTTAATATTATTTAACGCTGATAATGAAAATGTTGTCCCAATAGAATTTACAGTATAAATACGATTTTGATTGGCTGAATTTATTATTTTTGTGGGGCCTCTATATAAGGTTTCGTATTCTGTTTTAAAACCCTCCTCTGCAGGTAAATGTTCCCAAAAAGTATAGCCTGCTTGTGAATCGATGCAGTGTTCATCCGTAAATTTACATATGGTTCCTGAGTTTAATCGTAATTTATTGTTTTTTAAACTTACTTGAGCATATTCTTCTAGTAGAGTCATTCTTATGAGGCCTTATCGAGTACGAGTACGTTATCCCAGGAACCAAAATTATCCGTGTAAGATGCTCCTTTGCATGTTTTATCCTTAACTGAACCAGCGAAATCTATTCCTACAGATCTTGTTGAATTAATTTTTAAATCTGCTATTGTATGAATATCATCATATTTAAATATTCCTGTTTCATGTATAAATTTGCATTTTTCATGGCTGATTTCGTAAAGATACTCTTGTAAGGCATGAGCTGTAGTACCCAAATGGCTGAACATTCCACAGTGAAATACTGTTCTCTGTATTTCTATTTTACACTGCATGATTTTTATAGATTTAAATTCTGCAATTTGTAGTAATTCTATTGTTGTATTACTTATAGTAAAATTTTCTTGTTGAAAATCACATTCGCCCGTATCTAGTAAAGAGTATGTATTAATAATTGGATCTGTAGATTCACAGTTGAAACCGATGATTGCAGAATTACTCTTGATAAGAGATAAGAAGATAAATATGATAAACAGCATTTTTCTTATGTTTATATAGAGGATGAAAAGTTCTGAAAATAGAAAATAATATTAATTTTTACGTTTATGCAAAATTAATTTATTAGCATGAACTAGTTTTGGACCACCCTTATAATTTATAGTGATATTGCTATTTTCGTAAATTTTTAATACCTCAAAGGGTCCCAAATTATGATTTTTCTCTAATTTTCCTGGCTTTGGTTCTTTTATAAACCATACTTCGTCGCCAATGTTAAAATTTACAGGATTTATAGATCTGTCATAGTATAGTTTAGATTTTTCCTTTGATGATATTAAATTTTCTCGAGCTATTTTTGCAATATCTTTCATGTTTGTTAATAACTTTTCTATATAATCATTAAAAGTTGGTAATTTTTCTGATTGTTTCAAAGGTTCGCTAGATGGTAATCTAGCTGGGTAGGCGAAAACTAATTCATGTGGTGTGAATTTCTGACTTGAATGAACACTTGTGTTATAATTAAATTGTGCAAGTTCAAGACAATTATCTTATTCGATTTTCTTATCTGCGAAATTTTTCAAATATTCGCATAAAAGATGATGAGCCCTTTCTAACGCGCCGTTAGATTGTGGGTGAAATGCGGTTGTCTCAATTTTTTTAAATTTAAATCTTTTTTAAATCGCTTTTATTAATTTACCTGTAAAATTTGCACCCTTGTCGGTAAGAACTATTTTTGGTGAACCGAAAATGCAAATGAATTTTTTTATGAATGCTTCAGCTATAGACTCTGCAGTTTGATCTTTAAGTGCAACAGCTATTACAAATTTCGATAAATGATCTTGCATTGTTAGTATATATTTATTATTATTTTTAGTTATATTTAAAGGTCCTACTATATCTAAAGAAATTTTATCGAATGTTTTTTCTGGGGTATCTGTTATGATCATTGGTTGTTTAGTTTTAATTCTTTTTAATTTATTTTTTTGACATGTTTCGCAATTTTTTATTCGATTTTGTATATCGGTTTTTAAATTTTCCCAAAAGTATTTATTTTTAATTCTATTATAAGTTCTATTAACTCCTGAATGACCTCCTATACTTGAAGAATGATATAAATCAAAAATTTTTTTTCTGTTATCAATTTTTACATATTCTGTATTATTTAAACAAATAATAATTTTAATATCTGTATCTTTAAAAATATCATATAAAATTTCTTCAATTTCGTTCCAAGTTATGTTTAAAATTTTAATATTCTTTGAAATGCTGAACATATTACATTTATTTTTAATTAACAGATTTTTTAATATATTAAAATTATTTATTAATTTTTTATTTATTAAAATAAATGATTCTTTAATATTTAAGCACATTATAAAAATTTTTCTTTTTTTAAAATTTATTATTTCGATTTCGTTGTCTTTTAATTCATTATTTATTTTTATATTATTTTGTACGAGATATCTATCTGTTAATTCGTCTAATGGCTTTTTTTCTGTTGTAATTAAATGAACAATATTATCTTTTCTATGTTCTATAGAATTTTTCGAATATATTATTGTATTCGATTTGTTTGTACACGTATCTTATTGTATAATATTTTCGTCAGTCTTGACGTCTTGATTTGTTATTGTTTTTATTATTTTTTTGGGGCGACCTCGTTTCTTTTTTATACGTGTACGTTCTTCATTTAATTTCTGTATTTTCATTTCATTTGTTGGTAAAGGTGTTGCTTTATTATTGCTTTCGTTTTCTTTATCTTTTTGTGCTCTTGTTACGACGTTTATTTCTACTGTATCTATGGGATTTCTTGATAAAGCATCACTATTTACATTCATTTTTCCTTTTTTATATATTATGTTAAAATCATATTCTGCTAATTTGAGTCGCCATCTTTGAACTCTATTATTTTTATCTGCTGATCTAAATGAAAGTAATGGCTAATGGTCCGTTACTATTGTAAATTTATTTCCATAGATATAATTTTTGAATGTTTCTATGCCAAATAATATACCTAGTACTTCTTTTTCATATGTGTGATATTTTAATTCTGGTCCTTTCAAGACCCTTGATGCATATGCTATCGGCTTATCTTCTCCAATTACTCCCTGTGATAATATAGCCCCTAATGCATATCCTGATGCATCAGTTGTTATTATAAAAGGTTTATCTAGTTGAGGAAATTGTAATAATGGGGCAGAGCATAATGTTTCTTTAAGTTTATCGAAAGTTTCTTGCTTTCCAGGATCCCATATAAATTTTACTTCTTTTTGTAATAACTGTGTTAATGGTTTTGTTATTTTTGCAAAATCATTAATGAATCTCCTATAATATCCTGCCAATCCTAAAAATTCTCTTATATTCTTAACTGTTTTTGGAATTGAGAATAATTTTACCGCTTGAACTTTTTTAGGATTGGCTTTTATGCCATTTTCACTTATTATATGTCCCAAAAATATAACTTCTTCTTTCATAAATTCACACTTTTTAGGTTCTAACTTTAGTCCTGCTTCTCTTAATTTTGAGTCTACTAAATTAAATTTGATATTATGTTCTTTTTTTGATTTAGCAGCTATTATTATGTCATCAATGTACACATGACATATTCTTTTACTTATAAGTTCGCCAAGAGCATTATTGGCAACTCTCATAAATGTCCGTGGAGAATTAGTTAAACCAAAAGGTAAAACCTTAAATTCAAATCTTCCTAAGGGATATACACTAAAAGCTGTTTTATGAATATCAGATTCTCTCATTGGTACCCAATGAAAGGCCGAAACCATATCTACAGTTGTAAAATATTTATTTCCACCTAAATCATCGAAGATTTCTGTTATAGATGGTATTAAGTATGGGTCAGGCATGGTTTTTTCATTTAATTTTCTATAATCTATGACTAAACGCCATCTTGGTTTTCCATCAATACCAGGTTTCTTTTTTACAACAAATGCTGGTGCATTGTAAGCACTTTTAGAAGGTCTTATTAAATCATTGTTGATTAATTTCTGTGTTTCTTCTATAGCGATTTCTTTTGATTTGTATGGTAATGGGAATTGTTTAACGTATATTGGTCTATTATCTGTTAAATTTATTTCATGATATTCTAAATTACATTTTCCCATTTTTTCTCCTTCAAGCCAAAATATATCTTCATTTTGTATAATTAGATCCTTTATACTTTGTTTATTTTCTTCGGTTAAATGATTTAAAATTATTTTATTTAATAATTTTTCTTTACGATCGATATTTTCTTCATACATATGATTTATTTTTTCATGTGTTGAAGTTTCATTAGATTCTTCTTATTGCATATTTAATGTTGCAATATCTCCTTCAATAAAATAAGTGAGAAATTGTTTATCTTTATTTTTAATATTAAAATTTATATTATCTTGTAATTTTAAAAGGAATTTATAATAATCTATATCTTGTTCATCTTTAAATTGATTTTTTTCTAAAATACAGTTAATATCTTTCATAAGATTTACTATGTTTTCATTTTTATCTTGTAAAAATTGTGTAATCGAAGCTATATATTTAGTATCTTGCATAGGCGTAATATAATTCAATAATTGAAATATGTTAGTAACTGCTGCGTCATTTCTTTCGTTGTTTTGTATACATAAATTTAAACTTGAATTTTGCTCATCTTTATAGTCTGTTTGAATGTAATATTTTTTCCCATTTATTTCTAAATATCCTTTATCCAATCTTAATTTATTTTCTTTTAAAACATTTATACCTAATATTCCGTCATAGGGTATCGAAAAACTTTCCGACGCTACATGAAAATTGGTTTGTGATTTGTTTATAGGAAAATTAATTATACCACATGTTGTATTTGAAATCCCTGATAAATATATTTTAATATTATCATTAATAGAATTAGGTGGTACTAATTTTTTTTTTATTATATTAAGTTGAGCACCTGTATCTATTAATAATTTACATACTTCGTCTGTAAATGGATTTTTTATTTCAATAAATTGTAGTGTATCCCCTAGTTTAAATACGTAAATTGGTATATTTTTATCTATATCATTTTCAGAATAACTTATTTCAGTTTCTTTATTTATATTGTTTATATTTTTGGATTTGTTTTCATGTATTATTACTAATTTTGAGTCATTTTTCACCTGTGGTTTAAATTCTATCGTATCGTATAACATTTCTTTCTCTACACTACAGTTTAATGTAACACTTAAATTATTTAAATCGATATTTTCAAATGTGTCACATGTTTCCAATTCATAATCAATTTCGTGTTCTCTTGCAAAATATTGAATGTCTTCATAATTATAGAGCGACTTTTGTTTTGTAACTCCTCTTGTTCGCTCTCTCCAAGATGAGTCTAAGCGTTTCCCTGTGTATTATTTAATTCGAGTATTTTCGATTGACATTGTTCATTCGTATGATTTGTTTTTTTGCATAATGTGCAAAATTTCTCTTGCTTTCTTTCTAAATTTTTAATTGTAAAACATGTATCAAGTGAGTGTCCTAATTTTTTACAATATGGACATTGTATATTTTGATTATTGTTATGAGTTTTTTTATCTTGATAATCTCGTTTCCTGCATTGCTCTATATTATGTCCTTTAGTTTTACAGTATCTACAAAATTTATGTTGACCTCTTTGTCCATATTCATTATTATATCGATTATTTCCATTATAATTATTTCTGCAGTCTCTACCTAAGTGACCCCATCTGTCACATAATTGGCATCTTATTTGATCATCTGATTTAATTTGATTTACAAATATCTTAAATTTTTCGCAATTTGTAGTGCTGTGATTCTGATTACAAATGTCACAAGTTTGTGTGGGTATATTAATCTTTTCTTCAATTTGATTACATAATTCAGCATTGTATCCGTTCTTTTTGCATTTCCAGCATAATTCATATTTTTTTATAATCGGACAACGAATTACTTGATGATTATTTTCTTGACAGTATTGACAATATTGTTCATTGTCATCTAAAAGTGTACACATACCTCTTGAATGTCCTAGTTGATTACAAAATTTGCATATTAATTTTATTTTATCTTTTGTATTAGTGCCCTGATATGACGAGAGAGTTGGTTCTTTACAATATACACAACTTGCAATATTGCAACATAACGCCTCATGACCTATATCTTTACATATTTGGCAGCATGTTATTTGTTTCGGTGGTTTTTCAAAGATATCACTAACCATAATTTTTTTTGTATTTTGATCCGATTGTGTTCTAATATCTTTATATTTTTCCAAATTTTTTTCTATTTTTATTGCTTTTTCAGTTGCTTGTGAAAAATCCTGGACTTCTCCTAATTCATATCTAATTTCACTATTTAAGCCTTCTTTAAAATATTTTAATGTATTTGCACCCAGTTCATCATTAAAACGTTGTAAAGCATCTCTTGTTATGCCGTTTTCATTTTTCTTTTTATCTGTAATTTTTGCACTTAATTTTGTTATTCTTTCTATGTAATCGACCACTGGATTCATGCTTTGCTTGTTGAATTCGTTCTAATTTTGCATATAAAGAGTGTAAATTATCAATCTCTGGATATAATTTTTTTATGAATTTAATAAATTCTTCTATAGTTTCAATTCTACTACCCTTTATAGCAGTACGAATTGTTCCTGATACCTTAAATCTTGAATAATTCATAAATTTCGATTGTTCTTCTTCACTTAACATATCTTTTGCGATTTCTAATTTTTCTATATAATCTTCTAAAGGTAAATTTTTTCCATCAAATTCAGGTACTAATCTTGAAATTTCCTTCAGTGAGTATCCTGATGTATTTGCCATGTTTATGTTATCTAGTAAGTTTCCAATTTCAACAATCGAATTGTTATTATTACCCACAAGAATATTCTCTTCGTCTATATCTTGATAACTTTCTTGTTTGATAGATAAATTTTCCGTATCGTTAAATATTCTGTCTGCTGTTGTATTATTTTCAGAATAAATCGTCACGTCTCTCGCTAAAGTATATTTGTCTAAAAAACTGTCTTGTAGATTATTTTTTTGTGTTGTTTTAGTACTTTTGGAAATTATTTTTGGAATTGTTCCTGTAGATTTACTTAATGGTGTATTCTGTTTGTTTAAAATATCTGTATAGCTTGTATTTGGACCATTATTTTTATTTGTTTCTTGTGGAATATTTATGTCCTCTGTTAGATCTGCGGTGTTATTTTCGATTGTTTCTTGTGAAATATTCGTTAAATTTGATGTATTATTTTCAATTGTTATGTCTAAAGTTTTATTTGGAGAACGTGCAACTTTTGTACTTTTGCGAAATGGATCGATATTTTCGTAGATACGTATTTCCTCTTTTTCTTTCTCTCTTAAAACTGCTTGTTTACTATATTCTCTGATTCTATCGCGAATAGCATTAATTTTTTCGTTCTCTTTAGTAGGTATTTTAAATTTTCGACAAATTTCAAATAATTCTAATTTAGAGTATGATAATAAACACTGTGTTTTCCCTTCTTTTAAATTATCCGATAGCTCTTTAAAATTTATTCTACTCATTCGTAATATTCATTATTTATTTTCCAATAAAGATCACATAACTCGAAAACAAAAAAAAAAAAAAAATAAGAAATATTATTTTATAAATATTAATGATTATATTTTTAGATATCGTTTGTTAACCAAAAAGAATGCATTTAAAATTTCTTTGACACTGAACTACTTTAAAAATAGATAAAAATGCTGACTTTTGCTTTAAATTCTTTTCTTTCTTTGACCTAATGTTGTTGAAAATATCCGCGAGTATGTCACACGGTAATTTTGCTGAGTCAAAATTTTTATGAGTTCGATACTCTTTATAGTTATTTGATTACCAGCGTCTATTTTTTTAAATGCCGTTTTGTTCTGACTTCCAATACTTAATGTTGAGTCAGGCTTTTTTTTTTTTTTTTTTTTATTCACCGGAATGTATTTCACTTTCAAAATTATGTATTAAAAATTATGTTATTTTTACGGTTTCAGTGAATTGTTAATGTATTAGATTACTGATATTATAAAATCAATGCAAGAAACTTTTTAATATAACTGAAATGAAAAAATGTTTTACAATTATTAAGAATGTATGAACTTATTTATTCAATTATTTAAATTGAAAATAATGTTTAATCGCGCACATCACGATTGTATATTTTAATTACGCACTATGCGTATGATATATGTATTTAAATACAATATATATATTTTTATTAATTGACGCAATTCGCTAATAATGCACTTCGCGTATATATATATTTATTTGTTTTAGATAACACTATTAATATTTAATGACACACTTCGTGTTTATTTTTAATGACGCTACTCGCTTTAAATATTGCACTTCGCGTATAAATAATTTATTCAATGGACGCTATTTTGCGTATAATATTTATTGTGCCCTTGGAAAATAATATTTTATTTGACGCACTTTTGCGTATAATATTTATTGTGCCCATGGGAATATAATATTTTATTTGACGCACTTTTGCGTTTTCTTAATTCACTTTTAAACACTGTATTTATAATTGGTCCCTCATATATATTTTTATGCACTTCGTGTATATATATATATATATATATATATATATATATATAGAGAATTTTCTCTAATGATCCCTCAATATATTCAATACGATTCCTCAATTAAAAAGTTTGTACCGGAACCAAAATGTTACGGTAAAACTAATTCGTACCGGAACCAAAATGTTAAGTCCTGGGTTTCACCAGGACTAAATGAAAATGTAGGATTTTATTATGTTGAATATTTTTGCATGATTTTAAATATGAATTTGAATTAATTTGAAATAATTGAATTTATTATTAAATTATAATTATGAAAGATAAATATATGTATAATCTAGTGGTGAATTGAACTCCATCAATATTTAATTGAGTAAACCGTTTCTCACAATTGAAATATATTGAAGAATATTTATTTAGAGAATTTGAATAGAGAATATATAAAATGAATATTCTTACCTTGATTGATTCAAATGGATGAAGGCTGGATACAGACAGACAAAGAATAGATATAGGCACGATTTGAAATAAGACTCGAGTCGAATATAGGAAACTTTAAGATATTTATTGACACTTGTAAAAATAATTAATATTGAATACAATAACTTTATTTGAATTTGAATTTGAATTTAAATTTGAATTACAGGATTTACGACTTGGTACCAACGATGATCCTGGGGTAGTGCCCCCTGTCGTTAATTGCAGTTGGCTTTTATAAGATTTATCTTGACATGATTTCATTACAAAATAAGTGGAGATTGCTTGTTTTATGATTTAGTAATTTTGAAGCAACGAATTTTGTTGCTTAATATCAACTTAAAGTTTCTTTACTGCTTAGGTTAACACATTCTTTTATTGTTCGATGACTGTTTAAATAGTTCATCAATATCATGTTAGTAAAAAGATATTTTAACAATTGTAAGTTAAAAATAATATGTAAGGATACGTTTTGACGTAACAGCTGCATACTAGAATATTTTTCATCTACATATTCTTTCCAGTTTACACTGCCGTCCGATTGCTTTTGCCCAACCTAGAGTAAAATTAATTAAAATTAAAAGTTTTATATCTCTGGGACTAATGATCGCATCTTCAAATTCCAAACAGTGTTTGAAAGATTGGTCAAAAATCTTTAAAGTAAAGCAAGTTCGGTATGGAAAAAGTCATTTCCTCATTGCTTATAGCAATGTAAAAAAAAATTTTTTTTACTAATTTTTTTTGCCCACATAAAAATGAATGCCATTCTTATGGAAATTATGATATCGAAAAAAAACAAATGGGTTTTAAAATTCTAATAGTTCTCTTTAAAATGATTTAAGTAAAACGTTTCTATGACTTTTTAAACTACAGTTATGGTGATTTTTTGAAAAAAAGACCTATTTTTTCAACCATGATTATCTCATAAACTAAGATAGAAAATTGTACATTAAAGAAAAAATGTTTCATTTTTAGTCTAGAATATATATATTTAGTGACCAATAAGTTTCAGGAAAAAAATTTTTTTTACTCATTTAATTAAAATTTTTTTATCAATTTTTCATGAATTTTTGTTAAAAAAATTAGTGAAAAAAATTTTTTTACCGAAACTTATTGGTCACTGAATATTTATATATTCTAGACTGAAAATGAAACATTTTTTCTTCAATATAAAATTTTCTATCTTTCTTAGTTTATGAGATAATCATGATTGAAAAAATAGGTCTTTTTTCCGAAAAATCATCATAACTGTGGTTAAAAAAGTCATAGAAACATTCTTCTTAGCTCATTTCAAACAGGACTATTAGAGTTTTAAAACCCATTTGGTTTTTTTTCTATATCATAATTTTCATAAAAATGGCATTCATTTTCATGTGGGCAAAAAAAATTAGTAAAAAAAAATTTTTTTTTACATTGCTATAAGCAATTAGAAAATTACTTTTTTCATATCAGACTTACTGTATTTAAAAGATTTTTGACCAATCTTTCAAACGCCCTTTGGATTTTGAAGATGCGATCATTAGTTCCAGAGATATAAAACTTTTAATTTTAATTAATTTTACTCTAGGGTGGGCAAAAGCAATCGGACGGCAGTATACATTTTTCTTTCGTCTATTACGAAGAAGCGGGGTATACTCTGAACTTAAATCAGAGGAGTTTTGATCTGAATATTTGAGGAGTTACCTCCTCCTATGCTCGTTGAAGCCTGTCCCATTTCGGAATGAATGTGAAATCGGAAAACATCTGCTATTTATAGCTACTCACACTCCATTTTCTTGGAAATATTCTCAGTGAGAAATTTTTTCATGAGTCTTACGTTGTGAAGCGCACAACTAGCTCTGTAGGCTCCATTATGGTAAGGGCAAACCGTAACAAGTTTGATCTTGTCTAGCGGTGGAAAGCCCTTTTCTTCTACATCGTGGACTTTGAACTTGAATCGTTCTAACCACGCTTTCTTGATAGAGCCCATAACTAAGACTCTACTAGCATCATGTAATGCCTCTCTGAGTAATTTTCCTACGTCTGTGTAGGGAATATTTCCTGAATCCCAAGACCATGGTAATGTTCTTTTAGACATATCTTTTCTCTCTTGTACTTATCTGATAGTCGACGCCAAGGATAAGGCTTTTCGAATGAAAGTACAACGGGGTCGGAACTATCTTTCAGAGGAACTATGGCTAATTCTTTGAAAATGTAGTCGTTGTCTGGCTGTTTAAAGCCTTGCATATCCACCAAGTACTCCATCATGAATGAGACTCTTACTAACGAGTCAGCTTTTTATAATGATTCCCCCACTACTTACACAAGTTTTCGTAAGCTACCGCTAGCGGCGCTGTACTGAACTACGCGATCGTACAAAATTAAGCAATAAGCAGAAGTTCCAGCTGGAAAATTTTCTCTAGATTCAAACTCTAGCCGAACGTCTACGGGGGCGGTCTTTAAAGATCCGTTTTGTTTAGAACAATCGATGACGATTAATGGTAAGTACTCGATAATATGTTGCTTTTTCAGCATAGGTTCGATATCTTTGTAGTAGTAAGCACTTTGAAAGTTGTTGTACATATCGTATAGCATGGCGTATTGATTATGAGCAATATCTAAATTTAGATTTCCATATGGATAGTATTGGGAATTGAGAAACAGCTTCACATTACTGATGTTGCAATGATCGAAGCGACTCGCGTTGATGGTTCTCTGATTCTTTCTATTCGTTTGAAATCCCAGTATGACGAATCGAGGTTTTTCCAGTTGATTGGAAGTTTTGACGGTCCAAACGTGCATCGATGTTGTGGGAAGTAGCTGATACTCATACAACTTCCAACTACGGAAACTCATATCGATCGGTTTATCCTTTTCAATATGATTTAATAGTTAAATCTTGTACGCACTTGAAACTACTTCGCAAGGCATGAGACACTCTATTCTATTCAATTCAATCTTGAAATTCTCAAACGCGTTAGCTCGAGCAGGGTCTGCTGCTGTTTGTACGACAGCGTTTAAATCATTTCTCGATCTCGTTAAAATGAGCTCATGTTTCACGTTGATTACAATTTTACGATAATCTTCAGCGAAGCCGAGAATCATAGCTAGAGGAATCGAAACATCGAAGTAACCTCCATTATTAGTCAACTGCTGTGTTTTTTCGACATCGAGCCATCCTGCGTTCTCAATAATCAAGTTTTGACTAGGATTGAGCGAGACCCAACCTTTCATTAGAGTAGTCAAACCTACATTCTTACACTTATATATTTCCACGGCATGATCTCGTAACGTATTTCCTCAAACATATAACAAATGGCGTTATTGACTAATTTAGTATTAGTTACAGCAGCTCTATCGGCTTCCATTAGTCTCCTACAAATATGTAGCGAACTGCGCGATAAAAGAAGACACAAATCTTGATGTTGGATGGCTATACAAATCTTATCGCTGTTGTTGAAGTTGGATGCTGAGTATGGTTAATAAGCGTGCACCTTGTAATGTTCGATTAATTCGTCATACTTTACAGCTGACTTTATGCTTAGTATTTCTTCCATTTTTCTGTAAACAACAAAAGAATAAACAAGTTATTTTCCACCAGGGGCGACTCGAAGGCCGAGACTCCTTAGAAACTGTATGTTTTGCCATGTTAACGCTTTGTCTGCTCTTGGCCGACTGATGGTCGGTCTCCATCTTGATCTGCTTTTATAGCCTTTTCCAACTTTGGAATTAAATACGATTTCCATTACGCTGGTTTCAGATGTAATCTGATGGTAATAATTTGTCCTCGAAAATCAACAAGTTGCCCATCTTGATCGACTATGCGCAATTGAATGTGATCTATGCTCTTGACGACGATCGGAAGGTAAATGACCGGTGAAGGAACTTCGATGATCTTATATCCTGGCGGTACTGCTGGGAAGAACTCGTGTATCATATGCACTCGTTGACCGTTTATATACCCACCGCAGGTAATATCGCACTCTATTCGTAGAGCGTTGACCTTCAAGATGGCTACAGGTAAATCAGAACTATGAGTGACGTCTGCTGCAAGAACGCGTTTAGCAAATCCCAATAAAGGTCCTATGGAAGTTTTGGGTCGGAAATCTATGGAACGATTGCACTTTATTTCACTACGAAGAGTATTATTATTGGGTTTTACACTGATTGAGATATTTTCATGAGCCAATGTCTCACTTCGAAAATTCTCTATATCTTCGATCTCGTAACTACCTGTGGGTAAAGTGATTTCTTCTTTATCAACGTGAAATAGATTGCTACCTTCGTTGATATTTAGTATTAAACTGAAGGTCATAAAGGCAACTAAACAAAGAACATAATTTTCATCAGGAGATAGTTCAATCGGTGGAAAATATTGTACTTTGAGTACGGATGTTGTATCCGAAAGACTTAACGTCAACGATTCTTACATGATGACTGTAAAACTTATAATAAGTTAATATTCACACGCTTCTCTCCTTATATACGAAGAGCTCTGCTTAGAAACTTTAGACAAAGATGACCACAGTTGAACGTATCAAAATCTTGGTATCTTTCATGATTGTATTTGATTTCATCAACACCTAGATATATAATTAAATCTAGAGGTGGTTGAAGATCTCCGAAACTATCGAAATATACCACGTCGTTTTCTCGTTTGCATTAAGCTACCCAATGAGTTCCTGGCCCATCTGCGTTATCAAGATTAACTATAGCAGATTCACGATAGTAAGAACCGCTTTTCGGTAATGCGTTGCGCATAAATACCCCTCGAAAGTTTGGAATTTTCAAAATTCTCGCATACTTGATGATATCAGCGTCAGTGAGAGCTCTATCGGGCAATCTTACTTCATCAATTTTTTTTTTTTTAAACCTTTACCATAGTAAGGTTTTAGACGATACCCGAGTCCACTCTTACTTGGCTGTAAATAAACCCCTTTACCGAGAGCTATATCTTCCATTTTTTTATTATGTCTTTTCATCTCCTCCAGTTGCGAATCAGCAGCTTTAGAATCGTTGACTGCTTAGCTATACCAGCAGCGCCACCTACAATACCTCCAACTGCACTCAAACCGGCAAATAATGGAATAAGGAATGGTAAAAATCCACCAACTTTCTTTGGAATCAGTAGTGTACGTGGAATCTTGACGTTTTTCTTACCACCTGCTGCTTTAACAGCTCTACGTGCACCTTTCAATGCCGATAAAATGACTTTGCGAGCACACTTGTTGGGAACTACAGATTAAGAGGCTGCTTTAATCACGTTACTCAATGTAACAGTTGACCTCTTCTTCTTTCTCATCCCCATACCGAATGTTGATTTTAGTTTCATTGCTTTACTAACAGCAAAAGCAGCTGCTATCTCACCTATGGATGCGTCCTTTGATTTTACTCTCTGCTAAGCTTTCTCTGCCAACACTTTGTCTGCAGCGTTTCTCGCTTCGATATTCTCACGATTTTGAGAATAAGCTATATCGTGCTCTTTACAAGCCTTGTCGGGAAGATTGATTCCTGGGTCACCTCAAGCTAATCGTTTAGCTAATTTCGTAACTGGTCCGAAGTACTGATATCCTGGAATGTGAAGTTCGAATGGAAAATTTCCTGATGATTTTATTGATAAGACCTCTACCGCGTCAACGTTGTTTATAGTGTACGATCATCACCCTATGAAGGTTACGTGAAGACTGATGCTTGCGCGAGTATATGAGGCTTCTATTTATACTAAATCGATTACTCTTGTTTTAGATCTAATAGCATCCACATGAATTTCAAAGAGCATCCAGTTAAACTTCCGATCGTGAATTTTGATACGATAGTCAAGCAAGAAAAAAAGATAAAGAGACATAGAGACTTACTTCCAGATAGTATTTGAGCTATATTTTGTGGACCATTCAACTGTGGCAAAACAAACAGTCTACTTGCAATGATTACACATCCTAATGGACTGAGATTCGAGAATGTATATGTATTCTCGAAATCACTGAATCAACCAAAGTATAAGTATTTGAAGGAACTCCTCGAGCCTATAGAAGGTATACAATATTTTCCATTCAGCGAACACGAGTCCGTAGTGTCACCTGACGATGCCTTACCTAATTCAATAATGATATTCGACGATGTAGCTTGCAAGAAACAGGATAATGTGAGAGCATTTTTCTGCATGGGAAGGCACAAGAATGTCGACTGTTTCTATCTCTTTCAAGCTTATGCTCATGTACCGAATCATCTTGTAAGAGACAATGTAAGTTTATTGATAATTTTTCGTCAAGATGACGCTAACTTGAAACATTTGTGCGATGATCACGTGAATTCGGACATGACTTATACACAATTTAAAAGTCTATGTTCACGATGTTGGACGGATGATAAGTATGGTTTCTTGATGATTGACAAAGATAGTTCGATTAATGCTGGTCGGTATCGGAAGGGTTTCGACTGTTTTGCTATAAATATAGCACACTCTTAGAGTGGCCAACATTCCGTGATTGAACGTCTAATCGTCAACATGGCCGATATTCATCGAAGAAAAGATATACTACATCAACTTATCAAAGCGAGAAATGCAGTTGAGCGTAAATACAATCTATTGAAATTTGGAAAGGAGAATTTTGAGAAAGCGATTGGAGATACTTTTAAACCAATAGTCGATTCTCTACAGAAACTTGTTGAGACATCTCGAAATATTGAAACGAAGGAATAAGCTACTGATGCTATGAGGGTGAATAATGATAGTATTGCAGAGGAGTCTGATGACCCATCTTTGAATGAAACTGTTCGATCGCATACGGATACAGAGTTTGAATCAGCGCTCAGTGATGAAGATAGTGGTACAAATGATAATAAGTATATTTCTGAACTCATGAAAAATAAAGCCGAGGAGTTGGATAAAATTTATGGTGTTCGTTAAGAGGGTAGCAAATACATAATAGGCGACTCACCTATTCACTTTGAAGATAAATATGTGAAAGTTAAAGATGTAAAATATCCGAGAACTAATGGTTTGTTAGAGTTACTACTGTCAAAACAGCCTAATCAGAAAAACATTAGTTCTGATAATATGAAAAATTATCGAAAAATTCTTGAGGTTACCAGTGCTCACAAGAGACGTTACAGAAGCGACGAACAGATTCGTGCTCATAGAAGCAAGAAATTTGATAACATCATTGCTCCTATGTTCAAACGTGGCGATGGATCATTGCCTCGATACAAAATTGCTAGAAGGGATATGTTGATGGATTACGTATATTGGGATGATCCCGATGAACTTGTCGATCAATTACGGTTACTTATAGCCGAGAGAGAAGCTGGAAATCTTAGTCACACAAACGAAATTCATTCAATCATCGAAGAACCACGTGAAGCTGACTATATATATACTGAGACGTAAGTGAATACTTACACATTATCAATATGAGTGTTGACGTATTCGGACGTAATCTTAAGCGTAGAGAGGGTACTCGAGGTCCTCCAGGTGTTGGATACAAAATCACTCCTGATGGACAATATGATCTGGAAAATAAGAGGCTATGCAATCTCGCATCGCCTAATCAACTCAATGAAGCTGTAAATCTCGATACTTTACAACGTATCGTACGTTTGGAGGTTCAAAGATTATTAGATGCAATACCTAGTTTGAGAAGTGATCTCAATAACCTAGATAAAATCGTAGAGATGCACATAGATGAGCTAGATAAGAAATTTGTACAAAGCGAGGTTGAGATCAAGATTATAAAAGAGGCGTTATCACTGTTAGTACAAAGCAGTCAATCGATAACCATCGATGGAACAACATCAAAGAGTAGTAGAAGAGCTTCACATGCCAGCTCGACGTAATTATCCATGTCAAAAGTTTGACGTGCGAGGTTTGGACGAGACGTGGCAAGCAGATCTAGTGGAAATGCAACCTTATTCTGGAGAAAATAAAGGTTTTTATGCTTACAGTAATAGATGTATTTTCAAAGTATGCATGGACAGTTCCTGTTAAACGAAAAACTGGACAAGATGTTGCCGATGCTATGAAATCTATACTGCGCAAAGGCCGAGTGCCGAAAAATTTACAAACAGATAAAGGTAAAGAGTTCTATAATACAAATTTTCAAAGTTTTATGGAAAAATACAAGATTAATCTATACTCCACGTATGGTAACCTGAAGGCATCCATTTGTGAACGTTTCAATCGCACGCTGAAAAATAAGATGTAGATAGAGTTTAGTCTACTTGGTAACTATAAGTGGCTTGATATCTTACCCAAGCTTATAGCCGCTTATAATGATAGAAAACATCGAACTATCGGTATGAAACCCAACGGTATCACAGCTGCCAATGAAGCACAAGTTTTGAAATGTTTTAATAAAAAAATTGGTGTTATTAAAAAGCCAAAATTTAAAGTTGGTGATAAAGTTAGAGTTAGCAACGTGAAACAGTTATTTGAAAAGGGATATACTCCAAACTGGTCTACAAGGATTTTTACAATAGCTAAAGTGTTAGCAACAAATCCAGTAACTTATCATCTTAAAGATTATCGTGATCAGACGATCACTGGTGGTTTCTACGAGCAGGAGCTTCAAAAAGCAATGTATCCAGATGTGTATCTTGTCAAAAAAGTTTTGAAAAAACGCGGTAATCAAGTTTATGTGAAATGGTTGGGTTTCGATAGTTCCCACAATAGTTGGATCAATAAGTTTGATTTCTTCGAATTAGCTTTCATTTTTCTCTAATGCCTAGGATACATGATTGGGTAGAAATACTTGAAACTCCTGTCTGATGGTAACTACGATCCTTAGGCCGAATTTCCTTTTGACTTGCCTCAGCTCAGTGATCATATGATTCTCTCCCTTCTCCAATTTCGATAAATTCTTCTTTCGAAGAAAGGCATTTGAACAGATATTATTTAACGCGTTAAAATCCATTCTAAAAAAGAAATAATGGTTTATTATACTGATATAATATATTGAAGAGATATTTTCTAAATACTTACTTAAGACGTTGCTTCTTCAATCCTTGGTTTCTTGCTGAGAGGCTCTCCATTCTCTGGCTCGTCGTCCGAACGAATGTGCCGATCTTCGTTGCGGAGCTCGTTATGTAGGACGTATCCCCTCTCCTGAGCAACTCCCACCTCTTTCATTTCCCACTCTTCCGCCATTTCTAGAACCTCCGATTCATTTAGGATCTTGTAATGTCCCCACGGCAATGTGTCAGTGTTGTTAGCTAATAAATGACGTTTGTTATCGTGGGGACTAAGAGCAATTTTTGATTGGTGTTCGGTTTGCACATTATGGCGGCAAGAGCGAATATTTTTCTGCTGTCATCTGATGATGGTTTTATCAAATAGGCAATTATGATAATCTTCGAAGCTGATGCAAGTTTTTACCACAGCTGTTTTAACACCTTTTGCTTTCTTTATAGGACTTTTGTTTTGTATGCGAATCGTATACATTTTACTGCGCAGCCCTATGAATTCCGTCATAATATTTCCACCACACTCGTCTTTCATCAGTCAAATCGCCTTCTTGTTGACACGAGGAAGTCCAAATTGATTATCTTCAGGATAGTCCGATGTATAGAACTTTTCGATATCACTTTTCATCATGTCGTACACATTTTCGTCTTTAATTTCGTAAATAAGGCTGTCTGTGTCGGTATACAAAAGTTTGCATTTATCACCAATATGTTCTTTTATGTACGAGAAGTGAAAATCATAGATAAGAGTCTTTGAAATATCTAGTACACTGAGTCCCACATAAATGGGTTTCCTAATGGTGATCTGCGTACATGCTAGTTGTACAGCTACAAGATTCTCATCAAAAATGGTTCTGCTATGGAAATTTGGACTGGCGATTAATGCCTCCGCTCCGTAACGTCCTGACCACTTATTTACGAGTTTAATTTCGACTCTTTTCCGCTCATTTTCCATTGTTTTACCGTATACGGCATTAATCATTAATTTAAAAAAGAGTTTTTCAAATTTATTTTTCGACTGTTTCCTTTTTTCTGTATTTAAGTCAACATAAGGTTTTAGCCAGGGACTCTGTTGAAATTGTAGTACCCTATGTACCTTCTTTACAACGAGTCCATGCTTGATCGCCTGCTTCAAAGCGATGTAATAAATAACGTATCGCTTCTTATTATCAAGCGTTGTTAGTAGCTTTTCTTGTTTGTTACTAGGTGGCGCTCGATGCTCTGGACCCAATGGCAAATCTTTGTGATGATCGTGGATGCTTAATGGATACTCTAACAAGGAGTGTTTCACCTTCGGATCACCGTTTTTGCTAAAATTTTGGGAATGTTTTCTGGATGCAGAAATATGAAGAAAGCCAAAATTTGAGAGGCCAACGCTCAATATTTCCCTAATTAGAAGCCATCGAAGAAAATCACTAAAAAAGTTACTATATTTTTAAACGCTTATAATTCCTCAGAATTATTAGTTAGAAGCTTAAACCTTTTTTTTAAATGAAAGCTGAACTTAAATCTTTTTGAAATAGTAGTTATAGCAGATCGAAATATTATTTTTTCCCAAAGTTATAGCATAATAAAGATTTAACCCAATTTTAGCTTTTATTATTAATTAATGTTTTAAACAAATAATTCAGGTCCAATCTTTATTACGCTCCAACTTTGAGAAAAAATAATATTTTGAGATGGTATAGGTGCTATTTCGAAAGGATTTAAGCTCAGCTTTCATTTAGAAAAAGGTTTAAGCTACTAGCTAATAATGCTGAGGAACTATAAGCGTTTGAAAATCTATTAACTTTTTTAGTGATTTTCTTTAATGGCCTGTAACTAGGGAAATATTTAGTTTTGGCCTCTAAAATTTTGGCTTTCTCCATATTTCTGCATCTAGAAAACATTCCCAAAATTTGAGCAAAAATGGTGACCTGAAGGTGAAACACTCTCCTTGTAAGTCTACTTCATAGATAAAACCAATGCTTGAATTGTCGGCAACATTGTAATCGAATCACGTATTGTCAACGTTAAGCCACTTAAAACCACCAGTCGGTAAGTATTGTGTCATTGCCCATCCGTAAAGGTTGTTGGCATCAAAATACATAAGGTACTTGTCTTCTTCTTGAGGATTATAGTCATCCATGTATTTATTATTCACCTTAGCGTATCGATTCGAGCATTAGCTGATCCCTCCTCTTATTCCTCTCTCAATAAACATTAACATGTCGATATCTGTAAGCAGCTCTAATTTTACGTTGGTATATTTCAACATGGCGTCCCATGGCAAGCCTGGAGTTGTGTAGTAATGCGCAGGATCGAGCCCGTATGCCAGCATACACGTAGATCGGAAAGAATCATCCTCACTGATCTCGAACTCATTTAACATGCTGTAAAAATCTTTTTTTGTTGGCAGCTCTTTCATTTCTAATTTTTCGAAAGAACTCACATAATCATATGGAAAAACTCCTTTCCTTAATAATAATTTAACTTGATCTCCTGTATAGCCAGACTTCTGAAAGACTTGAGTGGTGATATCATGTTGATCCAAGTATGAACTTAATTTTTCTAGAGACGAAGGCATAAATCTAAAAGAGTCTATAAACCTAAAACTCACATCACTACCTTCCACATGTTTCGTGAAAGAAATGTATCGCTCCTTGTTTTCTGCAATCAGCTGTATACGACCCTTGAAATTCTCAGCTGTGGCTAGTTCTTTGATAATAAAATGAGAGTCGTATCCGGTCAAGTTATAAAACATTACTGGAATAAATCTAGCATCTTTAAAATTGATATTAAAACCTTCGTGAGCAGCACCTCTATACTTTCCCGTAAGATGGCAGTGGTCTCTGACTTCTATTGCAGAAGCAGTGAAAGACTTAGTACAAATATGACATACTTTTGCTCTTTGAAAGTCTTCTTTATCTTCTCTAGTTAATTCCATAGGCTTCGGATTAGCGTGTAAAGCAATTAAGTCGTCTACTAATGCTCGAAGTTTTTTAATAAATCATTCAGCAGGAGTCTTGGAGCCATCCTCTTCTTGTCTATAACTATAATAACCACACTTTTCATCATCAAAGCTACACTTAACATAGTAGCCAATACTATAAGCTTGATGTCTTTGATAAACTCGCGTATCGTCGTCCACAGGCTTTAATAGACACTTAAAATCTGCATAAATAATAAACGGCACTTTCGTTTTATTATTAAAGTTACGGAAAAGCAATATATTATCATTCTTCAGAGGTAGCTAGATTCTACACTTATTTATTTGTTGACAGTCCATCTCGTGAGCTTTGAATTTTTCTTCGTTAACGAAGTAGTGTAGACATCTATCACAAATGTCTTAATGTTGTTTATGTTTCGTTGCTTGAGTTCTCACTAGTCTTGATAAATTTTTAATCCATACATAGTGGAACTTAGGAATAGAATCATCATTATCTTCTTCCTCTCCTTCTTCTTCATTATCGACGTAAAAATCCTGAATGAGAAGTAAATTAACGAGTCGTTCCTGCTTGAGAGAGGTAACGTGGCATGGACGGATTGTAAACTTGCTCCCAGATTTTTTCAATATATACACATTTATAGATATATTATTTAACTTCTCAAACTTAGCCACCTGTTTTATTGGAACGGGAAAGTCTATTCCAGTGAAATTGAGTTCACCTTCAAAAACCTCGTAATGACACACACAATAAGAATGACGATCAACTGGATGTAATGCGGATAATACTGCCCACTTAAAGCATTGCTCATCGTTGTTTTGAACATTCACGCACGCCTTTTTATCTTGAATAAACTTTGGTAATGGAATATATGAGCTGCCACGTACAGGGTTGAGTTTGTTGATATTAATAGCTAAGTTTAATATCTGCCGCAAACTCCACCCAGAACCTTTTTATTCAAACTCTTCCATTTCTCGAAGAATGGTTTGCCTAATATTATTGTCGAACCACTGCTTTATATCTGTCGTTTGATAGATGGCCACATTCTCTGTACTGAAATACTTAACTTCTGCTACCACTGCATCATTCTTCTGGACTGTATACTCAGCCGATAATTCAGCGTTTATTTTCAAAGCGTTGTATTCACTAAGAACACTGACAATCTTCGACTCAACAACCTTCTGAGCATCGTCCATAAAAGCAATGACGTCTAGATGTCTAAGATTTGTAATGAAGCCGGATCGTACACGTTTCTCGAACGTCGATTGAAAATCATCCCACTGAACTCTCTCGTTGTTGACAGGTTCCAACTCGTTCTGTTACAAGCGATCACCAGTTTTTAATTGATTATTTAGCTTACACTGAATCGTAAGTAGATGTGTCATCGATGTCTGACACTTCTTCTTCTGCGGGTTGGTTAATTTCGTTGCCATAAGATTTTTCAAAGCAGTAATGGCTCTAGTACACAAATTAAGCAAAGATTCCAAATCACCAGATGTAGCTTCTTCTTTTCTTTCCATCCCATCCATCAATAGCTTCACAGTATAAGCGTAATATTCAGGTGACTGCATGATGACTTCACGATAGACTGATGAGATAGAGCTATCCAGAACTCCTTATATAACCAGATTGAGAGGTGGGAGAAGGTTCTTTCTCGATTCGCTCTAGCGAGCTCCTGGTGGGAGAAAGTTCTCGATGGTCTCTCTCGTAATACAGAATTGATCTAGCGAACTCCTTATATTCACTTGATAGTAGAAAGTTCTCTCTTAATACTATATTTCTCAATATGATCCTTATATTCACTCAGGAAAAGATTATTTCTTAATGCTCTGTAGAGATATCTTTATTATAAACGCTCGTAGACTTGGAGGACTTCGTTTCCGATCGACTCGAAGCACAAGAATGATTTTCGGTTCACGATGTAATTCCATATATACTTGCTCAAAGTAGTGGGGGAAGCCTACAGCAAACGACTTTTCTAGAAGCTTAAAGAGAGGGGAGACCTACGTACGCTTGCAGAAGGGAATGACTATTCTAGAGGCCTAAAGAGAAGGGTTTTGCATACAGAAAGAGCTACGACTTTTCTAGAAGAATGGAGTTCGCTTACAGTAAGTGCTATGACTCTAGAGAGGGGATTTACTTATGGAAGGGGTATGACTATTCTAGAAGCTCAAAGAGAGGCGAGTATAAAAGTAAAAGGGGAGTAAAGTATAAAAGAAAACTCGTGAGCTCATTGAAATCAGTTTTGACTGCGTAGAGTTAGCAGCAACATCAGAGAGAAAACCAGGGAGATGGAATACGTATTAGATTTACAGGGTTTTAGAAGATCATCAAATTTATTTGTTGTAAAAGAAGCGACTTTGACCCCGCTCGAAAAGGATTCAATACCAATGGCTTTCCATTTCCAACCTCCTTGCAAATGGAGCAAACTGCTAAAGAAGGAATAAACTGTGAATCAATGGCTCAAGATTCATCATCATGGGATTCCCTAGAATGCTGGCACGATACCGTATAAATATAGAATTAAAATTTTACAAGATAGTTTGAAAAGTTCCACCAAAATCGACGTAAAAGATCTTGAAAAGAAAAGATGAATCCAGGAAATTTTATCAGAAAAGTAAGTTCGAATGAAGCAGTCTATATAGACATCGTTTATTTACTATGTACTTACTTTTAGAACCATCATCAACATGGACGAAATAGGATGTCCATCACTACAAAATATCAAGAAATTAAACGCTAACTACTGCACTTATCATACTCTCTCTCTCTAAAAATAAAAAACCATTTACACATACTTTCATACAACATTATATTAAATTTTAACATACACACATATACTTTCCTACTGAAAAAAGCCAAGTGATTAATCACTTGATTTATCATCTGATTTATCATCTTATTTATTATATGATTAATCACCTGATAAATCACCTGACTTTATGACATGATCTGACAGGTGATTAATCAAGTGAAAAATCATGTGATTAATCAGATAAAAAATCGGGTGATTAATCAAGTAAAATATTAATTGATTATTTAGGTATCATGATTCATTCTATAGGTTTTATTTGTATCTATATTATATTACCACGGTAATATTAAAGTCTGAAATTTTGGCTTTCTTCATGTGTATATGTACCCAATTATTCCCTAAAATTAATGCAAACTTGGTGATATGAATATGATAAATGTATCGGCATTGTATATATTCTTATGTATTGTTTTTGCATCTGTTCTATAATTCAATAGATGTTGAAAACATTTAAGATTGTATCTTTGATTTCTACCATTGAAATCCTCGATTATTAAAACTATGTTATATTGGACAACTAATAAAAATATAATATAGGTACAAATAAAACCTATAGAATGAATCATAATACCTAAATAATCACTTGATATTTTACTTGATTAATCACCTGATTTTTCATTTCATTTCATTACCTGATTTTTCATCTGATTAATCACTTGATTAATCACCTGATTTTTCATTTAATTTCATTACCTGATTTCTCATCTGATTAATCACTTGATTTTTCACTTGATTAATCACCTGATTTCTCATTTGATTTCATTACCTGATTTTTCATCTGATTAATCACATAATTTCTCACTTGATTAATCACATAATTTTTCACTTGATTAATCACCTGTCAGATCATGTCATAAAGTCAGGTAATTTATCAGGTGATTATTCATATAATAAATAAGTTGATAAATCAGATGATAAATCAAGTGATTAATCACTTGGCTTTTTTCAGTAGAGTTATTCTTTCTCACTCATTCATTTTTTTATTTTATACTTTCATCCATTCTTTTTCTCTTTCTATCACTTCATGCTCTCTCAATCATTTTCAAACTCATATCACTCACATACACACACACACACACACACACACATATATATATATATATATATATAGATATATAATCATTCATACTACCATACATGCATATGCATACATTTACTTTCATATATTTTTTTATACTTACACATTCATTTGTATTCTCTATTTCATTTATTACTTATGTACTCACTCATGCATTTACTCGTTTTTCATTTTCTCTATTTCATTTATTACTTATGTACTCACTCATTCATTCGTATTCATTCTCTCTCTCTCTTTTTTCTATACATAAATAAAATCATTCATTTACACACGCATACACTATAATATTAGATTTTATACATACGTACTTATTCATTCTCGCACTCATTTATTTTTCTCTCTTTCTAACATTTCATTCTTTTATTTTTTTATTTATACTTTCGTTTATTCTATCATTTACTCATTATTCTCTCTTATTCATTCATCTATGCATGTATACACTCATATTAAACATACATACGTACTCACTCTTTCAGACATTTCATGCTATCACTTCATTTTCTTTCATACATACATTCATCCTTTCATTCATTCCATTTTTTTTTAATTATTTATTTTTATTAAAATTACTTCTACAAATTACAAAATAATAAAGTTTACAAAAATACAAAGTTTAAAAAAAACACAAAGTTTACAAAAATACAAAGTTTAAAAAAATAAAATGTACAAAATATACTAAAATTATAAATTTTTTTTAATAAAATCCAAGTAGCGCTGCTCGTTCCATCTTTTTCTTGGTTTGGTTGTTGGGACGGCCTCCGGATCCGTATTTTTTCTCAACCATGGTGCTGAGAAAATGGTTTTGCTGAACCTTTTTTTTTTCTTCGGTGGTGATGGGCTCGTTTTTAATTTCTCCGGAAAGAAAAAAATTTAATTAAATTCTTGTTGATTATTTTTTTGTTTGATTAATAAAATTAAAGACAAAAAACACTTACGTCTTCGTTTATTTGATTGCAAAAATCCTCGAAATAATTCTGAAGATCACTGATTGTCGTAATTATTAATGAACTCTTTAATTTCTTTTAAGAGTTCATCAGATGTTTTAGTTGAGTCCTCAATGAAGCTGGCGACATTTTCTTGAACGATGTAATTTTTAATTTCTCCTAAAAGTTCCGAGGACGTCTTTAGCGAGTCCGCTAGAAATTCAGTATCCTCTTGATTTTCTGCTGCTGCGGCTAGAAGTTCTTCTAGAGTTGAAGCCATTGTGCCGATGGTGACGATTGATGACAACTGATGATTTTGCCGGTAAGTGTCCCTTTTATATGTTTAAACAATAATGTATGAAAATTCGAGAAGGTCCTTTCCACAAAGGGCCTTCCCAAATTTTATACACTAATATCTAAACATATAAAAGGACACTAGTCACCAGAATCATCGAGAAAAAAAATCTAAATAGACTTTGATCGTATTTAAAAAATCTAGAAAAAATCAATCTCTTATTATAAATAGCAGAAAAAATTTTATAGGATTTTCATAAATAATTTAAACTTAAAATAAATCCTGAAAATTCTATAAAATTTCTTCTGCTATTTATAATAAAAAAGAATGATTTCTCTAGATTTTTAAATGTAATAAAAGAAAATCTATAAAGAAATCAATCTCTCTTATTGTGAACTGCAGAGAAATTTTATAGAATTATCCTGAATATTTTGAACTTAAATAGATTCAAGAAAATTCTATAAAATTTCTTTGCAGTTTACAATAAAAGAGATTGATTTTCTATAGATTTCTCGATCATATTAAGAATCTATAAAGAAATCAGTCTCTCTTATTGTGAACAGCAAAGAAATTGTATAGAATTATCGTGAATATTTTAAGCAGATTCAAGAAAATTCTATAAAATTTCTTTGCAGTTCATAATAAGAGATTCATTTTTTAATTTTTTGTTTTAATACGATCGAGAAATCTAGAAAAAATCAAACTCTCTTATTATAATTAGTAGGAGAAATTTTATAGAATTTTCATGAATACTTTATACTTAAAATAAATTCTATATAATTTCTTCTACTATTTATAATAAGAAGGATTGATTTTTTCTAGATTTCTCTTAATTGAAAAAAAAAATTTTACTCATTATTAACTGATACACACACTTAAATAAATTCAAGAACGTTCTTTAAAATTCGATCATTCTCATAGTATTATTTTCGTTTTATTCAAGTCTTACATATTAAATAAATGAAACATAAATAATGCTGAAAGGTTGAATTTGAAAGAACATTCTTGAATTTATTTAAATGTTGTATGCAATTTCTATAGAATAAATTTAAGAAAATTCTATGTCATATTATTTACTAAAATTTAATATTGTATAAGAGATAAAATTTTTTATGATCTTCAATTTAATATTGTATAAGCAATAGAATTTTCTTTATTATTCTTTAATTTATTGTATAGAAATTACATATAACACTTAAATGAACTCAAAAATGTTCTTTAAAATACAATCTTTCTCATAGAATTATTTATATAAAATAATTTTATACTAAAGATTGAATTTTAAATATTCTTGAATAAATTTTAAGAAATTATTAAAACACACATTTCACTACACTACATAAATTGAACTTTTTCAGTACACATTTCACTACACTTTTTTTTTAATTGATTTTTTTCTAGATTTCTCTTGATTTAATTTAAAAAATAAATCTCACTTATCATTAATTGATAGATACACATACACATTTAAATAAATTTGAGAATGTTCTTTAAAATTCAATCTTTCTTGTAGTATTATTAACGTTTTATTTAAGTGTTGTATGTAATTTCTATAGAATAAATTTAAGAACAGTAAAGAAAATTCTATCTCTTATACAATATTAAATTTGAGTAAATAATAAGAGATAGAATTTTCTTTAATGTTCTTAAATTTATTCTATAGAAATTACATACAACACTTAAATAAAACGTTAGTAATACTACAAGAAAGATTGAATTTTGAAGAACATTCTTAAATTTATTTACAGAAATTGTAAACGCGTTTCACTACACTTTTTTCACTGCATAAATTGCACTTTGTCACTTTTTTCAATAAACTTTTCACATTACTTTTATTCCATTGCACTTTTAATTGCACACATGCTCGATCTCAACGAAGAGAGCATATTTTCAATTATAATTTAATAATTATAAACAAAATACGATGTTTATTCGCGAACCGGCACGTCAACTAGCACGTTGGTTATTTCAACACGTGCTCTCGCGATAGGTAAGCGCGCACCCTACTTTACCGATTCTGGTATATAAAACTAGGGGTTTTACGCGCTAGATTTGAATGCCTGAAATAAAACTATGTAGCTCAATCGATAAAAAAGAAATCGTTTTAGCTATAGTTACATAAACATAATACATTAAAATAATAGATAGGAGCGGCGGTAGCGCAGGGGCTAAGGCTCTTGGCTCGCGCTCTAGTGGACCGGGGTTCGATTCCCCGGGAAAATTTCGGAAAAATTTTTTCGAATTTTTCTGCGGGGAGTAGAACCCGGAGACCACGAAAAACTTATTTACAAAGTCCCATTGGGCAAAAATTGTGTTGTTAAAAAAGTCCCACTGGGCACAACTGGATATAAAAAAATATAAAAGATTTACCTGGTAATGGCCGAATGACCAAAAGCCAAAGTGCTTGTCATGGCCAATGAAAAATAATAAAGAAAGAAGAAAATAATAGATAGGGATACATCGCGAATATTAGCTTAGTTCACTAATGCACGGCCATAAAAATTATAATATAGCGGATAGGCATTCGCGGGTATTGTTTGGCCTAGTAATGTTGCTTATAATATAAACATTAAAATCCCAATAGTAAATACGGCATAACGAATATTGGCTTAGGAATAAAAATTAAAAAATATTTTAAATTCCAATAGTAGATAGGGCATAGCGCTCGCGGATATTGCTTAGTCCATGCGGCATTGGGTTATTGACTAAGTCATGCATAGGTGGCCCCTCGGAAACTCGGAGGCTTCTAGCCCACTTGGGTTATTGGCACAGTCATGCAATAGAACAGGTGGCCCAGAAACCTCGGGGGGTTTCTAGCCCACTTGGGTTATTGGAACAGTCGTGCAGTAGCACAGGTGGCCCAGAAACCTCAGAGACTTCTAGCCCACTTGGGCCAGAAGCCTCTTTGCTTATCTACTTGAAGAAATTTGAAAAAACAATATTTGAATTATTTGAATAATTTTTATTCAAACTTGATTGTTTACATGCTTAACAATATATAAGATCACTTGTATTTTTATTGAAAAGTCTTGTAACAGAAAAAGCATCTGTAATCAATATTAGATTTTTGAAAATCCTTTCGGTTTTTGTTTGAATATTTTCCTAATCATTAATTTAAAAAAAAAATTAAAAGTTAGTATTTTGTATCTAATTTAATTTGTTTTTATATTTGTTTTGCGACTATTAGAGACAATACTGTTTGAAGGAGCGCTATATATATATAGCGCTCATACATACATAATACATGATACAAACATACAGCAAGTTTTTAATAATTAACGCATTAGAATAAAAATCATTAAGTGGCCGTTAAAGATGTATCTGCGTATAAGTGAGCGCTTTATACATACTGAACGCTCATGTGGTATCTCAATACCCAAATAGCGTATACACAACGATTTGTACACTAATGTGCCGATGTGCCTTCTCTCTCCCCTCCTATACTCAGCTTGTGTAGTGCGTATTCGCTTGCTATACTCTCTCTTTCTCTCTCTCTCTCTAACCCAGGCGTGAATATGGGCAATCCTCAAAAACTTCATTCATTTTGGTCACTCGATTTTTAACAATTCAAAAGTCTATAATACAAGTTTCTGGGGTGGAACACACTTCAATAAGGGCTTAAATTACTAGTTTTTTAAAGTAGAATATGTAATTAAATTTTTGTATTGATTGGAAAATTGCCCTTCACGGTATATAATTTTATACGTCAAAAATGATACTTTTTTTATATTTTTCTACGTGTGTTTCTTGAGCTATAAAAAAAGGTGCATACTTTCGATCATTCTCAAATTTTTAGAGCATAATAAATACGGTAAATACAAAAGTTTAAGCCTATCCTGGTACATGTGCCCTTCTTTATAAAGCTGTTTGGCTATTTTTAATGTAAGCGTAATTTTCACCTAAAAATTACACCTACATTAAAAATAGTCAAACAGCTTTATAAAGAAGGGCACATGTATCAGGATAGGCTTCAACTTTTGTATTTACCGTATTTATTATGCTGTAAATATTTGAGAATGATCGAAAGTATGCACCTTTTTTAGAGCTCAGTGTATGCGCGCACAGAAAGGGTCACACGCACACAACACATATTAAAATGTAACATGACGGCAGCTTGAATTTTTATGCCCAGCAAATTTTCGAGGCGCGCCAAAAGAAGTATTAACTTAAAAAAAAAAAGTAATTTTTGAGATTGTAATCGATAAAATTTATTTAGTATATGATGTAAATAATAATATAATAAGAGAATTATAGTGAAATTGAATTAATGTACTAAGGTGATCCAAATATTGTAAATATTGTTGGTTTCTTTTATTCTTTGACGTGCAAAAGGTTATAAAATAACTGATGAACCATCAACAAGCATTGTTTGTAGGAAATGTTGGGTAGTGCAAAGTACAGATACATCATTAGACGCTACTGAACATAATCATTGGGAAAAAGATGATATAAATAGTAATGTTTAAAAAGCTGAAAGATAGCGATTAAGGATGTTCAATGGTGTCATGCGGGGAGGTGAAGAGTCAGAGGGGTACCCTATGCTTTAACATAGGAAAGAAGGATTGCTGCCAACTTAAAGTAATGAAATATTTTTCAACAAAAAGTTCTTTGAATAGCACTTAGAGATGAAATATATTATTCAAATTACATTTAAACGTTTTTATTTAATAAATAAAACATTTTAAAATGTTATTTAATTTATTATAAATTAATTTAAGTTCGGTAATATGTTGAATGAAATTTGGCAACCCAGCGCTTCTATTTGTAGGTTAAGTTTAGCAGAAAAATATTATCTGTCAATTCAAAACTTATGTTATACATACGCAACGTAGCCAAATCTCTTACATAGCAGTAGCGGGTTTTCAAAAATTAACTCTTACTTTAACTTTAACTTTGGAAATCTTTGTCAATTTTCCTGAAAGGTATATAAAAAACTATATGAAATGAATCCTTAAATAATATACTTTCATAATATCTAAATTTTAATTTGATCTGTTAACTTTTATGACAGAAATTTATATAAAACGCAATCGATTCTCAGATCGCCCATAAGAGGCCATGTTATTTTTCGTATTTTTAACATTAAATTTCTCGAAAAAACATGCGGAATGAAATATGGAAAAAAATTGAGGTAATTTAATTTAATATAATAAATCATATTTCCAAATTTCAAAGCATTCTGTTAATTTTTACGTAACCATTGAACATCCTTAAACTTGAAAGAGAAAATTAAAGCTTTGAAAGAATTACAAAACCTTCCGCTAGAATCCGTTCGTGAAAAATATAAAATAAGCCAGCGAAGTCTTAGAAGGTGAAAAAAGAACAAGGATATGATATTGTAGGAATACCTGAAAACAAGATAAATAAAAGTAGTGTGAATAATGTTGTACAAATTAAAGAATTAGATAATGCACTATATTTATGGCTAATCAATGAATTAAAAAATGGTACTACTGTTAATGGTCCAATATTAAGAGTCGGCCGTATAGCTCTGTCCTCGTCTAATCTAAATGTTCGTTATAATTAATGAATTAAATATTTTTATACAAATGTAGAGGAAAAAACAGTTGAACTTGACTTCATTATTTCCATTTCGGACTACATTCGGAAGATAATGAAAATTTTATATTTTTTCATGGAACAGAATCCTTTGCTTGTTTTTTTGCTTTACAGTGCTCAGCCCCTATATTTGTATATACATATTTAATTTATTAATTATAACGAAAATTTAGATTAGACAAGGACAAAGCTATACGGCCGACTCTTAAGAGGAGGCCGAACTTACTGTCTTTGTCTAATAGAGTTTTCCATCATTTATATAAAAACCATCCGTTGTAGCAAGAAAAAAATAGTAGCCCCCGCTAGATATTAGTATAATAAGTAAATTTTGTAATAACAATCGAATTATTTTATCGCGTAGTTATAATATGAGACCTACTAACAAACTAGAATATAACCCATCTTTTTTGGTAACTCTCATATTCAAAAATTACGCGATAAAATAATTTGATTGTTATTACAAAATTTACTTACTATACTAATATCTAACAGGGGCTACTATTTTTTTCTCGCTACAACGAATGGTGTTTAAATAAATGATGAAAAACGCTATTAGACAAAGACAGATAGTTCAAAAATCGGTGGTAATCCTAATTTAAAGGCGAATGATGGAAGGTCACAAAAATGGAAAAAGCGAATGAATGTAAAAAGTTTAAAAATTATAGGTTCGTATAAATACAATTAAGTCAATTAAATTTACTTGATTAAAAATTTAATGATCAATAAATGAAAAAAAAAAAATGATTATAAAACAAAATTATGAATTTAATTGTAAAATTCAATCTATATTACAATTATATTTGAAAAAATAATTTTTAAAATATAATATTATTATAATTGAATTTAATTATTTTTATTTGCATTTTTTGAAAATCAATTATGAAAAAAATTTCTACAATTATTTTATATTTTTTTACCTACATTATAATTTATAACTAATAATTTATAACTAATTTTAGAAGTGATGCCTGTTCTGAATTTTATTTTTTGAATTGATTATAATTTAGTATTTAAAACAAAGGATTTTTCTAAACATAAAATTACACCTTAAATCAAAAAGTAATTGAGAATATTTAATTTTCTATTTTTAATTGACAAATTATTTTTCATTATCAACAAATTTTTAGGTGAAAAGTTCGCTGCTGATGCTTCAGCAGCAGAAAACTTCAAGAAAGATTTCAAAAAGTTTGTGGCAACTAGACAGTCAACTAGATCTCAAATTATGAAGTGCCCGTTTTTTTTGTAAATAAAAATATTTAACAAAACCTCTATTTTTTATCATGGATTCGGAATCTACGAAAAATCCTACGTTTAGATAAAGTTGAGTCAGTTTGAACCATGAAGGTCGTGTGAGGGTCGAAGTGAAGAGCTATGAATTTCGTAGAATATACGATTGGTACTTATATCATATGTGTATTTTGAATTTCATAGCACAGCACTATGAGCTTCGTAGTAAAATAACACCAAGTTTCGAAGTCGGTTTCTGTCTCTGCCTTCTGTGCCGGCGAAGAAGAGAAAAAAAGCTTAGTGGGAAGATAGTCGCAAAACGCGGGACAAAGATAGAGCGTGTTTACAGTTCTTCGTTAATAAAAAAAAAATTTAACTAGAGCGTGTTTCTGATTTATGCATCTGATTTTTTATTATAAATTGTCTTCCGCATTATAAGGTAAGTTTTTAGCATGTAGTTTTTAAAATCATGATTATAGTACAGAAAGTGACAAAAAGTGTGTATCAGTTGTAATTGTTAATTTAAATTGGAAAAATAGATACAATATATTTTTTAAATTTTGTAAATGCTTAAAAATAAAAAAAAACACTAGAAAAATAAATTTTTTTAAATTTTCCTTCTTTTGGCAGACAAAAATTATTTCCATGCAAATTTTATAATAAATCTATCGAGTACTTTACGTAAAATAAATATAAAAATAAAAAATGAAAAATCAAAATTATTTTCAAAATTTTTCAAATTGTCTAAATTCGTAACCACGCTAAGAAAATTAGTTTTCAAAAGTTTGTTTTCTTAAGACAGTAGCAAATAAATTGTATACAAATTTTAGAGCAAATCTTTTGAATAGTTTATGTAAAATAGAAAAAAAGTGGACAGTGAAAATTTTTTTCAAAATTTAAAATTAAAACTGCGCTAAGAATCTATCAAAAATCAGTTTTTAAAAACTTTTTGTTTAGACAGTAGCAAATAACTTGTATACAAATTTTTAACCAAACCTATCGAGCAGTTTACGTAAAATAAAAAAAAATGAAAATGAAAATTTTTAAAAAAATTTTTTAAATGTTTTAAAATTAAAACAGCGGTAAGAAAATCAGTTTCCAAATTTTTTTTCTTTTGCTAGTCGTAATTAATTTCCATGCAAATTTTAAAGCAAATTCATTGACTAGTTTACATATAATAAAAAAAATGAAAACTCAAATTCTTTTTTTTTAATTGGCTCTGAAAATCAAATTACACTAAGAAAACCAATTTTCAATAATTTCCCCCCAGTTAGACCAAAAAATTAATTGTATGAAAAATTTGAAGCAAATCCATCAAACAGTTTTCAAGATCTAATAAACTGAATAAATACATACACACACAAACATACATACAGACATTTTCTGGAAACCACTTTTTTTGACTCCCTGAATCCAAATATGTACCAATTAATAAAAAGAAAGAAATAAATTTTTTCATCGAAAAAATGTATTTCTTTCTTTTTATTGTAAACTCAAAAATAAAACCTAACCTTAAATCCGAAGTCGCCTTAACAATAAAAATATTTCGTAACATTAATTTATCAGGAAAAATCGCCTGACACAATAATTAGAATAATTTTAACAAATAGATTGAAAAATTTGTTTAAAATATTGGGATTTCAAAATGCAGATTTAAATTTTTTTACACTTAGATTACGTAAAAAAATGAAAGGTATTTTTAATTTTATATCCATATAAATAATATATATGTTATTAAAGAACGCCATTTCAATCGAGGCCGTTTTTTCGCATAAAGCGCGAGCTTTATCTTTTCCCCTCATTTACTTTTTGTGTGAAGGAGTAGGAGAACCGCGATCGACTCTCTTTTCGAGGTTTAAATGTTCGTGTTGTTTTACTAGGATGCTCATAGTGCTGTGCTATGAAATTCAAAGTATATACATATGATATCAGTACCAATCAAATATTCTACGAATATTCGTAAATATTTGGAAATATCTGTAAATATCTCTAAATAACTGTAAATAATTAATAAAAAGTATTGAGACTGAAACATTAATAAAAGTTATTTACACTTATATTATTTACAATTATTTATAGTTATTTAGTTATTTACGATTACTAACTGATTTTAAAAGTTTTTTACTATTATTTACAAACACTTACAGTTACTTACTCTTAATTACTATTATTTACTATTATTTACAATTTTCAAAATTTTTAGGTAAGTAAATAGTTTATTATTATTTTTAATTATTTATGATGATTTACAGTTATTTATAGTTATTTACTTTCGTTGTCTTAGATAATTTTTCGGAGCGTGGGTGAACGGTGATGGTCCCGGGCGTATTTTTCGTATTGACAGAAGACTTAATACTCAAGCATACGTGAACATTCTTGAAAATAAGCTTCTGCCAAGTCTACGAGAACGATACGCAGACGATGAGGTGCCAATTGATATAGTGGAGGATAATAGTCCTATACATACCGCACATATAGTGCGTGATTGGTACGCAGCGCATCCCCAGCTTCAGAGATTTGACTGGCCACCACGTTCACCAGATCTCAACATCATCGAGAATGTCTGGTCATATATGGTGAAAGGATGGAGACTTGGAATGGCACGAAATCGTGAGCAGCTCGTGGAACTCGTTGAAGAAGCATGAACTGCCTCATTTGATAATCCAGAATATTTTCATAATTTATGCGATTCTGTCCCACGAAGATTGCAGAAAGTGATAGATAATGAAGGTGGATTTATTGATTATTCATTTTTGATGACTTTATTTTAAAAATAATTAAGAAATCTATTAAATTTTGATTTTGAATTTCATTCAAGCTTTGTTTGCACACTGCACATGCGCAAGCAGCGCACAAAAGACACCGGTTGTGATCTCATAAAAGTAGTTCATAAGATTTAAAATTATAAAAGTTTTAATGTTATTAATTAGTTCTTATAAGATATGTAAAAATTTAAAATTAAAAGTTTCGTTCAAAGTTCGTTTGCACACTGCACATGCGCAAGCAGCGCACAAAATACACCTGTTGTGATTTCATAAAAGTAGTTCATAAGATTTAAAATCATAAAAGTTTTATGTATTATTATTTAAGGTTTTAAATAAAGATAACATTTTTATACAAGTTAACATTTTTATATAATTATATATTTCAAAGAATAATTTTAAAATTTTGTTATTATAAAGTTTTCAAAGTATTTATAGTTATATCAAATATAAATGAAGTGCATAAAATATATAATGTTGAAAAAATATTTTTCAATACATTTTAAGTTTGCAGTATTGGTTGTATTAAAGAAATCTTAAATTTTTAAATAACAAACACTCGTCAAGAAATTTAAAGTTTAAATTTCTTCCTTGTTCAGTCAAATTTGTATCCAGTAAAAATTTATATCCTTCCGGATGCAAGATAGGATATTTAAACAAAAGCATACTAGAACGAGTCCATTCATTAATTCAGTAGTTAATCAATAAACATTCCTGTAGGAAGAAATGAGGTGCATGTCTTGCTTCAACTGTTTGCAAGCGAAGAAGCTGCAGTTTCCTTGTTTCACAGTTCCTCAACTCCTCGACTAATTTATAATTGTAAGTATGGAATTTCATACCAATAGCTTTTATGGATTCACAATAAATAAATAAAAATAAAAGTTCAATAAGTGAGAAATTAATTTCAAATTTGATTGGAGACGATGGGTTGATAAAATTATGAAATCATAAAAAGCCTTGATTACGTAAACAAGTATTCATATAAAACAAACATGTCATCTAATATAATTATTATTCACAAATATTACAAATTTAATCAAACATTCTCAAGTATTATAAAGCATATGACTAGTGCATATCTCGGCTTCGGTGAAGCTAAGCTATCTGAAATTTTAATATAATGTGTAAAATAGTGCTATTTTTACTGTCTTAAAATTTCAAGATATTCTTAAGAAAATGGGATATCGCACTAACCCCCTTAAGTCCTGGCTTTCACCAGGACTAAATAAAAGTGTATGATTTTATTATGTTGAATATTTTTGTATGATTTTAAATATGAATTTGAATTAATTTGGAATAATTGAATTAATTATTAAATTATAATTATGAAAGATAAATATATGTATAATCTAGTGGTGAAATGAACTCCACCAATATTTAATTGAGTAAACCGTTCTCACAATTGAAATATATTGAAGAATATTTATTTTGAGTACTTGAATAGAGAATATATAAATTGAATGTTCTTACCTAGATCGATTCAAGTAGATGAAGGCTGGATACAGACAGACAAAGAATAGATATAGGCACGATTTGAAATAAGATTCGAGTCGAATATAAGAAACTTTTAAGATATTTATTGACACTTGTAAAAATAATTAATATTGAATACAATAACTTTATTTGAATTTGAATTTGAATTTAAATTTGAATTACAAGATTTACGACTTGGTACGAACGATGATCCTGGGGTAGTGCCCACTGTCGTTAATTTCAGTCGGCTTTTATAAGATTTATCTTGACATAATTTCATTAAGTAATAAGTGGATCTTGCTTGTTTTATGATTGAATAATTTCGAAGTCAAAGAATTTCGTTGCTTAATATCAACTTAAAGTTTCTTTACTGCTTAGGTTAACACATTCTTTTATTGTTTGATGACTGTTTAATTAGTTCATCAATATCATGTTAAGAAAAAGATATTTAGAAATTATAAATTAAAAAGTAATATAAAAGATACGTTGTGACGTAACAATAGAGTAAAATTCCTTTGTTTGCCATTAATAGAACCATAGATGCTGTATTGGTTATATCGAGGAGATGTAAATATTGGAATATTGGAATAACAAACACTCGTCAAGAAATTTAAAGTTTAAAATTCTTCCTTATTCAGTCAAATTTGTATCCAGTAAAAATTTATATCCTTGCGGATACAAGATAGGATATTTAAACAAAAGCATACTGGAACGAGTCCATTCATTTACTCAGTAGTTAATTAATAAGCATTCCTGTAGAAAGAAATGAGGTGCATGTCTTGCTTCAACTGTTTGCATGCGAAGAAGCTGTAGCTTCCTTGTTTCACAGTTTATCAACTCCTCGACTAATTTATAATTGTAAGTATGGAATTTAATACCAATAGCTTTTATGGATTCATAATAAATAAATAAAAATAAAAATTTAATAAGTAAGAAATTAATTTCAAATTTGATTGGAGACGATGGGTTAATGAAATTATGGAATCATAAAAAGCTTTGATTACGTAAACAAGTATTCATAGAAAACACACATTATATCATGTTAATTTTATGTAATCTAATATAATTATTATTCAAAAATATTACAAATTTAATCAAACATTCTCAAGTGTTATAAAGCATAAGACTTGTGGGTCATATCTTTTTTTTAATTAAATCATGTCTAAAAGTATAATATTTGTAATAATTAAAAAATTAATATTAAAAAATAAATTATGTTTTGAAAATTATTATTATTTGAAAATTGCAATGATATTTATTCATATTAACAGGAATAAATATAGAAAACTATATCGAATGTACTTTTTGTTATATATATTTTTTAAATATTGAATATTTGAAAAATCATATTAAAATAAATCATTTGAAAATTAAAATATGTGACATATGTGGCCAACTATTTAATAATAACAAAAAATTTTCAAAACATAAATTATTTTATTTAAGAGAAATTAAATTACAATGTATTTTATGTAAAAAATTTTTTAATCGTTTCCAAAATTTGAAAAAACATTTATCGACTATACGTAGCTATAAATGAAATAAATGTTATATATGTGATAAATCCTTTAATAGAAAAAACAATTTGAGACGACATTTAAAAGCTCACGTAAATTATTTTTCTTTTAAAATTCATTAACGTTGAATTTTATGTTTATAATTATAATTTTAATTTACAGCAATAATGTTCAAATCAGTTAAATCGAACAATTTAAAATTTTCAGGTATTTTAATATTATATACATTTTTATTTATATAAAAATCCTAAACATTTTGATATTATATTTCATTTTTATAGATCGAAAAATTATTTATTTATATTTATTTTCCATTATTTATAAATATTATTATATGTATGTATAATCAATATTGTTAAATTTTCAGTCAACGTTTGACTAAAAGTATATATTTTTTTATACAACTTGCATAATTTTTATATAATTTTTATATAATTTATATAAATATATATATATATATATATATATGTAAATTAATAAAAATTATATAAGATGTTTAAAAAAAACTATTAACATTTTTTTAAATGTGAAACCACTTAAAAAAACGCTGCCAAGTGCTTTGTCACAATGCTTTCTCATAGAGCTCATTGAGATAAAGTAATTTAATTTAATTTTTTTAAATGTGATTTCAATGTAAAAAACCATTTCTATTCAAGAAAAATTAGTAAATGTGAGAGAGTGATTAGGAAATAGGAAGAGAGAGGCAAGGATGGATGAAAATAGGGTGAAAATGAGGATCAATCTGAGAAAGAAGGACAAAGAGGAAGTGAGGAAGTAAGAAAAGAGTTAGTGAAAGCGTTAAATCAGATATCAAAAGAAATGATCAAAGAGCTACACTAAGAAAATTATTTTTTAAAAGCTTGTTTTATAAAAACAGTAGCAAATAACAAGGAATGTATACAAGGATTCCGTACAATTTGCCAAATTCCACTTGGTCGAATCCCACTTGGCCGAAGTTATTTGGCCGAAAGCCATTTAGCCAAATGGAACATTTAGCCGAATGGTACATTTGGCCGAAAGTTATTTGACCGAAAGCCATTTGGCTGAAAGGAATATTTGCTCGAATAAATACTAATCACTGTTGAATGTACAATAAGCTTGAGCATTTAGCAGGAAAAATATAGGAAAGTTATTATTTATTGAAAAAAATCCATTGAAATGGTTTCACACAGATCTTGCTGGTTGTTCGGCGCACATCGCGGGTGGTTATTGACAGTATACATTACAAATAACACGTTAACCGCGAGTAATGTATATAGAAATTGTTATACATAGACCTTGCTGGTTATCCGGCGCACATCGCGGGTGGTTATTGACAGTATACATTACAAATAACACGTTAACCGCGAGTAATGTATGTAGAAATTGTTATACATAGTACTTGCTAGTTATTCGGTGCACATCGCGGGTGGTTATTGACAGTATACATTGCAAATAACACGTTAACCGCGAGTAATGTATATAGAAATTGTTATACATAGAACTTGCTGGTTATCCGGCGCACATCGCGGGTGGTTATTGACAGTATACATTACCGTAACAGCACACTTGGTCCTTTCGGCCAAATGTCCCTTTCGGCAAAATACCTTTCGACCAAATGTACCATTCGGCCAAATGGCTCATTCAGCGAAATAACTTTCGGCCAAAAAAATTCGGCTGAATGGGATTCGGCGAAGTGTCCTGTTACCGTATACAAATTTTAGAGCGAATTTATCGAGTAGTTTACGTAAAATGAAAAAAAATGAAAATTTGAAAAAAAAATTTTTTTAATTTTATAAAATTAAAACCACGCTCAGGAAATCGGTTTTTAGAAGTCATCCTTCTTTTGGCAAATGCAAATAATTGCCATGCAAATTTCAAAGCAAATTCATCAAGTAATTTCCGTAAAATACAAAAAAAAATATAAAATCGAAAATTATTTAAAAGTTCTTAAAATAGCTCTATAAAAAAAACTACACTATGAAAACCAATTTTTAATTGCTTCCCGTCTACTTTGACAAAATAATAGATGGCATGCAAAATTTGAAGCAAATCCATTGAGTAATTTTCGAGATCTAATTGGCTAAATAAATAACATTTTCTTTTCAGAATTTCTTTTTCAAAATTTTAAAAATGCTCTAAAATTAGAGCTACTCTAAGAAAATCAATTTTTGAAAATTTCCCTTCTTTTAACAGTCACAAATAATTTCCCTGCAAATTTTAGAACAAATCTATCGAGTACTTTACGTAAAATAAAAAAAAATAAAAAAAGAAGAATCGAAATTTTTTTCTGAATCTTTAAAATTTTCTAAAATCGTAACCACATTGAGAAAATTAGTTTTCCAAAGTTTGTTTTCTTCAGACAGTAGCGAATAACTTGCATACAAATTTTGGAGCAAATTTATTGAATTGTTTTCGTAAAATAGAAGAAAAAGGAAAATAAAAAATTTTTTTGAAAATGTTTAAAATGCTCTAAAACTAAAACTGCTCTGAGAAAATTACTTTTCCAAAGCTCAAATGTTTCTAAAATTAAAACTTCTCTAGAAGAACCAATTATCAATAGCTTCCCAGCAAGTTAGACAAAAAAAATAAATTCCATGAAAAATTAGAAGCAAATCCATCGAGTTGTTTTCGAGATACAATTTACTAACTGACATCATACAGACACACACTCACACACATACATACAGACATTTTCAGGAAACCACTTTTTCCGACTCCCTGAATCCAAATATGTACAAATTAATGAAAAAATAGAAACAAAAAAATTTTTATCGATACAATGTTTTCTCTATGAGAAAGCAAAAAGCGCGTCATTCTATATACCTAAAAAATTGTATAACTAGATAGTGTGGAAATTATAGAGATGTTATTGAGGATTCGAGGGTTATTGAGGATTTTTAAGAATGTCCGAGGATGCAAATGAGGATTGGGAGAGGATTGGAAGAGGATGTAAAAGAGGATGAGAAGAGGATGTAGCAGAGGATGAAGAGATGATGTAATAAAGGATAAAAATTGAAATAACGTTAAAAAACAGAAAATTACTAAGAATATAGAAGAAAGTGAAAAAAGGATGCAGAAGAGAATGTAGAAGAGGATCACAAGAGGATGTCAAAAGTAATCTCCGCCCGTGAGTATTCACGGACACGCTGCTTTGGCTCTTTGTCTTTTTTTACTCTAATATTTTTCATTTCACTCTGCCGAGTGAATCTTTTTACAGAGAATGGTCCAGCTGGGGGTCCTCAAGGCTTGGCTTGACTTGCTTGCACTTGTGCATCTGTGTCTCTCGAACCCTGGACGTTTTTCTGTCTTTGTACATCGCTCTATCCAGCATTGTCATTATTGCTTTTTCATAGAGAAAAAATTGTATCAATGAAAATTTTTTTTTTTCATTAATTTGTACATATTTAAACTCAGGGAGTCGAAAAAAGTGGTTTCCAGAAAATGTCTGTATGTATGTATGTGTGGGTTTGTGTGTGTATGCGCGCGTGTGTGTATGTGTGTGTGTGTGTGTGTGTCTGTATGATGTCAGTTAGTAAATTGTATCTCGAAAACTACTCGATGGATTTGCTTCTAATTTTGCATGAAATTTATTTTTTCGTCTAACTTGCTGGGAAGCTATTGATAATTGGTTCTTCTAACGTAGTTTTGATTTTAAAGTCGTTTAAAAAAAATTCGATTTTTCTTTTTTTGGTTTTTTTTTGTTTACTACTCGATGAATTTGCTTCAAAATGTGCATGGAATTTATTTGTGATTGCCTGGATAAAATAAATTTTTAAAAACTGATTTTCTTAGCTCAGTTTTAATTTTAGAGCATTTTGAAATTAAAAAAAAAAATGTTTCTATTTATTAAGCCAATAAAATATTAAAAACTACTCGATGGATTTACTTCAAATTTTCCATACGATTCAATTTTTCGATCAACTGGTGCGGAAGCTATTGAGAATTGGTTTACTTAACGCAGTTTCAATTTTATAGCCATTTTAGTAATTTGGAAAGAATTTTGTTTTTTCTTTTTTTTTGTATTTTACGTAAACCACTCGAAGAATTTGTTTTGAGATTTGCATGGGAATTATTTGCAACTGACAAAAGAAGGATAACTTTTAACCCGGCATGGTCACCGGGGGTCCACTGGACCCCAGGCAATTTTAAACTAATGTAGTTGCAAGGTATCGATTCAAAATGGAATTAGTGGCTCCATCTGTTGTTGTTGGGAGTCCCAACAATGATATAGGCTAGTTTTGGAATGCCATTGTAGCGTCAGTGCGTCGGTAGACATTGTTGAGTGCAAAAGTTTTTTTGTTGGGGTTCAAATTTATATGTAAATATAAGAGTTTTAAATTTAAAAAAAAAAATTTTTAATTCTTATATTTACATATAAATTTCAATAATATTTGAAACAAACCACGGAATTATTAAAAGGAAGTCTTAAACTTACTTTCTGAATAGATTATTTTATACGGACAATCAAAAAAACAAAAATAACAAACTTTTTTTGCTTGGGGTCTGGGGGACCTAATGTAACCATTACGTAATTATTTGAAGGTTTGACCATGCTGGGTTAAAAACCGATTTCCTTAGCGTAGTTTTAATTTTAGAAAATTTTAAACATTTTTTAAAATAATTTTCATTTTTTATTTTTTTCCATTTTACGTAAAATACTCGATAGATTTGCTCTAAAATTTGTATACAAGTTATTTGCTACTATCTTTATAAAACAAGTGTAAAAAAAATAATTTTCTTAGAGTAGCTTTTTGATCACTTCTTTAAATTTCTGATTTAACGCTTTCACTAACTCTTTTCTTATTTCCTCACTTCCTCTCTGTCCTTTTATCTCAGATTGATTCTCATTTTTACCCTATTTTCATCCATCCTTGCCTCTCTCTTCCTATTTCCTAATCACTCTCTCACATTCACTAACTTTTCTTGAATAGAAATTGTATTTTACATCGAAATCACATTTAAAAAAATAAAGTCAAATTACTCTAACTCAATGAGCTCTATGAGAAAGCTTTGCGCCAAAGCACTTGGCAGCGTTTTTTGTTTGTGCTGCTGTTGCTGATGGTTGAAGAATAGCTGGAGCATTACTGGTTGTTGTTTTAACTGTGAAGTGTTAAGTAGTGGTGTAGTGGAGGGATACAGTTGCATCTTTATGGTTTATGCATGTGTTACATATAGGTTATGCATATGCTACATAACCTACAATATTTTTGGCGCTAAATTGACTATCTCTTAGGCAAACCTTTTAAATGCGTCATTAGTAGCTCCATCTATGGGTTACCTTCTACTGTTTTATCTACTCTATGGATAAGTGACATGTAATTACCATACTTAAGGCGCGTTTCCATCTGGTCTTTTAATTTTATATATTTGACGCGCAAATTTTAAACAGCTTATTATGCTGCTTTTTCACTATATTCTTTATTTCTTTTGTATTTATTTTTAAATGTGATATACTTGGGCACAGAGTTTCACAGGTCAGTTTCTATCTTTATTTTTGTTTTTTTTTATTATTATTTTTATTTCATCATAAATTCTGCTTCGAGCTTGGTCCGCTCACTTCTCTTGACATTTTAAACAGTTTAAATCATATCACAAAATACCATCAAGGACTGCTGCTCATCTGCGGTTTTCCCGCTGATAATATAAGAGGGTTAAAAAAATTAATGCAGTGTTTTATATGCCGGCAGCGTTGCTATGTAAAATGTGTAGAGCGCGTGTCTCATGATAAAGATGGTAATCCGAAATATGATTGTGAGAGATGTATAGCTGTCCGACCTATTGCTTTTCCTGCTGCCCCACTCACTAGCACTGGCACTGGATCACGCAATGCCACTATGCGCGGAGCTTCTATAACCCGGCCTGTCGTTGTTTCTACACCATCACGAGGATACTCACCTGTCGCACCGAGTACAGATTCACAAAAACATTCTGTGATTAAAAAGAAGACCAATTCAAACTCAAATATCAACGCTTCTGCGGTAGTTGGAGGAGAACATAGCATAAATATTTATTTGGTTAATGAAAAATTTAGAAATGTTGCTGCGTTGATCATACCGGATAGCAATATTAGTAAAGATAAAGATAGTACTCTAAAGCAGAGTAATGATAGTGTTGATTCTTTCTCAGTACAGGCAGCTGCGTCTGCTTTGGAGAGTGTGCTATCCTGCTGGCTCGAGTTGATTCAAAATGATCTTACTCAACTTCCGGCTCTTGAGAGCCATATCATAAATACTGACAAGGGTCTGCAGGATATTGTGACTAAAATGGAGAGTCAAAATGAAATCATTAAGAATTCACATGCTGAGCAGATGCAGCTGTTAGAGGAAAATCGTAAACTCAGAGGATAGGTACCTTAGAGAGAGATTTTTTGTTTGCATGAAAAGTTTTTCAAATCTCTCACGACTAATTTTAATAATTTGCAGGCATTTTTAGGTAATGAATTCAATCAAGTGGACAACAACTTTTCTCAACTTATGACCAGGGTGGTTGAGGTGGTGCAGACCGTTGATGATCTCACGGCCCAAGACGAATACTCACTCACCACCAAAGCTTACACAGAAATGCCTTTAAATTCGAATATAATACAATCCTTTAAACGTACAGATAGTAGCTCTCATAACACTAACACTGAAGCACCTGTTGATTCAAACGATATAGGAACGGTAAAAATACATATAGATAGTGGTGCGTTCTCATTGTTGGGAATATAACGCAATCATTTAAACGTACAGATAGTAGCTCTCATAACGCTAACACTGAAGCACCCGTTGATTCGAACGATGTACAAAAGGTAAAAATACATACAGATAGTGGTGCGTTCTCATTGTTCGTGAGACTTTCTGGAGGCGACCTGGCGCAGAAAGTGTTTATGGCTAAGCGTGCACTTACGGGTTTTTCTACAGCGGATCTGGATCCCTCCCTCTTCTGCAGTTTTTCTGCTGCCAAGCACCATTCTCAAATATTTATAAATGAATTTCTCGAAAAAGATAAATATATTAATTTCAGAAAGTTAAAAAAGTATGCTAAATAAAAAGATTTTAAGTTTGTTTGGCATAGTGGTGGTGAATTTATGGTGAGGAGGGAGAGAGGGGCGAGAGTACATAGATTTGAGAGCGAACACGATTTAGATAAATTATTGGATAAATTAAAATGTAATGTACAGAATGATTTTAACGTGCCTATTAGTCCAAAACATGATAAAGCTCTAGCTTACATGAATGATGTTACCCCCATTAATAATATTTTACTTAAACCTCAAAACACTGAGAGAAATTCAAATCAAGAATCTACTACAAATAACGCGATAACTTTGAATGTGGCCTCTCCCCAATGACTGCGCCAGGCCTCCTCTAGGGATCGTACAGAGAGGAAGGGTGAGCTGCAAGCGTGCTTTCTGAATGTGACTTCGTTGAGAGCTCACATTGGACAGGTGCGTGAGTTTTTTAATAGTGGTCCTTCTTACGATATATTTGGAATGGCTGAGACCTGGCTGGGTCCGTCTGTTTCGGATGACATCATTCGGGTCAAGGGGTATAAAGTATTCAGACAGGACAGAAACCTGTGCGGTGGAGGAGTAGCCTTGTATATTAAAAACAATTTAAAATGCACTATTTGAGCTACTTCATATACTCAAACTATTCATAGTGAAGGTAAACCGGAGGTGCCTGAATATATTTTCTGTTCTGTGCAAATGGTTTTTGTGATTTATCGGCCTCCTGTTATTTCGTTTATTAGAAACACAAATTTTCTAGATGTTTCGAGAAATTGTACCTCTGAATACTCTTATAAAATTATAATGGGAGATCTGAATGCCGATCTCCTGCGAGAGAGCAGTGATGCCAAATTTCTTAACAAATTGTCGGCTGAGCTTTCATTGCAGTTGGTCCGGCACGGTGCCACGCATCACATTCAGACATCTCACACTCGGATTGACCTGATTTTTGTCGACGATAACGACAAAGCACTTGACGCACAAAACTTACCGGCGAATTTTCACAGTCGGCATAACTTAATTGATGTATGTATTTCCTGTAATCATGTCATAACAAATGAAAAAGCAACAGAGTATGGAAATTATAAAGATATTTGTCCAACATTATTGGTACAGAGTTTAGCCAGCTGTGATTGGACGTCATTTACAGTTGGTACAGATGACCCAGAATCTGCACTTAACTGCCTTTGTGACAATCTTACGGCAGCAACACATAATCTGGCGCCACTAAAAACACTTAAACTTGTTAAAGATAAGTTTCTATGAATAGACAAAGGATTGTCGCAGATGCAATGCAATCTCTCCTTATAGAGCTGCGCTGAGTTATCTGCGTACTAATGCGAGGACACAGTATTTTATGGCTGTACTTATGTACAAAATCATGCACATCAATACTCCTAAGTATCTAGTGGGTCTCTTTACTAGAAGAGACTTCACTAGAAGGTAGATACTAGGGGAGAGATTAAGGATTTCGCGGTGCCTTTCATGCCTACTGAGACTGGAAGGAATTCCTTTCAAGTTCAAGGTGCGCATTTTTGAAACTCCCTGCCTACTGTTATAAAGAATCTGCTATCGCTCAGCAGGTTTAAGTCGACTCTGAGGAGGTACTAGCTTGACCTCAAATAAACTTATTTTTTTTTTCTATTTATATGTTAATTTATTATAATGTGATGTCCCGTATATAGGCTTAAGATATGATTGTATTTATTGACTGAATGATTAGTGAGTGAATGCTTGACTTGTTTTTATTATTTTGACTGAGTTTTGTGCTATTGCATACGCTTATTATTTTATTGCATTATTTATTATTTTTAATTTTGTATTTTAAATAAAAATTTTTAAATACTATGACTAATAGATATTGTGATAGATATGTGACTGACTTTTAATTTATAGGATGGTTGCGGGTATTTTACTATTTTTTTAAATCTTTGATATCACTTTTCTTGTTGTGACTTACTTATTCAGTATTATTAGGTTTAGTAATTGACTGTGATATCAACTGCAATATTTTTGTATTTATACATTGTTTTATGTGCAATATTGATTATTATATTTGTAAATTGTATTATACGCCCTTTGTATTATGATATACAATAAAAATAATATCTATCTATCTATTTATCCAATTCATCCATCCATCTATCCATCCATCCATCTATCCATCCATCCATCCATCCACCCATCCATCCACCCATCCATCCATCCATCCACCCATCCATCCATCCATCCATCCATCCATCTATCCATCCATCCATCCATCTATCTATTTATATATCTATTTATCTATCTATCTTTGATTTTGTATTTTAAATACCAATTTTTTAAATACTATGACTGATAGATATTGTGTGACTGACTTTTAGTTTATAGGATTGTTGCGTGTATTTTACTATTCGTTTTGTATCTGTGATATCACTTCTTTTGTTGTGACTTATTTATTCAGTATTATCAGGTTTAGTAATTGACTGGGATATCAACTGCAATTTTTTTGTATTAATAGATTGTTTTATGTGCAATATTTATTATTATATTCATAAATTGTATAACACGCCCTTTGTATTATGATATACAATAAAAAATAATATCTATCTATCTATATCTAAGAGTGGTAGCACATTTCCTTACTACTATATAATATATATATATATATACTAGGGAGGGTACCCCTGCTCGCTCCGCTCGCAAACCCCCGTAAAGATGGGGTGATTTATGATGGACCTCCTGTTGTCATATTCCATGTATATCTTATTAATCATAGGTCACATTATATTATTTTAAATAATATTTTTTTTCTATATATAAAAAAAATATTAATAATTCATTTTCGAATTTTTTAAATTATTTTATTATAAATATGTTTTACATATATATGTTATATATTGCTTATAAGTTATACATTAACTAAAAATATTATTTTATATATTTTTAATATCTAATACTTATTTAATCTACTTTATAATATACTTAATTTTATTTTTTTAAATGTAATTGTACATTTAATTGTTTCTCTATACAAAAGACAATATATAGTCTTGAGTAACGATTTTCCACACCACCTTATATATCAAACTTTAGCTAATATTATGATGAATTGCATTTATGTATTTAATTTAATTTTATAAATTTATTCAATTTTTGAAAATAATTTTTAATTTATCTAATGCATTTTAATTTTGTGAAATATGGAGGTACCGTTATGGCGTGTTCGATTTTTTGATTAATGGAAACCTTCGCCAAGAGCCTTAAAAACCATTTTGTTTTGTTGTTATATGATATCATGTTATATATTTATAATATAATTCATTTTATGTATTGTATATGAATAAAAATATTGATATTATATAAAATATAAATAAAAAAATAACTTTTTAATGAAATGATATTAATGATCAAAGTTAAAATAAAATTTTTAAATAATTACTTCTGATAAAAATGTTGTCAATATTATTATTGATATATCATAATGTTTATTTATATCTTAAGATTTATAGGATTATTTTAGTATAATTCCTTTTTGATATCTTTTTGACTTAATTTACATATTATAAGATATATAAAAAATTTTTTACTAAAATTCAAAAATCTTTTTATTTTAATTGCTACATACATTATATTGTACGTATATTAAAGTATAAAGCATAAAATAAGGTAGAAACTCAGAGAAATGCGACTCCGAGTTTCCGGACCAAGAGTCGCACGGTGCGCGAAGTGCTGATTCGGTACTTCGTCGCGGGCAACTTATATCTTCGCTCTAGACGACGACGAGCGAGAGACCATCGCCGGACGCGCTAGAAGAAAGTCGTATCTAGTCTCTCTCTCATACTGTATTTGCTTTATAATAAATATTAGTCACTTATTACTAATTCTCTCGTTAATTTATTTGCATTCTCACACTCCCCATAGGAGTGCGTATCAATTAAATCCCACGTAACATATTATTTTTTGGTAGCAGCAGTGGGAGATACGCAACGAGGATTTTAGCAAAAAAAATTAAAATTTTTAAAGAAATAAACTTAACAAAAAAAGCGCATCAAATAAAGTAGAGAATTTTTTTTTTTAAGAAAGAGAGAGAGAGATAATTTGATTAATTGAAACAGCGAGCAAATAGATTTTTTTAGCAAATTTTTTTTATTAAATATTTTCGAAAAATCGCGTCATGAGTTAACATCGCAGAAGATTTGAACGAGAGGAAGGAAGGAAGGACGTCCGAAAATATCATATGAAGAAATGAGAGTGCTTTTTATCACGCTGCTTACTCTCTGCTGCAACAAGTAAGTAAAAGTTATATAATACATATTAAAGTGTCTCTAGGGGTAGTATAGCTTCTTAAAGTTAATATAAATCGAACTTGTAATAGAACAAATAAAGTTAAAATATTGATTTCGAAAAAAAGATCGTTAGATGAAAGTGATTAGTGCGTGAATATAATTACGCAAACCAGCAGTGTCGGCCGGTAATAAGTAAATATTTAGAAAATTATAAGTAATGTTGTGAAAAAAAGGGATAATTAAAACTAGTGCATACGTGAAAAGAAAAAATAAATATTCTTGTTTTTATCAATTTTTATTAGGTTTCTTAGTAAAATAAAATAAATTTTTATCATTCGTTTTTATCATTGTGCTGAAAAAAATAATAGTTGTTGCCGTAGATAGAAAAAAAGGAGTTTATAGTCTGAATATTGGAAAATAATTTTAATAACAATTTCGTTATAAACGTGATTTGTAGAAACGTTTTTATGCCATAAACTTTGTCATTATTTACTAATAAATCTCCGTATATCAAAAAAAAAAAATTTTTAAGCGCACATAAGAAAACGTAAACGCTTTGCCTTCTTACGCGTAATTTGAAGAGTAAAAAATATAAAGTTTAGGAAAAAGTTTAATTGTGAAATCTCATTTATCAAACATGTCGCTCATTAACTTGTTTTCGAAAAAGGACGGAAAAGCGAGACGTAGAGGACGTTCGTTGTCTCCTATTAGAGGTTCGCGTAGTGAAGAAATCTTAGCCGAATTTGGGAACGAAAGGATATCATTTTCGACCGTGTCACAGAACACGGTGTACATGCTAATGTACACTCCGAGATATGGTGAAAATTTAACAGGTAATTTGTCAGAGAAAGAAAGGAGGAAATTGAAAGAAAAATACGGAAGAGCCGCGTCTTAGGGTTTCGAATTACCGAAAAAATCATTAAATATTACGAAAGAAAGAAACATAGTAAGTAACGGCACGCTCCCACGGAATAAAAGGGAAACCGAGACTCAAAAATCGAAATCAGAGGAAAGCCCAAAAACCAACGAAACGTGGTTAACATACGCGAACCAGGGCCCGAACCAGCTAGTTTATCCTTCGATACCATACAATTACACGAGTTTTCCGCAACAAATTCCACAACCGTGGAGTAATTTGATACCAACGCAAGTCAATCCATATTTTCCAATAAACTCACCGATAAATACTAACTACGCATTAAATACGCAACAAATAAATTCTATGTTAAATATGCAAAGCGCAAACTTTCAGAATATACCTCAATTATCATTACATCAAGCGATAAATCAAATACCATATTTTGACGGAAGCGTAGATAAATTACCCCTATTTTGCTCTGTGTTAAGGAACATAGTAAGGAACATATAGTTTTGGGCCAGGTTGTCAAATTCTTATTATATACGAGTTAGCAACGAAACTCACAAGAAAAGCGGCAGACATTTTTGCAGCGCGATTAATGCAATATGAGTCTATCGAAGCGCTGATAAATGACTTAAGAGCAGGTCGTATATCTCTATCCTTTTCTAATCAAAGAATTTATTTTTTTGCAAAAACTAATAATTGTAGCAAAAAATAAGGAGATAGCCCCATCTCGTATAATAAAAAGGAAGATTTTCTTTGATGAGAAAAAATTATTTTTATTGATTCGTTTTGAAGAAAACCTTGAAAAACTTAAAAAATAAAGGTTAGGATGAACGATTCAGTTTTTCAAGGTTTTCTTAAAAACGAAGCGATAAAAATAATTTTTCCTCATAAAAGAAAATCTTCCTTTTTATTATACGAGATGGGGCTTTCTTCTTATTTTTTGCTACAATTATTAATTTTTGTGAAAAAATCAATTCTTTGATTAGAAAAGGACAGATATACTCGACCTCCTCTTAAAGGCGCAATATAATAATATAACAGTGATGGAGTAATTATCAACGCAATTAAAAATAATTACGCAACAACAAGGCGAATTGGCAACAGATTACGGCGCGCGGACGCAAGCTTTATTGAATAGGCTTTTAGTGATTTACGACACGAGGCCCATGTTAAACTTACAAGATCGATTAGCAAGAAAGCAGCTGAAGAGAGAGATGCATTACAATATTATTTGTTTGGACTAACTTTACCCTTAGACGTGCAAGTGCGCTGCGAAAAACCTCTAACGTTAAGAAAGGCTATACAACTTGCAGCCGATTTTGAAAACAAACAAAAGACGCAACTTTTTGCACAGATGCAAAACTCATTTATAAACTTGCAACCCATAAGTTCTATAGCACAAAATATGCAAGCCTGCTCATTATTGACACAACCAAACGGTAATAATAATATAATGCAACTAACGCAAAATCAACATCAGGCATTAGGTACAAATAAAGTGCACGAAGCACAAATAAAAGCAATGCAAGCTACGCCTGAAAAAATAGAAACAGGTACAAGTGCAGTTAAATGTAGCTATTGTGACAAAGAAGACCATGAAGAAGGTGCGTGCATTAAAAAGAGATATGATAAAATACAATGCGCTTATTGCGATAAGATGGGGCACGCGACGGCAGAGTGTCAAATACTAAGAAATGATGCCGAAAATGGTATTATTTATGCACTAAATAAAAATAATTCACAAAATGTTAATAATAGTAAAAGAAAACAATCAAACGATAACAAAAATCATACGAACGGTCAGCGAAATAATTATAACAGAAGTGATTTCAGTAATAATAATAACAGTAGAAATTTTGATAATAATAACTACGGCAGAAACAATCCCAATAATTATTATAACAATGGAAATGCTGATAATAATTACAGAAATGGTTATAGTAGATTCAATAGTGGGTTAGAATAGAAACAGAAACTATGACTCACGTAATAATGAATATAATTATAATTCTAAAGGACCGCCGCGTTATAATAATTATGCAAATAATAATAATAGAAACGATATGGGTTTTAATAGAAATCGCAGTAAAGATAACAGTCGTCAGAGATATCAATATAACAGGAAAGGGAATCAAACGCGCGACCCAGATAAAGAACGAGATTCAAACGCAAATGGAAATAAAAATAATCAAAGTAATAAAATGAACGAGCCTTTAAACTCGCAAGATGTCCGCCGCAATCCTCAGGCACCGAGCAGGAATTAAATAATAATAATCAGGATATATTAAATAATAGTAATAATAAGTATGTAAAAATTAGGCGCACAATAAACATGAAACTCGCGTGCGCAGGGCGTGATCCGCCTATTGTTAAACTGGAAAGTCAGAACTTAAAAGAAAACAGTGCAAGATTTTATATTGATTCGGGAGCAGATATTTCCGTAATAAAGGCCAAATATATAAATAAGAATACAAGTATAGATAGGCAGCATATTTTGGAGATTACAGGCGTCGTAGCATGGGAAATGTATACGTTAGGAAGAGCAGATATGACTCTTCAAGGACTACAGTGTGAGGTCCATATTGTCCCAAATAGCTTTCCTGTAAAAACAGATGGGCTACTAGGCTGAAAAACTATTAGTGAGCACAACGGACATATAAATGCTGTACATAAGTGCATTGATTTTATAAAATTATCGATTCCCTTTGAGCGGGTGGAAACAGTGGAAATTCCCGTAAGAATGAGACGCGTTATTACTGCAAAAGTTATTAATAATTATGTAGAAGTAGGCTGGGTGCCACTTCAAAATTTAGGGCCAGGAATATTATTTGGAAATTTTATTACAGAAAATAAAAATGGTAGAGCGTATGCAGTATGTATAAATACGAATAATAAGAATATTGAAATTCCGACTCCAGAAATAGAAATTTTTCCATGCGAAGTTATAAAAAGAGATGACGATTTTTATGCCGGTGAGGGCGGCAACCACGAAGGAAACGAAGTTTCCGATTGCAAAAAAATTAGACGCGCAATAACGGAGTACGCGCAACAAAATTCAGAGAAAAAAAGTGCTGATGCTGAAATAAAATATGTAGACAGATGCATGGCAAACAAAACTCCATGTGAAATAAAAGAAAGAGTTGAAAAAATAATGGAAGTGTTAGACTTGGAAGAATTAAATAAAGAAGAAAAAGAGCATGTTCGAAGCTTGATATCCGAGAACCTCTTCGTTTTCGGTCTAGACGATAAGTTGCTCCCAGCAACAAATATTTTAACACATAAAATAAAAACGACTCATGAGGAGCCAATACGCGTGAAACCATACAGATATCCGATAGCCTTAAAAAATATTATGCAGCAAGAAATTGACAAGCTACTGGGAAAAAATATTATAGAATCGTCAACGTCAAATTACTGCAGTCCAGCGTGGATTGTTAACAAAAATCCGAATCCACAGGGCCGGAAACGCTGGCGTCTAGTTACAGACTTTCGTCAGTTAAATGAAATCACGGTTGGTAGTTGCTACCCACTACCATTGACATGTGATATTTTAGAAAATCTTGCTTCAGCGAATTATATCACAGCCGTAGATCTGAAAGACGGCTATTATCAAGTTGAATTGGATGCCGGAGACGCGCATAAAACTGCTTTTTCGGGACCATCAGGTACTTATTAATATAAAAGAATGGCTATGTGAAGCACCCATGACCTTTAGCATGGCAATGACTCTAGCTTTGCAGGGCTTGCAAGGTTCAGAGCTTGAGATTTATTTAGATGACGTGATTATACACGCCGAAAATTTAGAACAGCACTCTATTCGTTTTAAAAGATTTTTAAAGCGCATTGAGAAAGCTAATCTAACAATAGAACCAAAGAAATGTCAATTTTTAAGACGCCAGGCGAAGGTATTAGGACATATAGTAGGAAAAGGGCAAATTAAAACAGACCCTAAAAAGATAGAAGCAGCGCGTGATTATCCTATACCAACAAATAAAAAGAAAGTCAAACAATTTTTAGGCTTTGTTGGTTATTATCGTCGATTCATAAAAGATTTTGCAAGCATAGCAAGACCGTTACATAAATTAAGTTCAAAGAAAGAGAAATTTCTGTGGCTAGAAGAACATCAAATAGTATTTGACACGTTACGTGAGAAGCTATGCGAAGAGCCTGTGTTGGCCGCGCCTAACTCAAGCGAGCCATTAATAGTAACAACAGATGCGTCTGATTATGCAATAGGCGCAATATTGAGCCAAGCAAAAATCGGCGAAGATCGACCTTGTGTATATGCCTCAAGATGTTTAAAAGAAAGCGAACTTAGAGATACTGTATATGACAAATAATTGTTGGTAGTTGTTTTTGCAAAAGAACAGTTTAGACCTTATTTATACGGTACAAAATTCACAGTAGTTACAGATCATGAATCGTTAAAGCATTTTCATACAAGCACAAAGCCCGATTTGAGATTTAACAGATTAAAAGCAGCTTTACGAGGATATACGTTTGACGTAGTGTATAGACCAGGAAGGAAAAATAATGCAGCTGATGCATTGTCTAGAAATCTGGTAATTGCAGACGGCGAAGAAAATCCTGAATTACCACGTGCAGAAATGTATCAATTAGTAGATAAGCAAGAAAATCAGGAACCAAACGCAAACGAATGTGGACCGCCAGCAAGAATTTTTATTACACACGCAATAAATAAAAATACGAATAAAACTAAAAAAGAAGATTCAAGTTCAGAAAATTCTGAAAATCCTTAAAAGAAAATCCTTAATAAAGAAACAAGTGACGAGTCAGAAATTAATAGTATAACCGGATCTGAAGAAAATTGGAATTATGCAAAAGGAAAGAAAGACCCTTGGAAAAGATCGACGTACAAAAGGAAAAGGCGAAATAAGAAAGTGTTAAAAACACGTAAAACTCAAGCAGATAGAAAGAAAAAATTAATTCAAGCTGAAAATATAATAAGTCAAGCACAATACGACGGTAAGCTCGCATATATGCGAAAAAGCACAAACATGCAAGAAGGAATTCTTGCAGCGAGTACACCAGTAGATAAGCCACATACAGTGTCATTAAGAAAAGAAAAGAATACGTATGAGCCAGCGAGCGAAATATCAAAAAATAGAAGTATATTGAAAAATAATAGAAACAGCTGTGACGTGGAATCGCCATTAGAGACAATAAATGTAAAATCGAAAGCATCTCAACACAACGGCACCAAAATAGAAAAAAAGAAGGAGATGATTCACAGGATGATTCACAACACACTTCGCAAAGTAAAGAAAGTAGCCGAGGAAGTATATTAAATCTGATTTCAGAATTGATAATAAAAATGCGTGCTCGATTTTTAGTTGATGTGCAAAAACAAGAGATAAATGGTAGAGAAGGTGTACAAATAAATATATGGGAAGAAACACCAGGAGAAGTAGCAGAAGCGCTAAGAGGCAATATACCTCAAGAAATAATAAATCAAACAGATTTTAATGAGCGAGAAAAAGTTCGACCTCAAATGCCAAGAGAATACTACAAATTAGTACCAAACATAAGCTCAGAAAAAGATAAAGAGAAAAAATCATTAAGAATAAGTTCTGAAGTCGAAATTATTAACAGTGAAACAGACAAAGACTCATAATTCGAGGACGAGTTTGAGGTACAAGATACAAGTAAAAATCAAGAGAAAGAAATTATAAGTGAGAGTGAAAGCGAGAGAGATAAGCATGACGTCAGTGAATCTGAGTCGCAAGACGAAAGCATGGAGCAGGAAGAGAATGGGAGTGACGTAGAGCTAGATAAAAATGATTTAAATGAGGCTGAGTCGCAAGACCTTGAAGAAGAAAAAATTGACGAAGAAAATGAGCATATGAATATAATAGAAATAGTACAAAACGATGACGAAAATGGATCAATAAGTTGGAGTAATTCTTTTAATGATGGTGCAGGTGTATTCGAAGTATATGATGCAAGTGATGAATGCGCACAATACTGGTTAGATTTGATAAGGGATGACAATATACTGAAAGACGGTAATTGTTTTTTTCACTCAGTAATAAAAGTATGCAACTTAGGAATATCCGCAAATGAATTAAGAGACATATTATTGGATGCAATATCATTAGGCGCATGCGGAGACCCCCGAACAGCAGAAGCTATATTAACATCACGTACAAGACATGCCGATGTAGATTGCGTATTTATATTTTCTTGTGAATTTAAACAAAACATATGCGTGCATTTTATAACAGATTATGATGAGACACTATATTGTCATTTCAAGGCAAATAGTTCAAATAATTTTATTAATTGACATTTAAAAGGAAGGCATTTTACGCCGTACCTTTATACAAGGAAAAATAATATAGTAAAAGGACATCAAAATAATAAAGAAAACGAAGGAAGTACAGCGTCGAGCGAAAACGACAATAAACAATGGGATAATAATATCAATAAGCCAGGTACTCCTATTACACCTACGACAGACGTACTGGCGCAAGGAGGAAAGGGTTAATCACATAAGATAAGTGATGCACTTGAGCGTTACCTTGTAAAGAATGCAAGACCGCCGCGCGAGAAACCACCTTGGAAGCTACTATATAACGAGTCCTCGGAACCATTGCAGAATTATGTTAAATTAAATACCAAAAATTTTCGAAAAGGAGAAAGCGTATATTTATTAAAGCAAGAGCGAAAAGGGAAACGCAATGTTCAATACGGAGGACCTTTTGAGATCGAAAAAATAAACCACGCGAAACATAATATAATGCTAAATACGCGAATAGAATCAACAGATAAAAGCAAACAAGTAACTATTATAACATAAAACCTCTTTCCTTTCGAATGATTATAGTTAAAGTTATTAAGATATAGCAAAAAGCTTTATTTTTTTTCTTTTTCCGCGACCTTCGGACGAGGAAAAAGAAAGAGCGACATATGATCACTGCTTATCTTACAGAAGAAAAATAGAAAATATATAAAAAATGAAAATTAATAATAATAGTTGAAATTAAGAAATGAGAATAATAAGATATCCTTGAAGGCGCGACGTTTCAACAAAATATTGTATAAGTGAAAAAAAAGAATCAAATATCTTTTGAATAAAAGCAAAAAATAAATAAGAAAAATAATTAGTAGATAAGATTCAGTTGTACAGTAAAGCGTCAAAAGAATTGGCCGCAAGAGAAAAGAAACGTTTTTTACTAATAAATAAAAATAATAGATCAGCTAATTGTTTTTGAGGATGATTGTGATAAAAATATTTTTATTATCAACAAAATTGTAAAATTAGCAAAAGTTAGGCAACTCAAATAATAATAACAACTATAAAAGAAATGCAGGATCTTACCTAAGATTCCCTATGAGTATCCTTTTACCCCTTACACCTTACGGAAAATAAAAGTCCAATGAATAAAAAAAAAGGTAATAACATGCATGAGTTCAAAAAAAAAGAATAAATAAAATGTACATAAAAACTATAACGAGAAGATAATCTTCTCTATGTTGTAAATAAAGCAACATGTCATTCAATAATTTAATCAAATTAAACATGCAAAAAAAATTAGAAATAAAAGTTGAGAAAAAAAAAGCAAAAAAAGACTGTTAAATACAGTGAACTATTATAGGCATGTGTTATCAAACTTCGTGGTGAAAGAAGTCGAATACAAATAATAATTATAAATCATTAAGAACTCATCTAAAGGACTAACTAGGAGAGTATCACATCTCCGGATCACAGATTTTGCTCTAACTTTGAGATAGGTTTTCAGATGTCAAAATATGGAAAAAGTCAGAATTATAAACCCCAACGCTCAATATTTCTCTAGTTGCAGGCAATTAAAGAAAATCACTAAAAAAGTTACTAGATTTTTAAACGCTTATAATTCTTTAGCATTAATAGCTAGACGCTTGTAACTGTTTTTAAATGAAAGCTACGTTCAAATCCTTTCGAAAAAGCACCTATAGCATATCAAAATATTATTTTTTCTCAAAGTTACAGCGTTATAAGAATTTGAGCTGAATTTCCTTTTAAAAATATTAATTAATGATAAATGTTAAAATGTAGTACCATTTTCATAACGCTGTAACTTTGGGAAAAAATAATATTTTGATATGCTATAGGTGCTTTTTCAAAAGGATTTGAACGTAGCTTTCATTTAAAAACAGTTACAAGCGTCTAGCTATTAATGCTATAGAATTATCAGCATTTAAAAATCTAGTAACTTTTTAATTGATTTTCTTTAATTGCCTACAACTGGAGAAATATTGAGCGTTGGGGTCCATAACTCTGGCTTTTTCCATATTTTGACATCTGAAAACCTATCTTAAAGTTAGAGCAAAATCCGTGATCTGGAGATGTGATACTTTCCTAGTAAGATCTGAAAAAAATATATCACCTTAACAACCGAACATATCCCAAAAACCCATGGAAATCGAACGCAAGTATCCTTTATAAATTTGTTCAAAAAAAGAAGGAAAATGAAAATCCAATGAGTTTTTTTGAGTTGAATAACATTGCTTATAAAATTAAAATAAGAACACATAAAATACTAGAAGCAAAGTAAAATTTTAGAAAAAAAGGCGATTATCAAGCCAATCGTAGTCGAAACCGTGGCCATATTCTAGGTGACGCAGCGCTTCTCAAACGGCAATGTTAAGGAAAAAAAAAACGAAAGCGTCAAAGAGAACTCATAGAATTAATAAATAAATTTTTTTGTAAGACGCAGCTTTGAGGATACATAATAGAATATTAATTAGTGATCAATTTAAATGAAAAAAGAAGTATTTTATAAGGAGGAGGAATCAAAAAATAAATAGATAAATGACGGTCAAACAGTTAGAAATAGAGGGGGGACCCTTTTCTACTAATAAGTTAGTTTTTGTTTCAGATGAATCATACAATTACTGAAAAATCATGTACAAATTTGATCATAAAAGTTAAACAAAAAAAAGGAGTTTGAATCCACGTTCGAATCCCGCTTCAAACATACACGAAAACAAGTAGAAGGTTCTTTAAATTACTTTAGAATGAAATTAAATATCATCCGAAGAAGAATGCATTTCATGATGTAAAAGGCTTCTTATCTTATCAAGAGTGCAACATGATGCGCACGTGTATCTTCAGAAGAAACATCTCTTAACATTAGAAAAAAGATAATAAATTTGTATTTAAAGCTATATTATTTAATAATTTAAAATTCATTTTAATTTTTGTACAATTTTGTGAAATATTTTATTATAAATGTCATATATCTTTTTGTAAAGAAAAAAAGAAAGAGAGAGACCATGAATTTGTAGTTAAAATGAAAAAGTATTTAAAAATAAATAGTAGAATAAATTAGTACGCAAACAACACAACACCAACACAAAACAAATACAAAAGGCTAGAAATTTTTATAAGATAGGACGGGCATCGGCTCGTGTAGGTACACAAAAAAGTACCAATTACACTTTAGGGACTTAATTTTAATAAATTTTTTTATTGTATTCATGTGTACGTTCTTGGCTTCGGGGGCCGAAGCCTCGCGGCCTCGGACGTGCTACGTACATTATATTGTACGTATATTGAAGTATAAAGCATAAAATAAGGTAGAAACTCAGAGAAATGCGACTCCGAGTTTCCGGACGAAGAGTCGCACGGTGCGCGAAGTGCTGATTTGGCACGTCGTCACGGGCAACTTACATCGTCGTTCTAGACGACGACGAGCGAGAGACCATCGCTGGACGCACTAGAATAATGTCGTATCTAGTCTCTCTCTCATACTGTATTTGCTTTATAATAAATATTAGTCACTTATTACTAATTCTCTCGTTAATTTATTTGCATCTTCACACTCCCCATAGGAGTGCGTATCAATTAAATCCCACGTAACATAATATTTAAAAATAAGTGACGTAATCATTAGTAATATTTATAAGATCATTAAATCATTATATTATTCTAATTATTTTAATTTGATATATATATATATATATATATATATATATATATATATATATATATTAATTTTGACATATTAGATTTATTTTGTACAATACTTACTTTTATAATTTTTTAATCCTGTATATTTTCTTAAGAAAATTAGCTAACCTTAATAAATGTCGAGAGTTTGATTAAGATAATAGTGATTTTGATTAATATAAAATTTTTATAAATTTAGTATTGTAATAGATATATCTAACTAAAATGTAATTAATAGTTTTAATTATAATTATTTTAATATAATAATTGATATATAATGTTTATTTGAATCTTTTAAGATTTAGGGGTTATTTTGTTATATTTTTTATTTAATATGTTTCGACTTATTTTTATATTTGATAAGATATATCATAATTTTTTTACTATAATTTTTGAATATTTTCAATAGAATGTTAAACATTTCATATAAGTATTTAACTAAATATTAACAAAATATATTATTAATAGTTTTAATATATAATAATTAAACAATTTTAATTATTTATTTTTTAATACTTACTTTGAATATATAATAAAATTAACTGCTAAATTTTTTATATTGTGATTATATATTATAGTATATCATAAAATTTTCTTAAGAATATTGATTATTCTTAATAAATATCTTGAATATTTATCATGATCTTGGTTAATATAATATTCAACTATGGGTTCCCGTAATTTTATTTTCTATTCTATAATTTTATTCGCGTAATATTTATAATATTCTGGTACTTCTTTCCAATTATTGAATTCGAGTTTTTCATCATTTTCACCAATATAAGAATTCATCATATTATTTAAAACTGAAATTTCAGTATTATTTAAATTATCATCATCAAGATTTTCTAAATAATATTCAAATTACTCCTCATAACTTAAATGATCTTCAATTTGATTATTTAAATCATCCATAATTTCTTGATCATTAATATTATTTATTTCAACATAATTTCCTTCTAGTGAATTCGATTCCATTTTTTTTATTATTGATTCTAAAATACCTTTAAAATTAATTTTATTTTTTGTAAATATATTGTTAAATTAAATTAATTTTCTTTTATTTAAACTATAAATAAAATAAACGTTTCCTGTCAATAGTAAAATTTAACTCAATAATAAAACAATTAAAAAAAAATTAAAATACCAAAATAATAAACTTAAATTGTAATGTTCATAAGATAAGATATATGTTAAAATAAATATTTTTAATTATAATTTTTGTTAATTTATAATAAAATTATTGTTCGAATATTTCTTTCTGAACTATATTTATTATTCAATTTTTATTTTTTAATTTATTTTGAATATATATATTTTTTTTCTATTGCTTTCTCATTAGGAAAGCATTGTATCGATAAAAAAGATTTTTTTCTATTTTTTCATTAATTTGTACATATTTGAACTCGGTGAGTCGAAAAAAGTGGTTTCCAGAAAATGTCTGTATGCATGTGTGTGTGTGTATGTGTATGTAGATGTATGATTTCAGTTAGTAAATTGTATCTCGAGAACTACTCGATGGATTTGCTTCTAATTTCGCATGGAATTTAGTTTTTTGATTAACTTGCTGGGAAGCTATTGATAATTAATTCTTCTAGCGTAGTTTTCATTTTAGAGTTGTTTAACCTTTTAAGGACGAGACTGGTCGATATTTCGACCACTTGAGTATCATAATATTTTTGAGTGTTTTAACATAATATTATCCTCGAAATCACTCAAAAATATTATGATACTTGAGTGGTCGAAGTATCGACCAGTCCCATCCTTAAAAGGTTAAAAAAAAAAAATTTCGATTATTCATTTTTTTGTTTTTTTTTGTTTACTACTCAATGAATTTGCTTCAAAATTTGCATGGAAATTATTTGTGATTGCCCAAATAAAATAAATTTTAAAAAACTGATTTTTTCAGCTTAGTTTTAATTTTAGAGCATTTTGAAATTTTTGAAAAAAATATTTCTATTTATTAGGCCAATAAAAACTTAAAAACTACTCGATGGATTTACTTCAAATTTTTCATACAATTCAATTTTTCGATTAACTGGTGCGGGAGCTATTGAGAATTGGTTTTCTTAGCGTAGTTTTTTTTAGAGTCATTTTAAGAATTTTAAAAAACTTTTAATTTTTCATTTTTTTTGTATTTTACTAAATTACTCGAAGAATTTGTTTGAAAATTTGTATAGAACTTAATTTCAACTGCCAAAAGTAGAAAAACTTTTAAAAACTGATTTTCTTAGCGCACTTTTAATTTTAGAGCATTTTTGAAATTTTTTAAAAAATTTTTATTTTTAATTTTTTTCTATTTTACGAAAACCATTTGATAGATTTGCTCCAAAATTTAAATGCAAGTTATTCGCTACTGTCTGAAAAAAAACAAGCTTTGGAAAACATATTTTCCCAGAACAGTTTTAATTTTAGAGCATTTTGAAAATTAAAAAAAAAATTTTATTCTTCATTTATCTTCTATTTTGTGTAAACCATACTATAAATTTTCTCCAAAATTTTTGTACAATCAATTCGATATTGTCTGAAAAAAACAAGCTTTAAAAAACTAATTTTTTAGAGTGGTTACGATTTTAGAGAGTTTTAAAGATTTGAAAAAAAAATTTCAATTTTTTTTTTCTAATTTTTTTTTATTTTACGGAAAGTACTTAATAGATTCGTTCTAAAATTTGCAGGGAAATCATTTACAATTGCCGTAATAAGGGAAATTTTCAAAAATTGATTTTCATAGGGTAGTTTTAATTTTAGAGCATTTTTAAAATTTTGAAAAAGAAATTTTGAAAAGAAAATGTTATTCATTCAGCCAATTAGATCTAAAAAATTACTCGATGGATTTGCTTCAAATTTCGCATACTATCTATGTTTTTGTATAAGTAGACAGGAAGCTATTAAAAATTGGTATTCATGGAGTAGTTTTTTTTATAGAGCCATAAACATGAACTGTATTTATATATAAATATGATTGCATTTTATAAAGATTAGAAATTTTGTTGTCATCATTCTTTTTATTAATTCATTATATTATTTTTTCAATAGACCAAATTTTTTTGTATTACTTGATGATTTAAAATAAATTATAGATGTTGAAAAAGCAAACAGCTAGCATATATGTTCGAAATTTATAAAGTACAATATGAGTAAATATTATTGTTAGACAATTTTTCAATATTAAAATCACATTTAAATAAATATCAAAAAATTAATGAAACTCAAAGAGCTCTATGAGAAAGCATTCCGCAAAGCACTTGGCAACGTATTTTTCATTGTAACTATAAAAACTAGTAGATATAATTATGATTATCGCTAAAAGAAGTTTACAGATTTATTTTTTTTTATCTTTAAAAAAAGTGAGAAATTCTGTTTGTCGCTAAAAGAAACTGACATATTATGTAAGTAACTAAAAAAAGTTTACAAATTTATCTTTTACTGTCGCAAAAAGATATTAACTATTTTTTTATTGTCGCTAAGAAATAGACAAATTCTTATTTGTAGATAGATAGATAGATAGATATTAATTTATTTTGTAAAAGAGTACAAAAAGGCGTGTAATACATCAGATTACATTACAAGCAATAGATAATAATTCTGTATAAAGTATTGCACATAATATGATAAGATATCACAGTCAAATATTAAAATTGATATATAATACTGTATAAGTAAGTCACTATATAAAAGCGATATCACAGACTACTCTAAATACACGCAGGAAGCATAAAAACATAAATTACAATAAAAACAGTCTTAAATATCTATCAGTCATAAAATTAAAATCATATTAAAATCAAATAACACAATTTAAAAGATAAAGCACAAAGCATAGTCATGACATCAAATAAAAATAAAATTGGACATAACAATGCAGCAATAAATAAAAATAATATAATAATAAAATTCAAAAATAAAAACTTGATACCGAAGGTGTCATGACTACAAATAAAAAGAAACAGAATCACTCATTCTTTCTACATTCATTCAACCATCATTCGCGCTAATAAATACATTCACACCTTAAATCTATATATAAGACAAAACAGAATAAATTAACATAAAATTAAAATACTTAAAATTAAGATCACTCGAGGTCGAGTAAGCACCTCCTCAAAGCCGACTTGAACCTGCCGAGCGATGGAAGATTTTTTATATCGGCAGGCAGGGAGTTCCAGAAATGCGCACCTTGAACTTGAAAGGAATTTCTTCCAGTCTCAGTACGCATGAAGGGCACTGCGAAGTCCTTAATCTCTCCTCTAGGGGCTACCCTAGGTACATATCTAGTAAAGAGACTCACTAGATACTCTGGAGTATTCATGCGTACGATTTTGTACATAAGTACAGCCATAAAATACTGTCTCCTTGAATCAGTACGCAGCCAACCAAGAGCAGCTCTATGAGGAGAGATATGATCGCCCATTCTCACACCCATTACATATCTCACACATAAATTTTGTAGTATTTGTAAGCGTCTTCTCAACCCCTGCGAAGCATCAAACAAAACTACTGAGCAGTAGTCGAGGTGCGGAAACAGCAAGGCAGCTGCGAATTGTTTACGCAGGGCCTCAGTGGTGTACCGACGGAAAAACCGCAAACTATACATTATCTTATTAAATTTTTTAGTCATCATATTAATGTGCGGCTCCCATGACAACCTAGCGTCAAGCACAACACCAAGGCTCACAACGGTATCAGAGAAAGATATGTCGACACCACCCTCAAGCTCAATCGTTCTCGACTCACCAGTATAGAAGTCATTAATAAATCGACTACTGCCAAAAACGATTGCTTTAGTTTTGCTTGCATTTAATGTGAGAGAAGCATCGACAGCCCACCCCGACACCGCCCTGGCCGCCCTCTGCAAAATACGAATACCTTCATTCACATGTTCATAAGGGACCTGAGTATAGATTTGGAGGTCATCAGCATATAATATGTGCTTGACGAAACAGGGGTCGAGTGTGTCACGTATATTATTAATGTAAAGGCAAAACAACAGAGGCCCCAGCACTGAACCCTGTGGAACTCCTAGATTGGTTGTTAGCCAATCCGAATCCTCTTTTAAGTGTGTAGAAACCATTTGTTTCCTACCTGATAAATAGGAGCTAATCCATTCAAGTGCAGCCCTGGAAAGCCCCATCGATCTAAGCCTCGCAAGCAATTTGGAGGGGCAGATCGTGTCGAAAGCCTTACTAAAGTCAAATAGAAGTAGTAACGTGGCAAGTTTCTTGTCAAGACCTGATATTATGTCGTCTGTAAGTTTAAGTATGGCAGTCTGCGTAGAATGGTGCTTTCTGAAACCAGTCTGCAAAGAGTCAAGTATTTTGTGTGTCGTAATGTACTCTTGCAGTTGGTCATGGGCAATCTTCTCCAGAACCTTTGAAAGAATGCATAATATTGCTATTGGCCTAAAATCTTTAGGCATCTTAGGTGCAGGACACTTCTTTAAAGGCACAATGCGTGCACGCTTCCAAAGGCAAGGGAAGATCCCCCGCGCAAAAGAGGAATTGGAAAGAGTCACAAGATGCTCTCCAATAAACGGTAGTGCTTTGAGTATCACACTCTGCGGAATGCCATCCTCGCCACAAGCCTGTGATGAAAAATGCGAAATCGCAAGGATTACATCATTAATATTAATTGGCTTGAAGGCAAAGCCACTTTCACTGCACTCTGAAAGAATCTTCTTACGTTCCGCAGTATCATCGTGCGGCGAGACTGACACCCCAGCAAAATGTGCATTAAGCTCATCAGGAGTAAATCCATTCAAGTCCCCTTGAGGTCCGGACAGGAGTCCCAGGTCTTTTAACTCCTTGCAGACATTACCTCCAGCAAGAGCATCAAACAGTCTATTATGATAATAATTTGTCTCAGCATGTTCTGTCTGTTCGTCTATAGTTTTACGCAGTTTCAAGAATTCAGAAAGATAACACTTCTCCTTCGTCCGTTTAAACCTACGATACGTGGCATCTCTCTTGTGCCGCATCTGCGACAACTCTTTATCCATCCAAGGAAATTTATCTTTACCAATTTTAAGTGACTTTAGTGGCGCCAGATTTTGTATTGCTGCCGTAAGGTTGGCGCAGAGGCAGCCAAACGCAGATTCCGGGTCAACTGTACCAACTGTAAATGGCGTCCAATCACAGCCGGCCAAACTCTGTACCAATAAGTTTGGACAGATATCTTTATAATTCCTATACTTAATTATCTTTTCATCTGTCTTCATAAAATTACAAGAAATGCATACATCAATTAAATTGTGCCGACTGTGAAAATTCGCCGGTAAGTTGCGTGCGTCAAGTACTGTGTCATTATCGTCCACAAGAATCAGGTCAATCCACGTGTGAGACGTCGGAGTGTGATGCGTGGCACCGTGCTGAACCAACTGTAACGAAAGCTCAGCCGATAATTTATTAATAAATTTGGCATCACTGCTCTCACGCAGGAGATCGGCATTCAGGTCTCCCATTATGATTTTATGAGAGTATTCAGAGGCAAAATTTCTTAAGTTATCCAAAAAATCAGTATTTCTAAAAAAGGAAATTGCAGGAGGTCGATAAATAACAGAACCAGCGCGGCTTCGGAGCTGCCCAATTGCACGGAACAAAAAATATATTCAGGTACCTCCAGTTTACCTTCACTATGATTAGTTTGAGTATCCGAAGTAGCCAAAATAGTGCACTTTGAATTATCTTTAATATACAAGGCAACTCCTCCACAACGCAAGTTTCTGTCTTGTCTGAATACTTTATACCCCTTGACCCGAATGACGTCATCCGAAACAGATGGACCCAGCCAGGTCTCAGCCACTCCAAATATGTCGCAAGAGAGACCATCACTTAGAAACTCACGTACTTGCCCAATGTGAGCCCTTAAAGAGGTCACATTCAGAAAGCATGCTCGCAGTTCACCCTTCCTCCCCGTACGACTCCCTGAGGAGGCCAGGCGCAGTCATTGGGGAGAGGCCACACTTGACATTACTCCATTATTCGCCAGTATATTTCGTTGATGATCAGAGGCTCTAATAGTATTAGTATCACATTTATTATTATTGCACTTGACATTCGATAGAATTTCAGAATTGTCTTTATTTGCATTTACACCGTTATCTAGTTTCTTGCTATCTATCAATAAATTATCTAAGTCATTTTCATTAAAAAAGTTGTGTGCTCTCTCCCCTCTCTCCCTCCTCACCAGAAATCTGCCATGTCTGTGCCAAACAAATTTAAAGCCTTTTTCTTTGGCATACTTTTTCAATTTTTTAAAATTAGCATATTTCTCTCTAGGCAAAAATTCATTAATAAATATCAAGCTGTGGTGTTTGATGGAAGAAAGACTGCCAAGGAGGGAGGGATTAAGATCCGCCGTCGAATAACCCGTGAATTGTCGTTAAGCTTTAATCACCTTTTGCACCAGGTCCTCCTCAGAAAGTCTAACCAGCAATGAGAATGAACCCCTCGGGCCGCCACTGATCTCACGATCTGCAGACACCTCGTTTACATTGTCATGTTTAGCAATTTTCTTAACAGAAATTATACTCGTACGCTTGATTGTCGGGAGAATGGTACCAAGAACGGCACAGGCGTAATCATCCGGCCCAACATTGACTGCTGAGCAGTCAAACCCGCCAGAGATCACCAATGTACCACTCCCAGAACCACACTCTGTCTCAACTTGACGAGGTGCCTCCTCACTAATTATATTATGTGTATGTGGTGCTTGTGTTATTTCTACAGATTCAGATGCGTGTTAAGTGTGCTTATTCATTCCCGTGAGATCCGCAACGGCCTGCGCTACGCCAGCTACCCCGGTTGTAAGGTTAAAGAAACCCCTGTCCACTCCGTGAAACTCGTTGTTTAGAAAAGTTTGAATATTATCAAATTTATTACTGATGATTCTATTATACGTTTCAGTTTTATTGTTTAGAGCAGACAGGAAATTCCTTTCCGAAGTGACTATTATTTCCTTAAGTTTTCGATTTTCCTCTAACAGCTGCATCTGCTTAGTTTCTAAATTTTTAATAAATTCATTTTGTTTTTCAATTTTGGACACAATATCCCGCAGGCCCTTGTCAAAATTTTGGACTTGGCTTTCAAAAGTTAAAAGTCGATCAAATGAATTAAATAATTTATCAAGCCTGCCAGATAGTGCGCCCTCTAGAGCAGATACAGCTGCCTGCAATGAGGAAAAATCTAAGTCACCTCGGACCACATCAAAATTATTATTATTCTTACAATTATTACTATTATTATTATTCAGGGCAGCGTGCGCAGCGCCACCTCCCAATCGCTTATTAGATAAATGTATACTTAAACTACTTCTCCCTCCATCCGCCGTGGCACCGCTGTTGTTGTTGATGGTCGAAGTTTGCAGGCTGACAGGTGTCACTTTCGAGTCAGTTCGTGAAGGTGTTGAGGCACTGATGGGCTGATTGGAAACAGCTTTGCGTGCGATCTGCGAAACTCCATTGACCTTGATGCTACCACTGGCTGATGATGTTGAATTATTTTTTATTTTTTCAATGCACCTTTTACATTCATACTTTGTGCCATTTTCCATTTTTGAACGAGTCATGCATTTCGCATGACAACGCTGCTGGCACGTGAAACAAAAATGGAGCTTTGCCATACCCCATTTATCATTGGTGGATAACTTACAAATCGCACAACTGTCCATTACTCCGACCTCTGTTGTACACTACAGTAACTAAAACTGATCTCCTTATAGGGTAGTGTAGACTTCTATTTTATCGGTCGGAAAAATTAGCCACCAGGATCTCTGCCTGCAGATGAAAAATTGCCTCCAAACTAACCTCAAAACTGCAATGATTCTAACCTCCAAGGAACAGCACCCTGATGTAAAATACCAGATAAAATGCAAGGACCGCTGATGAAACTGATGATTTATAACTGAGACGGTTCCTTGCAAATTGAGCGTGCAAGAGTCTGTAAGAAAAACGCCTTAGGGCACAAAAATGCAGTACCAGAACGAAAATAAGAAGAGTGGAAAATAAAACGTGTTTAACTACTTACAGATGGAGGGAGAGAGAGATTTGTATACAAAAAGAATTTCTTATTTTACCTACAATTATTAGATTATTCTTTTATTGTCACTAGAAAAAGCTTGCAGATTTATTGTTTATTGCGGCTATAAAAAGTTTACAGATTTCTTTTTTGATATTGCTAAAACAAACTTTATTATTTTTGTCGCTAAAAAAAACTGAAAAATTATTTTTGTAGTTAAAAGAAGTTGATGAATTTATTTTTCATTCTTAAAAAGTTACTGACGAATTTCTGTTTCATTGTTATTAAAGAGAGAGTTAATATGTTAAATGTGTTTTTTTACTGTCGCTAAAAACCAGACAAATTTTTATTAGTTTTAAAAAAAAATTTCTTATTGCAGTTATAATTATTTAATTATTTTCCATTGTTGCTTAAGAAAGCAATATCCAAATATATATGATACATCTTTGAATCAAAATTTTATTTTTAGTAAATAATGCTTCAAAATGCATTCTTAGAGTAGATCTATGGCTGAGGTGAGAAATAACCCCTTTAAGGTGACCGCACATGAGATACACTTTAATATAAATTCATCACGGTTTTTGTCGATATGTTTTTGATAGATTTTTGTATCTCATGTGACCCTGACTTCACGTGGATTTAAAAAACTTTCTAACTCGGCATTTGCTTTATAATAAATATTAATTTTCCATACACATAAGTGTTACAGATGAAACACAAATTTTTTTATGTTAAAATTTATATATTTTTTTTGTGTAATTTTCGAAGTTAAAATTTCAACATAAAAATTCATCAATAATACAAAATTTTGAATAGTAAAATTTGTAAATTTTACTAATTTATTTGTGTTAAAATATAACGATTAAAATTATGATTACATATTGAATAATGACTTTCTCCTATTTCTTTCTGTTAATATATTTAAAAAAAGAGAGTGATAAAGAAATATAAGAAAAAGGATAAAATGATGGATGTTGGAGTGAATCAATAAAATCATAAACAAACTAAACTCATTTGACATTAATACATTGTCGGTAAATGAATCATTACGTAAAGAGTCGATCTTTTTTTAATATGAGTATATCATATATAGGCCAATCAAATTAGATTTTCATCCAAAAAAATTATAACCCAAGGTTTCCGAACGGATTTTGGTAGGGAGGTCATTAGGAACATTAATTCATCGAATGAGCCAAAATCCTATTGTAGAAACATATTTTTATTAACAAATTATTAAATGAAAAAACACTTGATTAACCGTATTTTTCCAGTTATTTTACCATCAGATGTATTGAAAAATACCGATCTGGAACATGGTCGAACATGATTATTGAATAAATGCTCATGAAGTCGATGAAAGTTAGTGATAGATTAACACGTGGGCGTTGAATTACTGAAAGCACTCTATGCAAATGGATGTTATCATCCATACTGTTAATAGAAGTTACGGATGCAATGGAACAATTCTGCAACACCTGCAGACTAACATGTTGATGCTACTTATTCACGAATAACGAGAGATTGTCAGGACTCTAACAAATTAAAATTTTTTATGGATCATAATCCATTTTCTGTTACTGATAAAATACAATCTATCAGTACTGGAGTGATAGGCGATGTGACAATAAATTGTTATCAAGCACCTAAATAGGTTTGACATCAATGAAAAAAATGATTGGTGGTGATTTTGGGTCAATTAAGTTTGAAAAAAAATAGTGTTGTCATTGAAAGCAATCAATAGTTCTATGAAAATACACTGACAGAAATGATTTCTAGCGGGGAATAGAATAGTCCACTTGATTAGGGTTTTTCCACGCGAAGAGAAATGTACTACACGCTAGTAGAATTATGCATTCTTTAAAACGATGCCGTTCTTGTTGTTAGAATAAAAATCGCTTCCTGCTAGAAGAAATCCACTAGCTTGGAGAGAAAATCTGACTGATTGTATTTTCACTTATATAGCGCAACATTATTACGCAACATTATTAAGATGTATTATTAAATACTTCAAATAAAAATTCACTTGGATTTAGGAAAAATCCATTCGGGGATAGAATATTAAAAGCCCATGTAAAAATTAAGTCGTCAAGCATTTTTTCACTAGATACAAGAACATCCGAAAATAAGTAAATTTTATTCTTCCCCCAAGTAGAAATATATTAGCGAGAATAACAAGAATACTTTCTACTACCGGCTAGTGGATTCCACTTGCCTCAAGAAATCATTTCTGTCAGTGTAGATAATGAAACTATAACAATTGACCCCACCTTAATTTTTCAAAGGATATCTTTAAATATAGAAAATAGAAGTGATATGCAGAAGTTTCTAAATTATAAACTTAGTCCGCACCCTTTCTTTTTTTGACGAAGGTGGCATGCGGAAAGGAAGACAGTCAGCATTCTACGAGAACTTTTTAATAATATCTCATATTTCTCCAAGTATAAACAATTTTCACATTATTAATGGTGGCTTCTTTTTACATAACGTTTGATGAGATGAGATAATAACGAATCCATTGATTGTATACTAAAACAATATGTGTATTACACCATCCAAAATTATGTTCAAAATCGCACAATTGTTTTTGATGGACATCCTGAACAAATAAATCCAAAAAGCACAAAGGCCGCCGAAAGATCATGAAGAGAAAATAAAAATTAAGATCGAGAAAACTACAATCCTGAAGTTACAACTAGAAACTAAAATCCTGAAATTTTCAGATCCCTATGGTCAAAATTGGCTTCATAACCTCAAAAAACGTGTTTTTCGGTTTTTTTTGCTATAATTAGGTGAATTCTTAATAGATCTTCAAAATTCGAAATCGAGGTAAAAGAGGACGATAAAACGCATATATTTAGTAATTATATAAAACCTTACGAGTCTCGAACATAACCTAAAAATAAATTTGAAAATTTGAAAATGGCCTGTACATTAACGGTATGAATGCATACTCATTTTTGACTTTTGGAAACTTTACTTTTCATAAAATCTATCATTTATATATTTTGCAGATTTTTGCAGGAATGGTGAAAAGTACCTAAAATATCAAAAAACTGGAAATTTTATGGACTTATAGCATTTTAGAGGCTCTATTGCATTCTGATCATGAAAATAACACCAAATACACGTTCAGGGACCAAAAAAATCTCCGAAATATCGATATTCAGTCGGATTTATATCATATGTATCCATAAAATAGGACAATAAGCTTTACGAAAATCGTGTTTCGACCGAAAAGACTCCTGTAATCTTTTTATTACCATCTTAAACTATAATTTCATCACGTCATCTTCAAAGTAATCTTAAAAATTTATTCACTGACCGATAGCTTCCTTAGTACTGATTTTTAATCTTATTCAGTACAATTTTCGGCCGAAACATATGAAATTAACCTCGTAAATGCATATAGTGACTAAAAATGACCTCAACTATCATTTTTCTGACGTATTTATAACAATTCTTTGTATGATTCCTTTGAAATAACCTTAAAAACATATTGATGGATTCTAAGAGCGTCTTACTGAGATTGTTTATATTGTTCAGTGCGATGTTTTGTCGAGCACCACCAAAATATCGCCAAATAATGCGCCTAGTCAGCAAAAATATTTCATGTTGTGCTACAGCATGATTTAAAAGTAATTAACATCAAAATAGTAATGTAATATTACTAAAATATTTTACTATTTTAAAGATACATTAGCGAGTCGAGCTTGTGTTGAAGTACAAGCAAGCAGGTGAGCCCCACACATTATAAAATGTTTGAAATTTTTTCGAAATATTTCAAAACATTTCATGTTGTGCGGGACAATTCTGTAGTTTATATTTGTTAGTGTTACCGTAGAAGATGTAGTTTCTGATTATATAAAAGAAATCATGCCCTGATAAGAATCTCGTTCTTTACGGTATTAACTGTTCGAATTAAAAAATAAAGACAATTACATAACACAAGAGCGTAACAATAATTTACAAAAATATGCACATTCAGGCAATCTAAAACTGAAAATAAATTAGTCTATTTTAGTTGATAACCAAAAAAATATTATCTTTATTAAACTTGAAACATGATTCAATTATTAAAAAAATTGTTCATTTTTGAATAACTAATTTTTTATTCGCTTTCTATTTGTTATTCATTATTTTCTTTTGTAATTCAGTTAAATTCAGTTTTTAATTTTAAAAATAATTATTTAACAATAATTTCGGTGGCTCTTTCAAGACATTCCTGTCCTGCCCGTCTGAGGGAGAATCCAGATGACGAAACTTTTCAAGAAGTCGTGCCGTTCCGTGCCGTGCCGTATATAAAATATTATTCTACAAATTTTTGAAATATTTTAAATATTTCATGGATTGTTTATAATTATTTATAAATCTTACACGAAATATTTCTAAAATGTATCTTGAAACATTTGATGAAAGATTTAATAGATATTTCAAAAATTTTCAATGAATAATTTATAATTACTAATAAATTTTTCACAAAATGTCTTTTTGGTCAAAAAACGATTTTTTAAAGCTTATTCTCGTATTTTATAAATGCATATTTTATAGAGATAGTGTAGATGGAACACTTCATCATAGAACGGCACGGATACGGCACGGCACGGAACAGCACGACCCCTTGAAAAGTTCCGTCATCTGGATTCTCCCTAAGACGGACAGGACAGTAGTGTCTTGAAAAAGCCACCGAAATTATTATTAAATAATTATTTTTAAAATTAAAAACTGAATTTAACTGAATTACAAAAGAAAATAATGAATAACAAATAGAAAGTGAATAAAAAATTAGTTATTTAAGAATGAACAATTTTTTTAATAATTGAATCATGTTTCAAGTTTAATAAAGATAATATTTTTTTGGTTATCAACTACAATAGCAGACTGATTTATTTTCAGTTTCAGATTGCCTGAATGTGCATATTTTTGTAAATTATTGTTACGCTCTTGTGTTATGTAATTGTCTTTATTTTTTAATTCGAACAGTTAATACCGTAAAGAACGGGATTCTTATCAGGGCATGATTTCTTTTATATAATCAGAAACTACATCTTCTACGGTAACACTAACAAATATAAACTACAGAATTGTACCGCACAACATGAAATGTTTTGAAATATTTCAAAAATATTTCAAACATTTTATAATGTGTGGGGCTCACCTGCTTGCTTGTACTCCAACACAAGCTCGACTCACTAATGTATCTTTAAAATAGTGAAATATTTTAGTAATATTACATTACTATTTTAATGTTAATTACTTTTAAATCATGCTGTAGCACAACATGAAATATTTTTGCTGACTAGGCGCATTATTTGGCGATATTTTGGTGGTGCTCGACAAAACATCGCACTGAACAATATAAACAATCTCAGTAAGACGCTCTTAGAATCCATCAATATGTTTTTAAGGTTATTTCAAAGAAATCATACAAAGAATTGTCTTAAATACGTCAGAAAAATGATAGTTGAGGTCATTTTTAGTCACTATATGCATTTACGAGGTTAATTTCATATTTTTCGGCCAAAAATTGTACTGAATAAGATTAAAAATCAGTACTAAGGAAGCTATCGGTCAGTGAATAAATTTTTAAGATTACTTTGAAGATGACGTGATGAAATTATAGTTTAAGATGGTAATAAAAAGATTACAGGAGTCTTTTTGGTCGAAACACGATTTTTGTAAAGCTTATTTTCCTATTTTATGGATACATATGATATAAATCCGACTGAATATCGATATTTAGAAGATTTTTTCGGTCGCTGAACGTGTATTTGGTGTTATTTTTATGATCAAAATGCAATAGAGCCTCTAAAATGCTATAAGTCCATAAAATTTCCAGTTTTTTGATATTTTAGGTACTTTCCACCATTCCTGCAAAAATCTGCAAAATATATAAATGATAGATTTTATGAAAAGTAAAGTTTCCAAAAGTCAAAAATGAGTATGCATTCATACCGTTAATGTACAGGCCATTTTCAAATTTTCAAATTTATTTTTAGGTTATGTTCGAGACTCGTAAGGTTTTATATAATTACTAAATATATGCGTTTTATCGTCCTCTTTTACCTCGATTTCGAATTTTGAAGATCTATTAAGAATTCACCTAATTATAGCAAAAAACCGAAAAACACGTTTTTTGAGGTTATGAAGCCAATTTTGACCATAGGGATCTGAAACTTTCAGGATTTTAGTTTTTCGACAAGACAAAAAAATAAGCAAAGTTTCATGCTTGTTCGGCTATACTCTTTATAGGTTTCATCTATGCCTTTAAAGGATGTGACAAAACGTCTTATTTTTTTAAATAAGAAAAAAACAAACTTATTGAGACGCTAAATTGAAACGCTGCAGGTACCACGAGACAGCATGCGTACTGTACATATTTACAACTGCAACAGTGGCTTGGAAACAAAAAAAATCCACAGCCTGAGGTTGGAAAGAAAAAGAAAATCTGCTTTACCCCGCACATACGCTGGAGCCACTGATTCCGGACAAAATACTGAACAAAATCAGTTGTAGGTGTGAAACAGGGTTCAGGAAAAAAACCTGCATCTGCAGGAAGCATGGGTTGCGATGTTCGCAATCATGTTCATCGTGCCACGGTGAAATCTGCAGTAACATCAAAGAAAATATTATAGAAGATGTTTCTGATATAATCATCAATAATGATATTACAGATATCGTAACTGATGAGAGCACTAGAATTCCACCAGAAGATCTAGTAGAATCTCCACATGGTTCTGAGGATGAATTATGGAAGATGATGAAGGAGAAAATGAAGTTGGAGAAGAAATAAATCTAAATGTTTCTGCTGAGGCGTCAAAAGCCAAAATAGAAAAGATGTAAATTTTTTAATATGAAATCTTTAAACCCCTGGTTGAAAATTAAGGATAAAGTATGCTCGGATAGCTGTTGGCTATATCTCGTCGCTACGGAGTCGCGATGAGTGACCGATATATAGCCGATAATATATTAAAGTCTACAGAGTTGATATAAAATATAATCACTGAAATAATTAAAATTTTTTTCTTTTGATTTTAAATAAATTATAAATCTTATAATATTCATTATTACAATTCATATGAATTGTAAATAATTTTCAATTAAAATCGTTTATAGAAAGCGAATCTGTATATATATATACATGCTGCCCGCGATGGCGCCCGTTTGTACAATCGTACAATATATCCTATAGTTGTGAATACTGAATGAAAGCTGCGCGCGCATCACTCGACGCTTCGTCTTCTATAAGCATCTATCTTCATCACTATATGTGCAGGTTAGATTGACTTAACTTAACTTTAAAATTATTAAAGATACATATACTGTTATTGTAATAGCGTTAAAACTTAAATTTATTTGCGAACATACACAGTATAATTATAAATAAAATATCCATGTAAAATCAGTGAGTGCGAAGTGCGAGTGCATATGGAAACTTAGTGTGAGAGAATACACTGTAAAAAAAATAGCAAGAAATCACGTCGTTGGTCGACGATTTCAATGCGACCATGCACCGTCGATGTTATTTAACATCGTTGAAGCGCGAAATCTAACTAATTCAACCTAAAAATCATGTGTTCAGTTTACGTGAAATCACGCAAAGCACGTTAAAATGTCGCCGTTGAACGAAGTTAAATAACCTTGACGGTGCATGGTCGCATTGAAATCGTCGACCAACGACGTGATTTCCCGCTATTTTTTTTACAGTGTAAGACTGTCCGTTTATGAACTGAAAAGGAAACAAGGAGTGAACAGCCTTTCTCTTTCTCACTAACTGTGTTCCCATATGCGTGCTCGCTCGCACTTTGTAATGTGCTGTTTATAAATGTAGTATAATTCAACATTGACCATATTCTTCCGATATCATCGCGGTAATTCGTTAAGAATAATGAAGGTTTATCGCGATATCTAAAAGCATATGATCGCGACTGCCCATAAAATACGGGATGATATACTGAAAATATGCTAATTTTTCTACCAGGGACATAAGAAAATTTTTATATTCGATAAAAAAAAAATAAATAATCATTCTTGACTTATAACTTATTTATTCAAAATTATTATTATTTACTAATATAAAGGAAAACAAATTTATATAAATAATTATTACAGTTACTTCTTTTTGTTGATAACGCATCTTTTTTCTCAAGGAATAACATTATTTAAGTACTACTAACTATTTTCCGATTAATTTAATATATTACACCTGATTAATTAATGAAAAACAACAGTAAGTAAAGCATGTTTTTATAATTTGATAGTTAATTAATTTATTCTTAATGAAAAGCAAAGGGTTAACTCTTATCTGCATAATATTCCTTAAATAAAAGGTACATAAATTTCTATTTTTTCAAATTATAGAAAAGCTAATGAAAAATTCAAAAAATAAATACATGTATCAGTTCGAAGTGAATAATTTCCGAAATTATGGTGAGGTTCAAAGTTATTTTACATTCCATAAAAGTCAAGTAAATCAAAATTTAAAAATTCAAAAAAAATTTTTTTTTAATAGCTTAAATTATTTAAATAATTAACAAAAATTACCCTAAAATCATTTCTTAAGTGATATGTGGACAGGGAAAAAATTGTAGTAAAAATTGATTGAAAATTGCAAAAAAATTGTTATTGTTTATTTATACTTGTTAAATAAATTTTTTGGGGGCAACGACTATGGTCAATTTTAATATTTTCGGAAGCTTGTAGTCCAGTAGAATTAGCGAAAAAAGAGCTAAAATTTGATGTGATTAGAAACAGGTGCAGACCACCAAAAATGGCTTTGTTGGATGATTAGAAATGAGACTCTGGAATTACCCTAAAAATTTAAGTCGTCAGAAATTAGTGAACAATGATTTAAGGTGCAAAATTCGTAAAAATCACTGTTTTTTTTAGGTAGCTTGAAATCGTTTGCGATTTAGTATATGAAAATTATACTATTGTAAATTATGGTATTGAAAATTATACTATTTGTAAGTATTTCAAAGACGATTAATTTGAGACGTCATTGATGGAAATCGGTTAATAAATTTTATAAATAATGATAAATAAAAATCGAAAATCGCGAAATTTTAAAATATTTGTCATTTGATAAAAAAACGATGTACATGTTTGTAATTCGACAAAAATGTGCCTCTTATTATCCTTAAGTTACCATAAAAATTTCATCAAAAAATATTAATTATTTTAGGAGATATTCTATTTGTTTATTAAAAAGAGGTTAAATGTACATTAAAAAATTCACCCAAAAACGTCATTGTAGAGACTTTATGATAATCATATAAAATTTAGATATTAACGTAAATTTTATAAGTTTGATGTGAAATCGCGTCCATTTTATTATTTTCAACCTGAATATGGCAAAAAAAAAGTAAATTTTTTTCTTAATGGTTTTTTAAATATTTTTACAACTAATGAAAATATCAATATAGGGATTTGATATTCTCATTACTGGCAATTTTACGCAAATAAAAAAAAAAAGAATGCTTTAGCTCAATTAGGAGCCGAGATATTTTTTTTTCTAATTGTTTATTTATAAATATTAAGGACTGAAATTTTTATCACAGCTAGAATAATACTTGAAGCTTATGATTCCATTATATCGGAGATGAAATAAACATTTCGCAATGTAAAAATTAATATTTAAGTAATCAAGATTGCTACTAGTTAAACCGAGTAATTTTTCCTGCCTTGCAAGAAAATTGATCTGGCGAGTTATAACTCATGTTCCGATTAAAAATTCCTTATATCTCCGTTAATTACGGACCAATTTTGACGTTTTTTTTTTAAATCGGGGTAGTGCGTGAGAATAATAACAACTGTTGTATTTGTTTTTGAAAAATTATTTATTTAACAATAATTATTGCAAAAAAAAATTGTTTAAACATATTTTTTTAAATATTAATTTTAGCAAAAAGCTTTAGGAATAAAGTTTGGACGTCTTGAAAAAATAAACAATATTTCATTTTAGTGTTTTCATGATAAAATCAATATTAAGTCTGGTAATTTGGAAAACAAATTGGAAAAAATTTTTTCCAAATTAACAGACTTAATATTGATTTTATCATGAAAACACTAGAATGAAATATTGTTTATTTTTTTAAGACGAACAAACTTTATTCTTAAAGCTTTTTGCTAAAATCAATATTTAAAAAAATATGCTTAAACAATTTTTTTTGCAATAATTATTGTTAAATAAATAATTTTTCTAAAACAAATACAACAGTTGCTATTATTTTCACGCGCTACCCCGATTTAAAAAGAAACGTCAAAATTGGTCCGTAATTAACGGAGATATAAGGAATTTTTAATCGGAACATGAGTTATAACTCGCCAGATCAATTTTCTTGCAAGGCAGGAAAAATTACTCGGTTTAACTAGTAGCAATCTTGATTACTTAAATATTAATTTTTACATTGCGAAATGTTTATTTCATCTCCGATATAATGGAATCATAAGCTTCAAGTATTATTCTAGCTGTGATAAAAATTTCAGTCCTTAATATTTATAAATAAACAATTGGTGAAAAAAAAAAAAAAAATTATCTCGGCTCCTAATTGAGCTAAAGCATTCTTTTTTTTTTTATTTGCGTAAAATTGCCAGTAATGAGAATATCAAATCCCTATATTGATATTTTCATTAGTTGTAAAAATATTTAAAAAACCATTAAGAAAAAAATTTACTTTTTTTTTGCCATATTCAGGTTGAAAATAATAAAATGGACGCGATTTCACATCAAACTTATAAAATTTACGTTAATATCTAAATTTTATATGATTATCATAAAGTCTCTACAATGACGTTTTTGGGTGAATTTTTTAATGTACATTTAACCTCTTTTTAATAAACAAATAGAATATCTCCTAAAATAATTAATATTTTTTGATGAAATTTTTATGGTAACTTAAGGATAATAAGAGGCACATTTTTGTCGAATTACAAACATGTACATCGTTTTTTTATCAAATGACAAATATTTTAAAATTTCGCGATTTTCGATTTTTATTTATCATTATTTATAAAATTTATTAACCGATTTCCATCAATGACGTCTCAAATTAATCGTCTTTGAAATACCTACAAATAGTATAATTTTCATATACTTAATCGCAAACGATTTCAAGCTACCTCAAAAAAACAGTGATTTTTACGAATTTTGCACCTTAAATCATTGTTTACTAATTCCTGACGGCTCAAATTTTTAGGGTAATTCCAGAGTCTCATTTCTAATCATCCAACAAAGCCATTTTTGGTGGTCTGCACCTGTTTCTAATTACATTATGCATTTCGACTAATTCTACTGGACTATAGCTCAAATTAAAAAAAATGAAGACTTCATGTTGATTAGTTTGCGAGGTACATAAAATTTTTCGCCGTAGATTACTTGGAACCTTTAGACTCAGTTTTGTTGTCACATGGCTTTCTAGCTTTCCCGGTTTTAACTTACATTTTTATAGTAATTTCAAAATTCAATTAAACAATATAATTAAACAATCAACGAACGGCAATATTTTTTTTTAATATTACAACTATTAACGCGATTTTTCGTTGTTGTTGCGTTTCTTAATTTGCATAAATAAAGTCGTAGCGATCTTTTGAAAAAGAAAAATTATCTCGGCTCCTAGAGCACTTACAAAGTTGTTTTACCTCTCAAAATTTGAGGAAAAATACCACCTATCTAACCTACTCTCATTTATCTACGACGAATGGTTTAATTGCAAATCAAATGTTAATTAGCAAAAAAAAACGATTTTTTTACATCGCGATTTTAAACAATAAAATTTTAAAAAGTCAATTAGCTATCTATTGTACAGTAAAGCAGAGATATTGAACTTTCGAAATCACTTTGATGCATCCTCGTACGATGCATAGCGGTTTGAGAATAATTACGCCAATATAACCTATTTCTAAAAAACAATTTCAATCATGCAAAAACTATTGGATATTTTTACTTCAAATGTTTACCTTAAGCCGTCTATCATCAGAGCTTGACTTTCGCCAATTATCAAGCCCCTAGTTTTTTTTCTTAACGGAGTAACGAATAAACAATCGCTAAAATGGCCATTTTTGATGATTTTTCGATTCAGCGATTTGCGAATAAACAAATAAAGATAATCACACGATTTAATATCTACAAAGTTTACTTAAAACATTTTTTTTAGAATTGATAGTTTTTTCTCTACGGTCAATCAAGTGTTTTTTATTCTTTAATTTCTTAATAAAAATATGTTTCTACAATACCATTTTGGCTCATTCAACGAATTAATGTTTCTGATGACTTTTCCTACCAAAATCCGTTCGGAGACCCTATGTTACAATTTTTTTTTTTTAAAGGGGCTGAAATATCGTAATTTGACTGCCCTAATAAGTATAGAAATAGAGTCGGTAAGTGGCTCTGTCGGTAGAGCGTTGGATTCGTAATCTTGAGGTTTTGAGTTCGAATCGCGCTCTCGACAACCAATTGATAGAAATACCACTGTATGTTACATAAGCTTTGTTCACAAACACACTTACGAGCTCCGTCGTTGATTAGCATGACATATAGCATAAATATAGCGAACTTAAATAACAAGAAAAAAAAAGTATACAAATTTTTGGACTTAGCAGAAATTAATATTTGCCAACTAAAATTTACCTTGCATTTATGGCATTTTTATTGCATATAATAATAATGATACTAATATATAATTATTAAAAGTATGAGATTATTTGAATAACTAAGTACACACATATCTGTAAAAATAACAAACTCCGTGTGTTAGTTCTACAAAAATATTTTTGTAAATTTTAAAAGTACACAGAAATTTTTAAATTAAAAAAATTTGACGAATTACACAAAATTTTTTACTGAGTAAGAATCATATTAAATGTTACAGAAATGTTACAGAAATATATAGAAATGTATTATGATAATTATACTTAGGATTTAAAGAAAAATTTTTTCATTATATGTTCAATTAGTAATTTTTATAAATTTTTTATAAATCTTTCCTAAAAAATTAGGAGAAATTTTTTTTTCTAAAACTTATTGTTTAGTAAATATATATCTTTATATTATAAAAAGATTTCGCCACCGCCGTCGCTGTCACCGTTGTCGCTACCACCGTGTATAAGAATTCGATTTGTCCTTAGTTAGCTAAAATTTAGCTGGAATCTAGCTGAAATTTAGATAAAAGTTAGCTAAAAGTTAACTAGAAGTTAGCTTAAAGTTAGCTGAAATCAAATAAAATTACATAAAAATTAGCTACATTCAACTAAAAGTTAGCTGAATTTAATATTAAAGATAGCTAAATTTATACAATATTTAGATGGAAATTAGCTAATTATCAGCTTAAAGTTAGCTAAATTTAAATTAATTTAAATTAATTTTAGGTAAATTTTGGTTGGATTTCAGCTGATTATCAAAGTTATCTTATCACCTACCCTAGCCTCCACAGCCTTTCAATTTTTATTTTTTCAACGTAAATTTACGTGTATAATCAGATACAACTTGTGTGAAAAAATAGTTACGTTATTTTACATTTCAAAATTTTAACAATGTTGAAAAAAATTATATCAAGTATTTTAATTTAATTCTATTGTATCTTTTTTTAAATTTAAAATTAACATTCTATTTTAATTCATGAAACAACAATCTTCATTTTTCAACGTCAATTTACGTTTTTTTAGCCTTATTGAGATGCTTCCCCTTGTTCTATCAGAGGTTTTTTCAGTTAGATGATTATTTATCACCATTAAAACGACAAAATCAAAACTTTAGAAACTTTACAAGTATAAAAAGTCAGATTATCCTTGGCTTTTACGGAATAAAATTTAAAAAAACTATAGAACTAATCCTTCTTCTACAGCATCATGTTTTGCAATAAGAAATCTTTTTTAAGTGGTGACAAATATAAGTTGATTTTTCAGTTTTTGGATAAACGAAATTTGTAAATATCGCAACACATATTATAATTTGTTTAACGTGTGTTGACTTTATTTAAATCTAAAATTAGTAATAAAATCATTATAAAAGAATTTTTTCATTCATATAAAAAAATTGAGAAATTAATAAATAATAATCGTCTACCTCTTCTAGCAAGTATCCGTGACACTTAAAGATTATTATTCAAAATTAATCAATAAAAATAGAAGAGTTAATCCAGCATTTGATAATTACACTTCATTCTGTACACTGTATAGTACTCCTTCATGCATAAAACCCTTGATTCAGATTTCAAGTCCCTCATATGCTATATTTCTATGTGATTACAAAGCAAAATCCACTTCTGCAGTATAGTTATTATATATAAAAAAGAGGCCTTTTTTACTTACCTCTTGGGTGGTGTAGAAAAATTAAAAAAAAAAAAAATTATTTATAGGAATAAACAATATAAGACAATACATCAGAAAAAGACGTAAAATTTATCCTGGAAAAATTGGTTCTTGGAAAGAAAAGTTGAAATAAAATAACTTATATGCAAGAAAGTAATAATGAAATAAAAAAAATTAATTGAATAATACAAAGATAATTTACCTGTCTCTTAATAAATTAGAAGAAAAATGGAAAAAAATAAATGAAAAGTGAGTATAAATAATTTAAGTCTTAATTTTTATACATATTAATTTTTATTAAAATACTATAAATATGATATGATGTTAAAACGGGAAGTTGGCGAGCAAAGCGGGTAGGAGGGAACCCCCACTAATATATATATATATATATATACTAGGGGCAAGCCTCCTGCGCGCAAGCCCGCCAAGTCCTCTTGCTTTTATAACTTTAAAAAAATATACCAGAATTTGCGAATTTTTAAATAATTTTTATTCAAAATACTGAATAATTGTAATTATTCAAAAGTTTTCTTCAGGTAAATCATCAATGATTTTTTAATGAATCTAATCATCTACACAAATTTCTAAAAATGTATTTGCATAAAAAATAACTATTATTTTTATACGTAAATTATTAAATAAAAAGAATACCTACGTATACCACAACATAATGAATTAAAAAATAGTTCAATTAGTCTATAGATCTATCAATCATTGTTTTTTCTCGTGTTTTTAATCGATGTTTTAATGTTTTTTATTTATAAATTTTTTTTATTGATGTTTCAATGTAAACAGTGATAAATTTGTCTTTAGATAAACTTACTAATATTAATTGTTTCTATAACAAAGTTAATAATACATGTGAATTATGTCATAAAATTTTCAAACATCGAAAACATTATTTAAGGGGATTTAATAAGGTATATGATTTATACATAGCTGCCAACATTGCAGTTTTCCAAATTTTTAATCTTTATTGAAAAATTTTCTTAAATTCTTTATATTAGGCTTTCTATTAGTGAAAATGTAAGGCAGTAATAAAGAGATATATAAAACATTTTTGGATTTAGGATAAAAAATTTTCAAAACTGTGATGTCGGTGTTTTTTTACAAAATTAAATAAAAATTGAATTTAATTTATAAAGACTATATTTAAGAGTTTGATTTTAATTTAACAGAATTCAAATTTAATCATTTGATTATTAAACTTCAATTTAGCTTTTTTAAAATGATATTTTCAACCCTATACGCTAAATAAAATCATAAAATTAATAATTATTTTATATGATCAAACTTCACGATGATTACAGGATAATAAGTTAATTGTGTAGAAGATATTATTATCTATTTTTCATATATTATTAATCTTAAACCTATATGTTATGATATATGGTTATATACAAAACTTAAAATTAAATATTACCAAGTTTACTATGAGCTTAAATTCAGCCTGACTCAGCTAATTTTCAGTTGTTTCAAAGCTTAAATTTAGTCTAATTTAGTTATTTCCTAGCTAATTACAAGCTGAATTTAACGTAATGTAGTTCCAAAAATAAGGAGCATATTTCTAACGTCGACAGCAACAGCGGGGATATACTTTTAATAGTGTAGAGAGAATAATATAAATAGATCTAAAATGCAGCTAAAATTTAGCTAAAATTGAACCAAAATTTTCCTAAAATTTCTTAAAATCAATATAAAGGGTCTAACCTATTAAGAGGATCAAAATTGCCCCCATCGAAAACTGAAAAAATAAAAATGCTATCTTTTTCTACATTAAAAAACACCTACTCAAAAAAATTTTTAACTCTTTTAAATGAATTATAACCTCAAAATTAATAAAAACGTGTTTTTTCGTTTTTTGGCGATATCTCGGCTTCTAGTATACGAAAAATACGTTTTTTTTTAATTGTAGGTTTTTGAAAGCCCTACATCTTGACGTTAGTAAAATTCAAATTTTATAAGCATTTGAAATTTTTAAAGTTCAATTAAAAAAAAAACTAAGACAACAGAAATAACCAAAAGAAAATATGTTGTTTTTCAACCAAAAACAACTTACTTTCGCTTTTGAACTATCAAATATTTGAACAATCAATTTTTTTAAATATCTTTGATTAATGTACATGATTCTAATAATCAAAATAAAATTAAAAAATTCCATAAAGATAGTATTATTAATTTTCAAGTAATATTCTGGAAAAATGAATTTAATTAATAATAAAATTTTATTTTATTTCGTTTGTACACTAACATCTTGTAAAATGGCAGATTAGCCATATTACTTATATATATAGTAATACGCATATAGACGACAGAAAGAAGCCTACGACTGTCGGCAAGAAGAAAGCAGACCATGCGAGTCAAACCCGTAACACCATACCCGAGTTCGTTGGCGCACACGCGCGAGTTTATAAGGCTTTTATAATGTGCACAGATAGGGCTAGCAAGCCGCTTGACTTGCGTAGCTAAGTTGGGGTCCGTTTAGGATCGTTTGTCTCTCTTTTGTGGCGCGCGCAGCATACCGTAAGAGCAATGAGCTTGGTCGACAAAAAGAACCTGCCATTGCTTCACTCTTTCTGTTGTCACCATAGCGAAAGGAGCGTTACTGCCGACTGTAATATACAGTAATTTTTTATGCGCTATTTATTGTGTGATTGAGACTGATTAGCTTATTCTTTTCTTTTGTGATTTACAATCGAGCCTCGTAATTTTGCGAGTGTCTTATTGCCAAGCCAAATAGTTTTATTTAGTGCTTTATATGTGTGACGTATGTGCCGGGCGACCTCGTGCGCGTTCTAGTGCTATTTTCCCTTCGTGCTAATATAATCATTTTTTTCTGTGTGCTCGTGCCCTTTTTGCGTGCGTTTTGTTTTAAACTATCTGCTTTCACTTTTGCCGATAGTTTCTCTGCTATTGAAAACGGCATCGCATACGTTATACGCGGCTGGCGTCCATTTTAAGCGCGCGTGCTATATAATCATGTATCTGTTACAATAAAGCTCTTTTCTTTTATTATTATATTAACTGGAAATCCACATACTATTTAATATATACCTTAGTGCAACCTCCTAATCCCCAAGGTTGTCACAACCTATAAAGTAAAAAATCTTATAATCGTAGTTTGATTGATATGAAAATTAATAAAGAAAAATGTTTTTCAAGAAATTAAAAAACTTATTTTTTTATTGCATAGTTATTGTTTAGTCATCATCACTATCTATCTCGATAACTGGTTCAAAATCTTCGGTTTCAAAAATTTTGCTTAAATTTGCAGCTGGTCTTATTTTTTTAGAAATGTATCTACCATAAGATAAATAATATATTACAGCTACTACATGTGAGCAGGAACCGATTGTTCTTAAACCATTCGCACATTCACAACGGTATCGCAGAATACTGCTATGACCAATCAAGTCCAGTTTACACTCAATATAACAATTGTAAGTTTTGCTGCTTATGTGCCGGGAGCGAATTTGTATCTTGATTATATTATTTTTTTCTTTGCAATATTGTAAATGTATCTCATCATTTTCATCCAGCATTTCTGCTAAATGAGAAATAGCCTGTTGCATTTGGTAAGTACCTGTAAGAAATATTATTAATAATTTCCTAGTAATGATAATTTTATATTAAGAGGAGATACAGGTAAAATCTTGTTTTCCCCATACGAAAATGATTTTTGTGGGAAATTGTGTAGAACTGTGAATAACTACAATAAACTACCGTAATTCAGACATTAATAACAGTAAAAAACATCTAATAATAGTTTGTAACGTTTGGCTTCTCGGGCGGTTTGCTGTAGACAACTCGTGGACGTCGGCGGCATCAGACTTTTATTTTTACCTGAGGGTTGATGCTGGAAGATGGTCGGTCGGTGGTTCGAATAAGCCAAAGTTCAAAACTTATAAACTAAATTGATTTTACTGAATTTAATAAAATAAAAGAAATGCGTGAAAGTTCAATTATAATTAATATTAAAAAAAAGGAATTTACTATTGCGTTTAAATATTAAGTAAATAAATGAAATAAGTAAGCTTAAAATTAAAGTGATAATGACGGGGCGGATTGACAGGAGAGGTTTAGCGGAAACTGGTAAATGAGTATGAGTCGTGCAATTATATTTTTCACAATAAATATTCCTTTGCATTTATTGAGTTGAACTTATAACTAATACAAGGTTGAATTAATCAATTAACAATCTCGGGAAAATAGCCAGAAACGGCGGCACGCAAAAATATGAATAATCAAGGTAATACTAAGATTAAATTATATGTTTAAGTGGTCGGTATTATTTTTACTGGTGACGCGGCTTAACAAAAATTGTACTTATCAATACTTCCGATCGGTATCGGTTACAAACTAGGGTAAAAGAAAAATAAACTATTTACAGGCTTCGGTATTATCGATGGCGGTTACGGTCGTAATCTACTTTACCGGCGGTAGATAATACGAGCAGTGTCTCGATGACACCCGGTATGGACTGGAAGTAGGTCAGTGTCGCAGGAAGAACGGATAATGCTACCTCCAAGCCTCGGGGTAGACAAGAAGAAGATGAGCTAGTCGTGGAAACTCCATCGACCGGCGGAGGAACTACCTCGACCGAAAAGGTGGAGGTAAGAGATAGGAAACTATGTATAGGAAACCCCCTTATACACAGTTACTGGGAATAGATGGAAAACTTAGTCAAGCTAAGCCCAGGTAAGAATGGTCTGCAATGTGTATAGGAATCCCCCTTATCTCTCTATATTATTAAAAATATATCGCCGCTGTCGCCGTCTGAAATACGCCGCTCATTTTTGGCTCCTAAATTCAGCTGAAATTCAGCTAAAATTCAGCTAAAATCAGCTAAAAGTCAGCTAAAATTTTGATGAATTTAGCTATAATTTAGCTGAAAGCAAGCTAAAAGTCAGCAAAAAGTTACGTATAAGTTAGTTAGGAGTTAGCTAAAAGTTAGCTGAAAATCAGCTAAAAGTTGGCTGAAATTCAGATATATTTAGCTGTAATTTAGCTAAAAGCTAGCTATATCTCTCTATATTATAAACAGATTCCGCCGTCGCCGTTGCCGCTGTGTGTAAGAATTCGATTTGTCCTTGGTTAGCTAGAATTTAGCTAGAATCTAACTGAAATTTCGCTAAAAGTTAGTTAAAAATTAGCTAAAAGGTAGCTAAAAGTTAGCTTAAAGTTAGCTGAAGTCAGATAAAATTAAATTAAAGTTAGCTACATTCAATCAAAAGTTAGCTACATTCAATCAAAAGTTAGCTACATTCAATCAAAAGTTAGCTACATTCAATCAAAAGTTAGCTACATTCAATCAAAAGTTAGCTACATTCAATCAAAAGTTAGCTACATTCAATCAAAAGTTAGCTACATTCAATCAAAAGTTAGCTACATTAAATCAAAAGTTAGCTAAATTTAATGTTAAAATTAGCTAAATTCATACAAAATTTAGTTGGAAATTAGCTGAAATTTAGCTAACAGTTATCTACAATTTATAGTAATTTTAGGCAATTTCAGGTAAATATTAATTTGTTTTTAACTGAATTTTAGCTGCATTTTAGATCTATTTATATTATATTCTCTCTATATTATTGAAAGTATATCACCGCTGTTATCGCTGTTATCGTTAGAAATGTGCCCCTCATTTTTAGAACTATATTACAGCGTTAAATTTAGCTGGATTTAAGCATGTAATTAGCTAGGAAATAACTAAATTAAGCTATATTTGAGCTTTGAAATAACTGAAAATTAGCTGATTTCAAGCTTGTAGTCAACTTGGTAATAGCTAATTTTAAGTTTTGTATATAACGATATATGATAACATATAAGTTTAAGATTTATAATAGATGAAAAATAGGTTACAATATATTTTTACAATTAGCTAATTATCCTGTAATCATCGTGAAGTTTAATCATATAAATAATTATCAATTTTACGATTTTATTTAAAGTATAGGGTTGAAAATATCATTTTGAAAAAGCTAAATTGAAGATTAATAATCAAATGATAAGATTTAAATTTTGTCAAGTCAAAATCAATATCTAACACTTAAATATAGTCTTTATAAATTAAATTCAATTTTTATTTAATTTTGTAAAAAAACACCGACATTACAGTTTTCCAAATTTTTTATTCTTAATCCATAAATGTTTCAAATATCTATTACTTCCTTCCATTTTTAGTTCATTATAAAACTGTCGAATATAAAACTATCACTATATTCAGTTCATTATAAAAGTATCAAATAAAATCTCTATAATTGAATTATTAAATCAAGTGTACTTATTCACTGTCTGCCTGTATCTACTTAGCTGAATCATAGTAAGATTATTACAATTATATTTCTACATATTTCTTTCAAAATTGCAAATTCTTGGATATTTTTTTTAAATTATAAAAACAAGATGGGGGTTTACGCGCTTGCGCGCAGGGGGCATGCCCCCCCTAATACACATTAAAATGCGTAGGAGAGCTCTCACTATGTAAAGCATAACTTCTCTACATTAAGAGAGAAAAGAGAGTCCGTTTTAGCCGGCCGTCTTGCCGACTTATATGCTCTGGAGCGCGCTATTTCCATTGCACGAGTAACGCCTCGTAGCGATTGAGCGCGGAACCCGGTTTAAGCGCGATGCTTGAAATAGCATCGTCACAAGTTAATAATAGTTAATAATAGTTATGAAGGCTAAATAACAATGATTAACTGAAAGTAATGATTATCAATAGTTATTCATAGTTACATTTATTCCTTTTGTATACACATTTATCAACAGTTACTCACATTTTCCAAAATTTGAGAATTGGTAAATAATTTATTATTTATACTCATTTATAGTTGTATATTGTTTATAATTATTTCATTAGTTATAATGAATTATAGTTATTAACACTTTCTTACAGATATTTACAGTTTTTTACATTTATTAACAGTTATTAACAGTTTTTCACATTTTTTCACATTTATACACAGATATTAATAGTTATTCACAGAAATTATTTCTGTATGGGTTTCAATAAAAAATGACGATTTTTATTTTTTATTTTTGACTTATAAGACCTACAACAAAATCCATGCGAGATGTTATTCAAAATAATTTGAAAAATCAATAAAAAAATTTTCAACACTAAATATTAAAAACTGTGGGATTAGTAGTATGTTAACTGCGGCTCGGTTTAGAGGTAAATGAGGCAGCAGTTAAAATACTACCAATAACTTAATACTTCGTTCTGAAAATTTTTTTATTAATTTTTCAAATGCTAAATATTAAAAACTGTGGAATTAGTAGTATGTTAACTACGGCTCGGTTTAGAGGTAAATGAGGCAGCAGTTAAAATACTACTAATAACTTAATACTTCGTTCTGAAAATTTTTTTATTAAATTTTCAAATAATTTTGAATAACATCACGCATGGATTTTGTTGTAGGTCTTATAAGTCAAAAATAAAAAATAAAAATCGTCATTTTTTATTGAAACCCATACAGAAATAATTTCTGTGAATAACTATTATAACTGTGTATAAATGTGAAAAAATGTGAAAAACTGTTAATAACTGTTAATAAATGTAATAAACTGTAAATATCTGTAAGAAAGTATTAATAACTATAATTCATTATAACTAATGAAATAACTATAAACAATAAACAACTATAAATGAGTATAAATAATAATAAATTATTTACCAATTCTCAAATTTTGGAAAATTTCAGTAACTGTCGATAAATATGTATACAAAAGGAATAAATGTAACTATGAATAACTATTAATAATTATTACTTTCAGTTAATCAGTGTTATTTAGCCTTCATAACTATTATTAACTATTATTAACTATTATTAGATGTTTTTTACTGTTATTAATGTCTGAATTACGGTAGTTTATTGTAGTTATTCACAGTTTTACACAATTTCCCACAAAAATCATTTTCATATGATGAAAACAAGATTTTACCTGTACCCCCTCTTAATATAAAATTATCATTACTAGGAAATTATTAATAATATTTCTTACAGGTACTTACCAAATGCAACAGGCTATTTCTTATTTAGCAAAAATGCTGGATGAAAATGATGAGATACATTTACAATATTGCAAAGAAAAAAATAATATGATCAAGATACAAGTTCGCTCCCGGCACATAAGCAGCAAAACTTACAATTGTTATATCTTCGAGCATATACTACTGGAGGAAGCCTCCGAATGGCAGAAAGCGTTACAAGGCGAAGAGAGAAAAAGCCTCTATTTTGGTACGTGCTGTCTCTCTCTCGCCTGATTTGATTAGCTGCTTCTGTTTCCCACTAAGAAAGTGAGAGAGAGATAGCACGTACCAAAATAGAGGCTTTGTCTCTCTTCGCCTTGTAACGTAGTTAATAGCTGGGAGGCTTCCTCCAGTAGTATATGCTCGAAGTGTTATACTGACTAGGAGAGTATCAGACCTCCGGATCACGGATTTTGCTCAAACTTTGGGATAAGTCTTCAGATGTCAAAATGTGAAAGGAAATAGAATTTTAGACCCCAACGCTCAATATTTCCCTAGTTACAGGCAATTAAAGAATATCACTAAAAAAGTTACTAGATTTTCAAACGCTTACAGTTCCTTAGCATTGATACTTAGGAGCATGAAACTTTTTTTAAATTAAAGATGAGCTCAAATCCTTTCGAAATATTAGTTATAGTATGTCAAAATATTATTTTTTCCCAAAGTTATAGCGTAATAAACATTAGACCCAATTTCAGCTTTTGTTATTAATTAATGTTTTAAAAAGAAAAATCAGGTTCAATGTTTATCACGCTATAATTTTAGGAAAAAATAATATTTTGACATGCTATAACTACTATTTCGAAAGGATTTGAGCTCAGCTTTAATTTAAAAAAAGTTTCAAGCTCCTAGCTATTAATGCTAAGGAACTATATGCGTTTGAAAATCTAGTAACTTTTTTAGTGATATTCTTTAATTGCCGGTAACTGGGGAAATATTGAGCGTTGGGATCTAACATTCTATTTCCTTTCATATTTTGACATCTGAAAACTTATCCCAAAGTCTGAGCAAATTCCATGATCCGGAGGTCTGATACTCTCCTAGTGAGTATAAACCGGACTCGATTGGTTATAGCAGTATTCTGCGATACTGTTGTGAATGTGCGAATCGTTTAAGAACAATCGGTTCCTGCTCACATGTAGCAGCTGTAATATATTATTTATCTTATGGTAGATACATTTCTAAAAAAATAAGACCAGCTGCAAATTTAAGCAAAATTTTTGAAACCGAAGATTTTGAACCAGTTATCGAGGTAGATAGTGATGATGACTAAACAATAACTATGCAATAAATAATAAGTTTTTTTAATTTCTTAAAAAACATTTTTGTTTATTAATTTTCATATCAGTCAAACTACGATTATAAGATTTTTTACTTTATAGGTGTTAGTGTACAAACGAAATAAAATAAAATTCTATTAGTAATCAAATTCATTTTTCCAGAATATTACTTGAAAATTAATAATACTATCTTTATGGAATTTTTAAATTTTATTTTGATAATTAGATTCATGTACATTAATCAAAGATATTTAAAAAAAAAATTTATTTGATTGTTCAAAAGCGAAAGTAAGCGTATTTATTTTTTTCAGTTATTACTTTATGAACAATTATTTCAATTTCACATTATTCTACTACAGTATCATTCTTGTTAAAAAAACTAAATATATTAATATATGTTGATAAATGATTCATCTTTTTGAAATTGTGAAAAAATTCGATTAGAAAATAATGAATTAAATAATGGAACATTTTCCAAGATTAGAATTCACAAAAAGTAGTTCCAGATATCGCCATTGATGCATTTAATCTTTGATCCTGATGATCCTACTAAACACAACGTAAGTATGTTCCGATTCAATCAAAAATAGATTCAATAAGAAAATCAAATTATGCTTACTTGAATTTAATACTGTCAATGCATACTATTAACGATTCAATAATTTGATACTTCAGTTTTGTAACTATGAAAGAACATACCTTCGGTTTTAGAGCATCTATCAGACTTTTTCAAGGATGAAATTGAAGGTTTTTTCCCCCAATTTTGAATGATCATGTATAGGAAATAATTCTGGGGCATGTGAGATACTACAATCACATTTAGTGTACGGAAGGTAGGTAAAAATGCCCAAAAATCGAACTAAAAATGGTTTTTCGCTTCTGTAGGCCATTGCACCATTTCAAAAGATCTGAAAAAATTCATGGTTACAGTTTTTTGGTTGAAAAACAACATATTTTCTTTTGGTTATTTCTGTTGTCTTAGTTTTTTTTTAATTGAACTTTAAAAATTTCAAATGCTTATAAAATTTGAATTTTGCGACAAAACTATTTTTTACCAACCTCAAGTTGTAGGGCTTTCAAAAACCTACAATTAAAAAAAACGTATTTTTCGTATACTAGAAGCCGAGATATCGCCAAAAAATGAAAAAGACGTTTTTATTAATTTTGAGGTTATGATTCATTAAAAAGAGCTAAAAATGGTTTTGTGTGGGTATTTTTTAATGTAGAAAAAGATAGCATTTTTATTTTTTTAGTTTCTGATGGGGACAATTTGATTCTCTTAATAGGCTAGACCCTTTTAGCTAATTTTCATATAAATTTTGCATAAATTTATCTATTTTTAATATTAAATTTAGCTAACTTTTGATTTAATGTGCCTAACTTTTGATTTAATGTAGCTAACTTTTGATTTAATGTAGCTAACTTTTGATTTAATGTTGCTAACTTTTGATTTAATGTAGCTAACTTTTGATTTAATGTAGCTAATTTTTTATTTAATGTAGCTAACTTTTGATTTAATGTAGCTGACTTTTACACAATTTTATCTGACTTCCAGCTAACTTTAAGCTAACTTCTAGCTAACTTTTAGCTAACTTTTAGCTAATTTTTAGCTAGATTCTAGCTTAATTTCAGCTAACCAAGGACAAATCTAATTCTTATGCAAGGAGGCAGCGTCAGCGGCGGTGAAATCTTTTTATAATATATATATTAGTTATATATGACCTTTGGCCGTATTGAGATTCCACCTGAATAAACGGCTAGAGGACATAGATGATTTTATGTCCGAAGTAGGCCGTATGAAAAACTATAATTTATTAGTTGAAAATATTAATCTTTTTTTTTCATACTTTTAAAATTAAATTTTAGTTCTATTGATTTTTACTTTCGTTTCTTAGATTGACATTTTGTAATGAGTATAGCTACTGTCGAAGCGCAAGTCATTTTTTTTCACTAATCTATGTTTAATATGATTGCTCTTTGACATATTGAACGAAACATAGTAGAATCGGTGATGCCATATTGATTTCTCCTGAGGCATATTGAGTCTCAATATGTCTCAAGAGGACACATAAATCTTGTAAAGAGTCGAGGAGTGCGTCTGAGAGATATGCGATACCAATACAAATTTAGCATGCTCTTTATATACTGATACGAATTCGGCCTACGAGGACATAAATATATTAGTTATTTATGCCTTTTAGCTGTATCCAGGTAGAATATAAATTGAGAACAATGTTTGTCGCTTGAGCTGAATTTCCAGGGGCGCGCTTCGCGTGCCCTAGGTAGATAACATATAATGTTTAGAGGCAACAAATTATAAACCAAAAACTTATCTACAATAAATTTACCAAAACAGTAATAGAAAAAATATAAACAAATCAAAGAGAAAATTTCAACAAGTAATTGTACAAAAAATTAAATACAATAACATTGAAGAATCTAAAAATGATATTAAATAAGAACCAATTCTAACATTTAAAAATAAATTTAATGATGAAAAATTATTAAAATTAACAAAAGTTTCGATTGAAAAATTGAAAAATTTAAATATAACTTAACATGAAAATCAAATTAATTCGCAAAACATTAATGTAATTATGAAACTTGAAAATAATTTCAAGAGGAATAAAAAATTTAAAAAAATTATTAAAGTTGCAATTAAGAAATTAAAAATTATGAATATATTGCAACAAAAAGTCAAATTTCTAACCAAAATGAATTTATAAAAAACAATTGAGAATCCTCAAACAGAAATAAGAATTTTTCATATCAACAAAATCACAACTATGATAGACGCATTCATGACAAATTGTATTATAAATATAATAAAGATAAAGTTTTAGAAAATAGAAAACAATATTAATTGGAAAAGAAACAAAAAACATTGGACCGGTTAAATGAATCTTATGGAAAAACATTTTAAAAAAATGATAATTTAATTTCTTCAGTAAAAAATAAAAATTATTATGAAAAAAACAAAGATAAATTCAAAACAAAAGAAAATCAAAATGATATAAATTATTACTAAATAGCTAAAAATATATTGACCAACAATAATGAAAATTATATCATGAAAAATAATATTGGTGATTTGAATTTCATTTGTGATCTTTGTGGTGCTAGACATTTTGCATTCAAAATGTCAAGCAATAAGAAATTTACATCATGTTGTAAACAAGGAAATATAACATTAGAAGAAGACCCAGGATATCCTGAAGGGATTAATAAATCACTTACGGGAAATTCTATTATAAGTAATAATTTAAAGAAATGCATAATATCATATTATAACACTTCGGCATTTGCTAGTTTTGGTACAACATTTGATAAATTATTTTATAAAGGTCCTCAAGTTATACGTATTTGTGGACAAATATACCATAATATATATGCATTACATGCAAAGGAAAATGAATCAAGAAAGTATGGACAATCAAACAAATTTGATAACGAAGAAGCAAATAAATGCAGCATAGAAAACGATCTGGATTGTTCTATTAAATTATTGAATACATTAGATTCTATAATTAGGAGTAATAATTCTTACGCAGCAGCTTATATAAAATGATGCACGAAGTAGAAATTAAAGAAAATAATCGTTTTATTAAAAATGGACCTATACCTAACGGTTGTTAAAATGTTTATAAGACGAAACGATAACTTTGATAAGCATCGATATAATGAAGCTAAATGTAATGAAGTTGCAGTAGTTTTTGTACGAAATAAATTACCTATTGAAAGAGACATATGTATTTATTTGAAAGCAGAAAAACCAAAAAGAATTCTACATATAAGTAAACACGTAGATCTTATGATTATATATCCACTTATATTCATGGGTTCAAATAAAAATTTCAAAATTATTTTGTATTAAGAAAAATCAAGATTCTCTAAGAACAGAACTTTATCAAGGCGTAATGAATTTCTTAAAAAATAAAAAAAAAACGAAATTAATGATAGTTATAAAATTGGAAAAATGTTTATATTACCATCAACTTTTACAGAAAGTCCGCGTTCCTTACATCAAAATTTTCTTGATTTCATGACATTAGTTTAAAGAATTGAAAAACCAGATTTTTTTATTACCATAGCATACAATCCGAAATAGGAAGAAATCACAAATAATATAGGACAAAGTGAAGAAGTAATAGATAGACCAGATATTGTTGTTGATGTATTTTATCAAAAATTAAAAATATTAATGGAGCAAATTACTAAAAAACATTTTGGGAAAATGCATTGCAAATTCATACGTAGTAGAATTTCAAAAGAGAGGGTTACCGCATGCACATATGCTAATATTTTTAAGTAAAGATGATAAAATTTACAATAGTGATGATGTTGATAAATTTATAGTAGCTGGAATTCCGAATAATAATGAGAATAACAGATTATATGAAATAGTTAAACAATTTATGATCCATGGCCCTTGTGGAGATCAGAATAAAAACTCATCTTGTATGGATAAAGAATCAGGAAAGTGTACAAAAATTTTCCTGAACGATTTAATGAAACTACAATAATGACAAATGGTTATCCTATTTATCGACGAAGAAATGATAAAAGTAAGATATTATACAAAAAAAGGGGGCAGACAATACATTTGTTGTTCCTTATAACCCGTATTGATTACTAAAGTTTAATTGTCATATTAATATTGAATTAGGTTTAACAATAAGAGTTATAAAATAGGTATTTAAATACTGCTTCAAAGGACATGATTGTGCATCTATAGAAATGATAACAAGTGGAATAAATACTGAAAGTAATACTAATGATGAAATGGATGAAACAAATGATTTAGATATGTTTTATCATAAAATTAAACAATATATAAACACAAGATACATTTGCTCGCCAGAAACTATGCATCGCATGTTGAAATATAATATTAGTGAACTTTCACATACAATTTATAGATAAGCTGTTCATAATAAAAATGAACAATATGTGTATTTCATAGAAGGATCCGAACACGAAATTGATAAGAAAAATGTAAATACAACACTAACAGCGTAGTTTGAACTTGGAGTGTATTTACCAACACCAATTTTCAGTCATGGACAGTTATACGTGGCACTTTCAAGGACAACTAATAAAAAAGAATTGAAAATATTATTAACAGAAAAATCAAGAAAAGTTAAAGATGATATATGGTCTATACTAAAAACATCGTTTACAGAGAAACAATATAAAACCACGATACAAAAATGAAATATAATGAATAAGAAAATAAAATCAAACGTATTTGAAACTCTAATGTAATATTAAATGTAAAAAAATTAAAAATTATGAAGTAGAGTTTAGCATTGTGTGGTTAAAAATCACGGCTGCTATTTTTAGTTCTGTGTTATTGAATAAAAGCGATTGCTTTTTTAAATACTGTGTGGTTAAAAAAAACATGGCTGCTATTGTAAGTGCTGTGATGAAGAGAAACGCTAGAACTACTGAAAGCGCTGTGTAATTAGAAATTCGCGACTGCTTTTCAGAGCACTATCTGGTTGAAAAAATGCGGCTGCTATTGTAAGTGCTGTCTAGTTAAAAAACACAACAACTTTTGTAAGCGCTGTGTAATAACAAATTCGCTACTGCTATTTTGAGCGCTGTGCGGTTAAACAAATGCGGCTGCTACTGTAAGTGCTGTGTAATTAAGAATTCACGGATGCTATTTTGAGCGCTGTGTAGTTAAAAATTTACTGCTGCTATTTTGAGCGTTGTGTAATTAAGAATTTACGGTTGCTTTTTCAGCGCTGAGATAAAGAGACTAAGACAAAGAGAAGGAGACGGAGAAACAGAAACCGAGAGACGGAGACCGAGACGAAGAGACGGAAATAGATGTATATGTGTGTATGTTTGTGTGTACGTGTATGTTAAAGATGCACGTGTGTATGTGTATGTATGTGTGTGTGTGTGTGTGTGTGTGTGTGTGTGTGTGTGTGTGTGTGTGTGTGTGTGTGTGTGTGTGTGTGTGTGTGTGTGTGTACGTGTATGTTAAAGATGCACGTGTGTATGTGTATGTATGTGTATGTGTGTGTGTGTGTACGTGTATGTTAAAGATGCACGTGTGTATGTGTATGTATGTATGAGACAATAATGCAAAAGATATTCACGAAAGAAAAAAAAAGTCTTAATTCTTCACTTCAATATAATAGTAGTAATAATTGATTATTTTTAAACCGAAATATAATTCAATAAATCAAATTCCAATAAAATCTGATTTATTGTACTATATTATGGTTTAAAAATAATCAGTTATATTCCATTAAAATTAGAAAAGATATTCTTAATTTTTATTAAAAAATTTATCAATAATAAAAAAATAATTATTAATAATTATTATTATTAATTTATTTTACTTAGAAATAAATTTAATTTATTAAATTTTTTTATACAATTAATTACTATATTTTTAATGTTCGATAATTTTTATTATCTAAAAAAAATTCAGTAATTTACGCTTTCCGGCATTCTAATCGCAATATTTTTTTATAAATTTTTGTTTTTTTTTCATTTTATAAATTGACTTATTTATTAAATCGCATACTTACAATTGTTTTAAATTACATTAAAATATAATTTTTGTTTGAAAAAATTATAATCTTATTATGTAATTTAAAACTGTGACATTTTTAGCGTTTTCAAAAAAAATGTGTGTAAAGCATACATTTATAATAAAAAAAAATGGAAAAAAGTATGTGTATTTTTATATATATATATATATATATATACACTTGAAAAATATGTATAAACACAAAAAATTATTTAATATAAGATTTAGAATCAAAATGTAAGAAAAAAAAAAAAATAAATGTTTGGTTGTGAATTGAACCTCCTTCAAAAAATATACGCGCCTGACGCCTTAGCCGCTTGAGTTACTAAGGCATCAATAATCTTAGACTAGGATGTAGCTTATGTTTATCGCCCCCACCATCATTTTTTATTTATTACTTAAAAAATATGTTTAGCTGTGTAAAATTGAATAATATTATTTAATCATTCTTTAGAAACATTCATTATCATTAAAATGTTAATAATACAAACAAAAATTATGTTTGATTATATTTATTAATTTTATCAAATAAAAAATTGACAAATATATATCAAACTAATTTTTTATATAATTTTTAAATTTGTTTTATTAAAAATTTTATTTATTAAGTGTTTTTCATAATTTTTTTGAAAGCCTAGAATAAATCAGTATAATTTTGACTTTTTTTAGCTTTATCAAACGGTACACGCAAGTCTCGGCGAATAAGCGGCAAGCGGTTACTGCGCATGACCGAGTTATCCGCACGAGATAGCCACACTGCACGTAAGCGACAAATTATTATAAGTGTTTTCGACACTTAAGTATACGTTCATTTATAAAGAGAATTTGTCGCATGATTAATTTTACTTATTAAGAGGAGGTCACGTATCTCTGTCCTTTTCTAATCAAAAAATTGAGTTTTTTACACGAACTAACAACTTTAGCAAAAAATGAAGAGAAAGCCGCATCTCGTAATAAAAAAAGCAATATTTTCTTTGATAAGAAAGAATTAATTTTATTGCTTCGTTTTCAAGAAAACCTTGAAAAACCAAATTGTCCACCCTAACCTCTATGATTTAAGTTTTTCAAGGTTTTCTTGAAAACGAAGCAATAAAATTAATTCTTTCTTATCAAAGAAAATATTGCTTTTTTTATTACGAGATGCGGCTTTCTCTTCATTTTTTGCTAAAGTTGTTAGTTCGTGTGAAAAACTCAATTTTTTTATTAGAAAAGGACAGAGATACGTGACCTCCTCTTAAGAACGCTTTACTTTATTTTCTTTTTTACTTTAATAAAAGACTCTTACATTGAATAAATTTTGAGTGTCTAGTAAATTAACATTGAATCCAAATTCATTTTTGTAACGTAGAAAACACCCGTTACAACTATTAAATTATTTATTTTTAAACTAGAGTTTTTTATAAATTATAAAATAAAGAATTCAAAATTATAATCTAAAATTATAAATGATTATTTGTTTAATTGACAGTTGCAAAGAATTTTAGCTCAAGAAAATGTCAGAAATTTGAGCCTAAGAAAGTTAAAGAAGTGTTATATTTTATTAACATATAGAAAGATTTAAAATTTTGAAAAAAAAGAAAGCTTTCTTTAATTTCAATCATTAGTAAATAATTTATATTGTTACTAGTGGATAATTAATTTAAGTAAAAGTGTATTGTAAAAGTTAATAGTAAAAAGAGAATAGCGAAAAAGTAGATAATGAAAAAGTGCGTTTTTCAAAATTGGATACACTCAATTAGTTCAAATAATTAAAAAAAAATTAATATTTAATAATTGCTTTATGCATGCTACTTTTTACTAACAAGGAGAGATCTCTACCTCCGGGAAAGGGATTTAGCTAAAACTTCAGGATACTTTAATAAAAAAGTATATTTACTTGTTTGTACTCATTTTTACATTTATTATTTAGTATTGATAATTGGATCAATTCCACCCCAAAAAAATAGTAAACTCCGTTAACTTGACGAAACCGTCGTTAACTACTCTTTAAAAGGCATTCATAAGTTCAGTTCATCATTAAAAATTTTTTGTGTAATCGACCAATTTTTGAAGAATTTACCATATAGTAATATTAAAGAGCATAACTTCTGAACCACAAAAGCTTTTTTAATGCGCCAGAGTTTAAATTAAAACATTTCCTTTTATTGATTGTATATTTTTCTGTAGAAGTTTTAATTTAATTTTTCGAAAGCGCTTTTTTTCACTATATTGTTAAAAATGTCTATTTCTTGGTCTCTAGGGCCTATTAGACGAAAAGAAAAAACATGGGTTTATTCTATTTTCAGCTTAATCCGTTTCCCGGAGATAGGGACCTCTCTTTGTAAGACAACATACTTAGAACAGTTACCGAATATTAAATTATAATTTGATTTTTGTTCACTATTAATACAAATGTAGTGTAAGTGTTTAACAAATATGTAGTAGTTGATATTAAGAAAAATTGCTTTAATTATAAAATTATTATGCAAAAAATTTTATTTTCTTGAAACCTACCATCAAAGTTTATAACATGTAGTATAAGTAAGAAAGAAAGAAAAGAGCTAGTGAGAGCTTTAAATCAGAAATCAAAAGAAGTGATCGAAAAACTACGCTCGAAAAATTATTTTTGAATAGCTCGTTCTATAAAGACAGTAGCGAATAACTTGTACGAAAATTTTGGAGCAAATCTATTGAGTAGTTTTCGTAAAATAATAAAAAAATAGAAAATGAAAATTTTTAAAAAAATTTTTTAAATTTTCTAAATTTAAAACTACACTAAGAAAATCGGTTTTCAAAAGTTATCCTTTTTCTAGCAATCAAAAATAATTTTTATGCAAATTTTAAAGTAAATTCATTGAGTAGTTTACGTAAAATAAAAAAAAAGAATCATCAAAATTTTTTTTTGATGGCTCTGAAATTAAAATTACACTAAGAAAACCAATTTTCAATAGCTTCCCCCCTAGCTCGATAGAAAAATAAACTGTCTGCAAAATTTGAAGCAAATCCATCGGATAGTTCTATCTAATTGGCGAAATGAATACATACACATACACGCGCGCACGCATACACGCACACACACGCAAACAGGCACATTTGCCCGCACGCACTCATGCAGACATTTTCTGAGAACCCCTTTTTTGACTTCCTAAAAAAATTTAATGGAATCAAAAAATTTTTAATTACTTTAATACAAACAATAATTTATAATATATCAATAAAATATTTAATTGTTTTAAACAAAAACATTTAATAAGAAGAATTAAATAACTATTTTGTGTAAAAGAAGAATTAAATAAAGCGCTTATTTGAATCAAATAAAAAAGTAAATAGTCAAAACAAAACATTTATTTGCTTTGACTAAATTTTTAAATTCGTCGCTAAATGAAGAGGAGATCACATATCTCCGTCCTTTTCTATTCAAAGGATTGATTTTTTCACAAAAACTAATAACTATAGCAAAAAATGAAGAGAAAGTCGCATCTCGTATCAAAAAAGTAAAATTTTCATTGATAAGAAATAATTCATTTTATTGCTTCGTTTTCAAAAAAAAACTTGGAAAACCAAATTGTTTACCATAATCTCTATATTTAAAGTTTTTCAAAGTTTTTTTTGAAAACGAGAATTATTAGTTTTTGTAAAAAAAATCAATTCTTTGATTAGAAAAGGACAGATGTACTTGACCTGCTATTAATAAATGAAATTTAAGAAAATATTCAATAGAATCAATTCAATATGCATAATTTCGCGCTGTAAATTAATTTTTTTATCTAGTAGATGTCGCTCTGAATCTCGCAAGTGGTGAGATGTTCATCAGTTTTGTATATAAGGAGAATAGAAAGGTAAAACACCCAAATGCGACTTGCGAGCGATTGCATTTGACATAAATAGTTATTGGGGCACCATGGACCGTCAAAAAAACCCCACTTCACCACCCCAAAGGTTACTGACCAACGGGTCAATGACCTCTGAGAAGGTGGAGTAGGGGTTTGTTAGGCATGGCACCCGAACAACTGGAGGGTCACTTACCCCCTCCTAAAAATTTAGAGTGGGGGTGAACTGGAGGGTCACTTACCCTCCTCCCACAAAATTTAGAGTGGAGATGAAAAATATTTCAATCGATATTTTAAAATTATTAATTTAAAATTTTGTAATATAATCCTTTTTAATTATCGAAATAATAAAATATGAATTATAAAATATGGATTCAAAAGGTTTTTGATTTTTTAATTATTAAAATTTTTTATATTGAATCAGAAAATATGGAATTTACATATAAATTATTGTGTGTATGAAGGATGTGGAGATGGTAACAGACAAGGTGATTGAAATAATCATGTTTCAGAGTTTAAAAACAATTAATAATAACAAATAAAACATACATTACAGCGAAGCATTCATACATCTTATTACTGTGTACACATGATAAATAATGAATTCATGTATGATTATAAATAAGTCTTGTTTTCCTAAAATAAGATTTTTATTTATTAATGATTCATCGGGATCATTTACAAAATTATCATTTATACTGGACATTGTACTATTCATATCGCTGGGATGATAGTATACATATTAAGATTCTTATATTCGTTCTAATACATTTTTCATATAAATCACCATTTCTTGTTATATATGATCTACAGATTTTGCAACAATATTCAAATATTGAATTCTATAATCTATATATATCGATAATTCTTTTAGACGTTCAAATGTTACACGTTCAAATACTAACGATCGACTATATCGGCCATGTTTTTTTGGTGGTCCACCACTTTCTTCTGCTTTGGGTTCAGCATCATTGGGTACCCATTTAAAAGCTCTCTCGTTGAAACTAATTATGAAGCGGATAGTGTACACAGGTATAGAGATTCGCTGATCCAACATAGATTCCTCATTACAACAAGTGAAAAATTTGTCTATTTTATCAAACTTATGCTTCAAAGCCTCCCATCAGTCGACTGACAGAGGTAGACCTTAAAAATTGGATCCACAGAAGCGCACTACAGGAACAAACTCCTTTTTTTCTTCTCCTATATTCTTCAGGCCTACCTGGATAATTTTCCCAAATGAGTTGTTTAGTCCGTAGACCATCGGTAGAAGCTGTTGCCAATAATTTTCCTTGCTATTCTGTTTCAATAAATATTTTAAATCGTTACCAAAGGATTGCTTCAGGCTTCTCTTTTGACCAGCCGTCTTGATTAGGTTTTGTTGTTTGTTACTGCTGTCACCGTCGATCACACACAACTGTGGCTAGACCGAGTGGATGCCACTTCTTATATACTGTAAAAAATTGGTGGGGATGTCGTAGAAAGGTGGCGTGCAACCAATCAGAGACAGTCAAGTATCAAATTACGCAAAGCAAGTTTTTTCTAAAAAATTCTTGACTATAGTATCATTTTTTTGCAAATTCTGCGAGAAATTTTCCAAGAATTTCTAGAAATCCAATCCGCTAGACATATAATACAGAAACATGATACAATAATGATCACAAACGTTGAAATATTCGTTTTGTAAGCGTTTATTATTCCATCTAAATTCTTTACAATTTTGCTGAATACGTCGTAAATTTTGTGGAATTTGTGGTGTCTTACCAAGACTATTAAAGTACACACCTGTGGCATACTTATCAACGTATATGGCAACCTGGTGCGCACCACGCTGGTCATAATTTTGTGTACCAAGCGCGAACACATAAGGTTTTACCCACATCACAGGAACCCGATCCGCTGGATAAACGCCTACTGCGTGAAACTTGATCCGTATCAGATATCGTACAATCTCTTTTGAATTCATTACGGAAAATTTCAAAATTCTTCCAAAATCAGCGATTTTACGCTGAGGTTAAGTTTCAGTAGCCAATGTTGTTTCAGATAAGCAACATTATTTAGTGCACACGCGTTATTTCAATAAGGTGATTTTATGTAATGATGCATGCACTGTACACTGCTAAAATTTGAATTTTTAAAAGCTGGACAATCTTGTTCTTTTTCTAAATTTTCAATCTTATAGGAGGTGAGCTTGGAAAGTAGTTCAGCCTATTCTTGACCTTGCACGAAAATTGTACGAAAATTCATGCAAACATCTTCCAAATTTTAGTATAATCTTTTTATCGATATATCACCTTCGTACCACTCCAGACCATGATGATTCAGTGTCACTCAATTGTTCTGTCTCAAAGCATTTTTAGGTAAACGTCCTAAATTACAAGGAGGCACCACAATCCAATGAGCGATAAAGTTTTTATAAAGAGCAAGTATAGCCACCTCCTTTGGAATCAAACGATTTTTGTTGTCCTTTAAAAACTGCACGTTAATCACTACGCCCATACTGTTTGCAATGAAAGTTGGTCGCCAACTGAGATAATAAAGATGGCTTTGCTCTACTTAAATAGTGAGAAATATACCCCCACCACCACTACTTAATCGCTATAATCCACAACAACCTGTCTCGATGAGTCATTTTCGAGCAAATTGTCGTATTCAGCATAAATTATACAATTTACAGCGCCCTCTAGCGGGTCGTCAAATCTAACATTAATTTGCACATTACCATTTTTTATTGTAATTCCAAGACTACCATCACTCGCCGATAAATCAGGTGTCAAATCAAAAGCGAATAGGCAGTAACCGTTTGGATAGTCTTAACGGGTAATTGAGTTGTTTGAATTCACAAAGTGAATACCAGTGCCGGAAAAAAGTGTATAATAAGCATCAACGTACAATTGGTTTTTTTTTTTAAATCTGGCTGTAAGGGTTTTGATGGCACCTGCATTCCATCAACGTACAGACTTAAAAAATTTATATTAAAATTCTTGAAATTGACTAGGTTAAGACTTTTATCGCCGTTGTAAGCATTATTTTCAACAAAAACGAGTATAACTCTTTTAGCAGTTGACCTAATATGACATCGTCGATTGTTCCCCTATCCAGACCATTATGTTACGTAACAGCCTTAACTTCTACACGTGTCAGTAGGTATTTTGCAGTAGTCTGCGACAGTAGTTTTTTATGTGCTAGCACAAGTAAAGGATTTAATCTTACTCAACGCATAAAAAGCGTAGCCTCAGTAATATTTACTGTGAAAGCACTAGCGGAATTCATGAGACAGAATCCATCACGAGAACACACAAGCCTAACTCTAACTTCAACACCACCCAGTAATAAATTGTCTTGATTGAAAACATCATAACGTAAATAGCCGAGTGAATCAATCTTCCTGTCAATCATAATCGCTTTACGCTGACTGAGACCTGTATAACCACCTGTGATATTGTCCATTTTCCCTGCTGTATCATCGTACCACAATCCACTCGTTAAATGAGACTTTTTAGCTGTTGGGCCATAATTTAGTAATGTTTCAATGTAAGCTCTGTACGCATCAGCATTGTTTGACGGTGAAACAGGTTTCTGATTAAATAGCACGTCGACTTGATTGAACAACGAATCCAAAAGATTATTTATTAGTCCAACGTTCGGATCTTTAGGTGGTTCAGCACTAGTGCATGTTATATTTACACTTACACTTAACATTGTGTGAGCCAAGTCTTGATACTCAGTGTTGCGACGGATGGTAAATTCAATTGGTGATTGGTTGTTGAGTGAAGATATCGGTTTGTATTGTACCCAGTGAAAGCCTTCAATTGCAGTCTGCGTCGAGGGTGATTCAGAGAGTGATAATTCCGACTTGATCGACCGACAAGATTCTGTATACAACAACGTCATCTTGAAATTTCAATAAAAATATCTCTAGCTACACGTGCTTTCTTATTCTGATTCTTCTCCTTTTTCACAACTTTACAACTTATCGAGCGTTTAGCCGCTGAGATGTTTGTAGTACCAGGTGCACTTAGCGACTGAGCTGATGATGTCTCATTCTTTTTTTTATATTCTGATTTCTCCCCTTCTTTAGAGTGACATCATATAGGATATTTTTACCTGCTCGAAGAGCCTCTTTACCGACCACTTTTGCATCTTGCTTGATCTTCGGTATAGCTGCTCAGAAGAGACCTTTCAAAAAACTTCTTATTCCTGCACCCGACTGGTGATCACCAAAACAAGGTTTACTAACTCTAACGCACTTACATCTACCACCAATCATTTGGTTACTGAAAAAATCTTCAAACTCAGATATTTTATCGGATGCTCTTAAAGTGAAGCGTTACAGTCAACGTACTGTGGTCGAATGGAATGGAAAATCCGTGTTCGTCTTTTATATCAATGTTGATCGACTGAAACGCTGAAGACAGCAGTGGTAGGTACATGGGTGGTGAAAAGTTTTTAATTTCAACGCCTCCGTAAACGTAATGGCATAAATGAAGCAAGACTATACATAGTAAGTTAAAAATTAGAACAATCTCTGGGAGAAAAGGCCAAAAAAAAACAACAAATATTTAAAAACTTTCGTTGCAACCTTTCGCCAACAGTTTTGTTGGCCTCTTGAGGCACCTTTTATTAAAATAAAAAAAAAACAAATTCAATCAATAAATAGTACGATAAATTACAACACACAAACTTCTTACAAAAGCATACTCACATAGAAAATAATACAAACAATAATTTATACGAGCAAAACTCGACTGTCAATGTTTAAAATATAATTTTCGCAGTCTATTTATACTATGGTTTTCCACCGTTACATATGTGTTTGTATATTGCCGGTAAGTATTTAATATCAGTTTTCAAATTAATCGTGTTATTAACATTTTGAATGTAACACATTTCGGACATTCTACGCTTTTTAAAATTACTTTCTCTATCTAAAATTACCGCATTATTCCAATCAAATTCATGAGAATATTTTTCCATATGTTCAGAGACGACAGTGCATTTATTTTTAATATTTTTATGTTCATTTGGACGTTGTTTTAACGAACGTTTTGATTCACCTACATAGCAAGCAGAACAGTCTTTACAATTAAATTTATAGACTATTCCAGTTGTATCTTCCTTCTTTAGCGAATCTTTACCTAGTTTAATAACACAATTCAATTTTTTATTAATCTTAGGTCTAACATTGATATTAAATTTTTTTAGCGAACTTTTACATTGATTATAAAACCTTGGAACGAGAGGAATAGATATCGTACATACATTAATATTATTGTTTACATTTTTGTTTTTATTATAACTGTTATTGTTATTAAAATTGATTTTCCTTATTCTATTGTTAATACACGAGTCAATGAACTCATCGGGATAGTTATTTAAGAATAATAATTTTCTAACATATGTCAAGTTCTTGTTATGAAAGCATGGATCTGATAAAATTAAAGCGCGATCGACTAAATTATAAATAATATTTCTTTTCAAATGCAATGAATGATACGATTTAAAATTCAGAATACGAGTAGAATTCGTGGGCTTTTGATACCAATCAGTAATAATAAAATTATTTTTATTAATTAAAGCCATGTCTAAGAAATTTAATTTTTTGTTTTCGTCTAACTCATATGTGAACTTCAATCTCTCATTATATTTATTAAAAATATTTTAAACTGTAGCTACATCTTTTTTATGGATACAAGTAATCGCGTCATCAACGTATCTATAATAAAAAATAGGTGTAATTTCATGAGAATCACCGAGTATCCTCCAACATTCAACTTCTAAGTCGTCCATAACCAAATCAGCAAAAAGTGGAGAAATAGGCGAGCCCATCGGTGTACCAAAGATTTGTTTGTAAATATTTCCATCAAATTTAAAATATGTATTATCAAATAAAAACTTAGTTATGCTAATGACATCGTTAAAATGAATATTAGAGTTAAAAATTTGAGAAGCGCGTTTTTCCAAACTTTTAAGAACAAGATCACATGGTACGTTAGTAAATAGTGCAGTAACATCTAAAGACATGAGTATGTAGTCATCCGGAATCTGTACATTATAAATTGAATTTATGAGAGAAAAGCTATTGTCGATATGCGATTTTGGTTTCTTAATATGTAATTTAAGATTATCATAAAGCACTTTTGATAGATCATGAACTGGACTATTAATAGTAGATATTATAGGTCTAAGCAGAACATCGGTTTTGTGAATCTTAGGTAAACCATAAGCTCTAGGTAAAATAGTATCTGTTTGTGTTAAATGATACTGATAGCCCGATGCATTAACATTATTAACCATTTTTAAACGATCGTAAACCTCTCTTTGTAAACGAACTAACGGATTCTTTTTTACAATTTTATAAGTATTTTTATCGGACAATAAATCATTCATTTTAGTTTTATAATCATTTAAATCAATACAAACTGTTAAACTGCCTTTGTCAGCTCTTGTAAACAATAACTTCTGAGAGTTATCATTTATAAATTTTTCAGTTATCTCAATATCTTTTTTGAACTTTTTCTCTACATATGACATAAGTATTTTATTTAAGTTATAATTAATATTTTGAACAACAACTGATCTGATATTATTCTTAAATGTTTCATCTATATTGTCTATATTATCCAAATTCAACTCTATATCTTTCACGATATCAATTACATCTTGTTTGTTTAACGTAGATTTACAATTAAAGTTAGGACCTAAAGATGTGATATTAATCACTTCATCAGGCAATTCAAAATTAGAAAGGTTTTTAACCCAAACTTGGTTTCCAACATTATTTAAAGATTTATATTTTTTATCATAGAGATCGTTAAATTTTCTATTCAATAATGAAACTTTACGATTAAAAATATTTAAGCTACTTTTTTCGGTCAAAGCGTAAAATTTATCTAAAATACAAACATCAATTTTAAATGAAGCTATTTTATATCTCAATGCATTTAATCTTCTTTGTAAACAAGCAATGTGCGTATAAATATCTTGCGAAATCAACTTAACAATTTTTCGAGATAACCTTTTACTAATATTCGAAATTCGCATGTGAGCAAACTTACTGTAAAAACTAAGGCTTCTTGATGATTCAGCTACTTGAGATACTTGTTTTGGAGACAGATAAAAGTATTTACAATTACTGATGAAAAGGCGGTGTGCATTGGCCAAAGATAAGCCATATCTCAATCTTGTCCACGTCTTCAACAGCCGAGTAACATAGTGACCATATTCAGTTGACATGTGTTGATAAAAACTCATTCCCATTTCGGGTCTGGCTAGTTTGGTTAGATTGTAAGCCGTTATTAATATTCATGTTAAAACTCTCCTCCATTATGAATGAGTTAAAAATTAGAACAATTTCTGGGAGAGAAGGCCAAAAAAAACAACAAATATTTAAAAACTTTCGTTGCAACGTTTCGCCAAGTATCAGTATCATTTAACACAAACAGATACTATTTTACCTAGAGCTTATGGTTTACCTAAGATTCACAAAACCGATGTTCTGCTTAGACCTATAATATCTACTATTAATAGTCCAGTTCATGATCTATCAAAAGTGCTTTATGATAATCTTAAATTACATATTAAGAAACCAAAATCGCATATCGACAATAGCTTTTCTCTCATAAATTCAATTTATAATGTACAGATTCCGGATGACTACATACTCATGTCTTTAGATGTTACTGCACTATTTACTAACGTACCATGTGATCTTGTTCTTAAAAGTTTGGAAAAACGCGCTTCTCAAATTTTTAACTCTAATATTCATTTTAACGATGTCATTAGCATAACTAAGTTTTTATTTGATAATACATATTTTAAATTTGATGGAAATATTTACAAACAAATCTTTGGTACACCGATGGGCTCGCCTATTTCTCCACTTTTTGCTGATTTGGTTATGGACGACTTAGAAGTTGAATGTTGGAGGATACTCGGTGATTCTCATGAAATTACACCTATTTTTTATTATAGATACGTTGATGACGCGATTACTTGTATCCATAAAAAAGATGTAGCTACAGTTTAAAATATTTTTAATAAATATAATGAGAGATTGAAGTTCACATATGAGTTAGACGAAAACAAAAAATTAAATTTCTTAGACATGGCTTTAATTAATAAAAATAATTTTATTATTACTGATTGGTATCAAAAGCCCACGAATTCTACTCGTATTCTGAATTTTAAATCGTATCATTCATTGCATTTGAAAAGAAATATTATTTATAATTTAGTCGATCGCGCTTTAATTTTATCAGATCCATGCTTTCATAACAAGAACTTGACATATGTTAGAAAATTATTATTCTTAAATAACTATCCCGATGAGTTCATTGACTCGTGTATTAACAATAGAATAAGGAAAATCAATTTTAATAACAATAACAGTTATAATAAAAACAAAAATGTAAACAATAATATTAATGTATGTACGATATCTATTCCTCTCGTTCCAAGGTTTTATAATCAATGTAAAAGTTCGCTAAAAAAATTTAATATCAATGTTAGACCTAAGATTAATAAAAAATTGAATTGTGTTATTAAACTAGGTAAAGATTCGCTAAAGAAGGAAGATACAACTGGAATAGTCTATAAATTTAATTGTAAAGACTGTTCTGCTTGCTATGTAGGTGAATCAAAACGTTCGTTAAAACAACGTCCAAATGAACATAAAAATATTAAAAATAAATGCACTGTCGTCTCTGAACATATGGAAAAATATTCTCATGAATTTGATTGGAATAATGCGGTAATTTTAGATAGAGAAAGTAATTTTAAAAAGCGTAGAATGTCCGAAATGTTTTACATTCAAAATGTTAATAACGCGATTAATTTGAAAACTGATATTAAATACTTACCGGCAATATATAAACACATATGTAACGGTGGAAAACCATAGTATAAATAGACTGCGAAAATTATATTTTAAACATTGACAGTCGAGTTTTGCTCGTATAAATTATTGTTTGTATTATTTTCTATGTGAGTATGCTTTTGTAAGAAGTTTGTGTGTTGTAATTTATCGTACTATTTATTGATTGAATTTGTTTTTTTTTTATTTTAATAAAAGGTGCCTCAAGAGGCCAACAAAACTGTTGGCGAAAGGTTGCAACGAAAGTTTTTAAATATTTGTTGTTTTTTTTGGCCTTCTCTCCCAGAGATTGTTCTAATTTTTAACTTACTATGTATAGTCTTGCTTCATTTATGCCATTACGTTTACGGAGGCGTTGAAATTAAAAACTTTTCAATACCCATGTACCTACCACTGCTGTCTTCAGCGTTTCAGTCGATCAACATTGATATAAAAGACGAACACGGATTTTCCATTCCATTCGACCACAGTACGTTGACTGTAACGCTTCACTTTAAGAGCATCCGATAAAATATCTGAGTTTGAAGATTTTTTCAGTAACCAAATGATTGGTGGTAGATGTAAGTGCGTTAGAGTTAGTAAACCTTGTTTTGGTGATCACCAGTCGGGTGCAGGAATAAGAAGTTTTTTGAAAGGTCTCTTCCGAGCAGCTATACCGAAGATCAAGCAAGATGCAAAAGTGGTCGGTAAAGAGGCTCTTCGAGCAGGTAAAAATATCCTATATGATGTCACTCTAAAGAAGGGGAGAAATCAGAATATAAAAAAAAGAATGAGACATCATCAGCTCAGTCGTTAAGTGCACCTGGTACTACAAACATCTCAGCGGCTAAACGCTCGATAAGTTGTAAAGTTGTGAAAAAGGAGAAGAATCAGAATAAGAAAGCACGTGTAGCTAGAGATATTTTTAGAGTATGCTTTTGTAAGAAGTTTGTGTGTTGTAATTTATTGTACTATTTATTGATTGAATTTGTTTTTTTTTTATTTTAATAAAAGGTGCCTGAAGAGGCCAACAAAACTGTTGGCGAAACGTTGCAACGAAAGTTTTTAAATATTTTTTTTTTTTTTGGCCTTCTCTCCCAGAGATTGTTCTAATTTTTAACTCATTCATAATGGAGGAGAGTTTTAACATGAATATACATAGTAAGCTCGTGCGCATATCATCTGTTACATAAGGCTGGCAAATGTTGCTGTCAACCATGAGTACGGTTGGCAACCCGTTTACAAGATTTGCTGGACGATTACCGGTAATGTAGTGTTCTTTATAACCTTTGCAAGAGAAAATTGGTACATTTTCTAGACCTGAAATTCTAAGTAATTTTTCCGATGGTGTAAACGTGCGCATATAAGTTGTACAATCTTCTCCACATTGACATCTAATCTGTATATAGCCACCAGTTTGGATTTCAAAATATAAATGATTTTTTACATTCTCGAAATTATTTATTTCTCCTGAAAGACTTTTAATATCACGATAAACACCAAGTTTGACTCTGGCAAACACCTCGGTCCTCTGTTGACTCTTCTCTGTTTCTTGCGAAACATTTTCTATTTTACGTTTAACTGTATTAACAGAAATGACTTCCTCCTGCTCAACCAATGATATATGCTGAAATGTGAGAGGTATTTGAATTTTCGCGAGTCCTACACACCAGTCGCCATAAAGATAAAAATTGTGATAATTGTGTAGTAAAATGTGTCGCCACATTGTGTGGAAAGACAAACTTGCTGCTGTTGCTCGGTAAAACCATGTCAAATCCATCGTTCATTCTAAATTTTTCGAATCTTTAGCCGCTATCCAAGAATTAAATTTTTCTGGATACCCCCTCTAACTGACTAAATATTTTTTTTTGACCCCCCTACCTTTGCTCTTTAAAACCTTATTAACCTCAAACGCTTTATTATCTAAATCCTTGTGCACTCTGCTCAACTGTTCTACGTTAAAATATCTGTCAATTTTTTCTCTACCAAGATCTGCTAAAGTAGACGGTGTCGTCTTGTGTCGACTCCAACAATTTTAAACAGCTTCGGAGTCCAGCCACCCTCGTATGCTTTTCTGAAGGCTGTCTTGGCACGACTGACACGAACCAGATCACCAACGCTGCATTAAGTTACTCGAAACAGCTATTTTTTGCTGTAATGCAACGTCAAATTTCGACGTTCCACGTGAGCATTATATAAGTTGACCTTGGAAGGGGGCATTTTTATGGCATTGTGCCACGACTCATTGTAACACGTTGTTTTTCTCCTTCTTTCTCATTGCTTCACCTCCTCCTCTTACAAACTAGCTTATTCTCTCTGTTTTGCTGTCTTTTGAATGTATTTTTAATGCGTTTTAATAATTTATTAAATGGAATTTTGCTGATCATACACAAAACAGTGATACCAGCTGCAGTTTTTCCATTACCATCTGCAGTCTCCGAGAGCATGCGTAAAAATGCTCGTTTAGCCAACGATCTGTTGGGTTTTATATGATGCGTTATTTTCTTATTTGAATATAAAATATCGTGCTCTAGAGAGGCATTGTCAAGATGATTTTCTCCTCTCTGACCACATCTGAGACGCTCTTCGAGATGCGTGCCAGGACCGAGAAACTGGTAGCATAGTAGATGCATTTCAAAGGGTACAACTGAAATCAATCGGTCTATAAAAGTACCAGTTTTCTCCCTCTCCTCCTCCTCCTCCATCACTTCCTTCTATTTATCCACATATGGGTCCATTTTAGCTGTTCGGTGCGACTCTTTTTTGCAGGGATCGATGGCGTAGCTGCAAACTCGCTATCAACTTTTTCACGCTTTTTCGCACTCTTTACTTCTTTCTCCTTCACGCTCGTTTGATTAGTAGCTGTTGAAGTATAATAAGCTCCGTTTCCTGACGACGATGACAGCGATGACTCAGGGCTATAAGATACAATCATGCACCACAGTTGATCGTTACCAATGAATTCTCGAGGTATACTAACTTGTCGCAAGACGCGTGCAAACTGTTTGTATCCGCGTGGTGGTGGTCTTTTTCTACTTCTCATAGCCTCGTTTACTAAATCGACAATATTAGTACCCTTGACAGCAGCGTCATCTAGCTTAATTATACTACGACTATTCCATTCAATATTACCAGCTTGCCGCAAGTATCTAATGAAATGTCTTCGAATTTTCTGCAGTAACGACTCGACAAGTTGTTCGTCGTCGATTTCGTCATTATTGTCTCTATCCATTGTCATTCCCGTTTCTAATAATGTTGTCTCGTGTGGATGTATTATACTGCTACTCTCATTCTCCTCCTCCTGCTTTAGGTGTAAGTGACGCTGCAAGATTTTCTGATATTGCAAAGATTTTTGGGGCTCATCACCCATAGAATGTGAAATTGCACTCATTTCCTCGTCGAAGCATGTCGTGGCTGTACCAGGTGTCTGGACACTGGATGCCGGTGGTGTATGATTGGTAGTTGTTACGTCATGCTGTTGCTGCTGATGCTATTGCTTCAAACACTCTTGCGGTACTAAAATCATTTTTCTTGCGTACTTTATACCGATAAAATAGGTTTCACAATTAGCCGCACTAGATATGCTGATTTCAACATCAATCTCCTTTTAACCTCCAAATTACCTGGTTTAGCAAGTTTCCGCAATTGTCTCTTTCAATACTTGCTGAGTAGAATATTTCAATGTAAAATATTCAAAGCACACTTGCAAATATGCGTTATAAGTTTAGAATTTGCTTCGCGCAATATGGCCCTAAGTTTAAAAATTTCGATTTTACACAAAAAATGTAGTTGAGTCCAGTACTTTTCTGGAATTGGTCTGCTACGACTACGTGTTACCGGCTCCATTACAATCGTACGACTGGTACATTATTCGAGCGAGCACCAGCTTTTATGGGCGTGCAATGAGGCACATAAACGTCTTGATGTTTGTTAAACGGAAATATACAAGTACGAAATCTCACGTTTTCAGGCGTATCCTGTTTCAGTTCTATGAACAAATAGCCGTGTGGCTGTGCTGTAGCATCGAGATGTGCCTCTTGCAAAAAACGAAGCTCCTCGGGGCAAACTTAGCGTCAGATGATTTATTTGCGCTCGATCGCGCGCATTTTGAAATATCGCGATGTAATTAGAGTTTAGAGAGATTTTTCGCTGACCTTGATAAAAGAGATTTTGCGAGAGAAAGATGACGCTCAAATTATTGTGATGACTGCCTTTGGTAAAGAGATTGACTACAGCTCTGCTGGACGATTCTCTCATCAGATCGTTGAGAATCAAGAGTTTTGTTCGTAGATCATTGGCATAATCTTCGCTCTTTGGTAAACATTCGTGAAATTCGATTCCCTTACTTAACTCCTTGTAAATTGTCTGCCACTCAGTAAAGTACAAGAGTGTACGCTCGAATTTTGTCACTCATGCGATCAATGTAATGCGAAAAATTTTTCACAAATACTGTTTTACCACACGGACTGGATCTACAAATCATCAAAGTCCATGTATGCACCCAGCTGCAAACGTCCAAGTTACCAATGCTGCTAAGTTTCTACTACTAACCTCATCAAATCCTCGAACTACTTTAGATATACGATCATTAGTAGTGATAAGCAAGAGTGGGGGCGGTGGCGGCAGCGTGCGCCTGTGTGCGAGCAGTATCATGCTGGCGCTAGCCAATCGTTTAGCTGTTTAGCCATATAGTTAGTTGGCGGCAGCATTATTCCGCTGTTTAGCTATATAGCTGGAAAAGCTTAACAAGTATTAACCTGTTATTTGCTTAAAAGCGCTTGCTACCATTACTACTTGTACCTCCCACCACCATCACCGTCACCCCGCAATTCCAGTACAAAATTAAAAGCAGCAGCAGTGCTCGGTTAGTGTTGGACAAGTTTTGGTATCGTGAAAATAAATAGATAATAGTCATAGTCGAGATCTTCTGTACCTGGTGTCGATATTGCAGATAAGTTAGTTTCACGTAAAACTATTTTATTCGACGTTCGTATATCCTGGTCATTCCAGTAAGACTAACCAGGCAACGGTTCATTAGGTAGTGATGGCGCTGCAGTATCAGCAATTACCCCCTCCAACATCGTGTTTGGAGTGCTATGATCATAAGTCACGTTATCATCTAAGAAATTTTGTGCTTCTCGTTTTTCTTCGGTGGGTGGTAGTAACGCAGGATCTCTCGAACTAGACAGTTATTCTTCTGCTGACAGAAGATTCATCAGTAATTCATCCCCACCACTGTCCTTCATTACCTTTTGAAAGTATGAAAAGTTTTCAATAAGATATCTGTTAAAGTTGCACTATTTCAAACAAAAAAGTCTTATCCCGCGAAATTTTCCGACCAAAAAAAAAAAATCTATAGATTATTGACCCGATATTGAAAATCGATATTTTTTGTGAAACACATTTTTGGATTTATCATTGTATTTACAACATAAAAGTATTATCTTGCAAAAGATAATGAAATCTCATGTGCCTAAAAATATTATTTTTCTCAACACTCGATCTCAAATGGGATCTTGCATGAGATCTCATGTGCAAAAAAATATTTTTTTCTTGACACCCATTCTCACATGAAATTTCACGTGAGTTCTCGCGTGAGATTTTATTACGACTTTATTCTTGGAGGACTCCACGTCCTAGCGTATAACTCGGCTTAAAGTCGATATTTTTACGTGAAATTTTTTTTTAACTTATTATAAGTATCTCAATATATCCTCCAAACCTAAAAATATTTTTCAGCTTGGTTTTCTTTTTTTTAACCCTAGAAAATCACCTCCTTTTCACACTCCAGAAACTAGTCTAGCCTCTTAAAATTTTTATTCTGATATCGAAATATCACTTCGTATTTTTTTCATAAGTTGATTTAATTTTATTATATAGCATTTTCTATGTGTTCCTTATATTCAATTCTTTTATTATATAATATTTTTCTATGTGTTTATTATATTGAATTCTTTTATGATAACTATAGCTATATGATTCACTTAATAGTTTTGTTTCTATTTTATTTTTAATATTGCTTTAGACTGTAATTAACTTATTTTCCATATATTTTATGTGATAACAAAGATCTTTTATTTAATTATTCAATTCATGCCATTTGGTTATACTGTACCTAATACAACTATAACCACCAACCACACTAACTCATATTCATACATACTAATAGCACCGATTCATGCCAGACTTCCTAACACGGCTTCATACCATCAGACCCACTCACCTCACGCACACTATCACTCTAATTTGGATTAGTCCTATTACCATTCAAAACCAGTACATTACATAATATATTGAATATAATTATAAATTAATTTATCAATCAGTTTAACAATGATTTATTTAACAATTATAATTTATCTTAAATATAATAAAATTCTATTATTTTATGTATTACAAAAAAAAAAAAAAATAATCAATACGGAATAATACTCATTCTTTTTCATAGCATTCTATAATTCAGTATAGATTAGATATTGTTTATTTTGTATTATAATTACAAAAAAGCGAAAGTATAGAATGTTTGAAAATTCAACACAAAGAATATTTATTCTATCTTACAAAACTTTGATAAAGAAACCTGTACGATATACTGAAAAATCCCACTACCAATACCTAACTAGCATTGCTCTTGCTGTTACCATTATGTCAGGAGATGCATTTCTATCTTTTGCATAGAGCATTCTTTCCATACTACTAACAAGGAGAGTATCCGACCTTCGGAAAACGGATTTGACTGAAACTGCAGGATATGATCTTTTGATGAAAAAAAATGAACCCGTGTTTTTTCTTTTCTTTGAATAGACCCCATAGACGGAGATATAGAAATTTTTTTGAAAATATAATAAGCAGGAGCATTCACAAGATCTTGAATAACCAAACAACTAAGACTCTTACAAACAAATATATGGATAATAAAATAAAGAACAGATTAAATGCTTCAATTTAAGCTTTGTTGTATTAAAAAAGCTTGCGTGGTTCAAAAGTTATGCCTAACTGAAAATCACTACATATTTGTTAATATTTTTAGCGTGTAACATATCAATTTTTTACGCTATTTCATTAGCATATTTTAATCGCTTGTAACTTTTGAATCACAGAAGCTTTTTTAATGCAACAAAGCTTAAATTAAAGCATTTAGTCTGTACATTATTTTATTTTCATACATTTTTCTTTGAGAGTCTTAGTTGTTTGGGTATTTTCGAAAAAATGTCTATATCTCCGTCTATGGGACCTATTCAAAAGAATGAAAAAACACGGGTTAATTTTTTTTCAATAAAAAATCATATCCTGCAGTTTTAGCCAAATCTGTTTCCCAAAGGTCGGGTACTCTCCTTCTAACTAGGAGAGTAACCCCTTGTTTGGGTCACGGATCTCACTGTAACTTGTAGATATGTTTTTATACATAACATCATGAAAAAAGCCGCGAGCATTCAGTCTAACGCTCGATCATTCTAAGATTATGAGTTATTTTGTTCTATTTTTAAAGATTTCTTTGAAAAATCATTGTTTATAATATTAAATATTACTCTTCAATAAGAGCTTCCAAGTTCATTCTACAAAATCCTAGTGAAAGTTGAGATAAAATCCTTGTGATTAAAAAAAAAACGCTTTCAAAAAGCTCAACCCATTCAAAAGTTATGGGAAAACAAAAATTGTTATAAAAATTGTTATAAAAATTAGCATAAAATTAAACTTAAATTTTCATTAAATTATTCTGCTGATTTTTTTCATATTTTTCATTTTGCTATAACTTTTGAACGGGTTGAGCTTTTTAAACGTGTTTTTTTTTTAACCGAAAGGATTTTATCTCAACTTTTACAAGAATTTTGCAGAATGAACTTAAAAGCTCCCATTGGGGTGTAATATTCAATATTATGAACAATGATTTTCAAAGAAATTTAACAAAATAGCTCATAATCTTGGAATGATCGAGCGTTAGACCGAATGCTCGCGGCTTTTTTCATTATTTTATGTATAAAAACATTTCCCCAAGTTACAGCAAGATCCGTGACCCAAACAAGGGTTACTCTCCTGGTAAGTCTAGCTCGTTTCAGATGAGAAAGCCACTCGATTTACACTGCTTTTTAGTAGTTTATAACTCATGCTATTTGTCACTAAAAAATTTCAAAAAGACATACTTTTGAAGTTCCCTTTCTAATGGTGTTTATGAAATTTTTTAAAAAACTTTTATATATGCAAAAAAGTAGTTTTCTACAAAAACACGATTTTTTCACACATTTTTTTTAGTTCGAATTTTTAAGGGATTTCTGATTTATAATGGACCTAAAACCTTTTTAACCGGTAGAGTAAATATTTGAACTAAAATAATATGTGGTTTGGAGGTTGATTTTTCCCCATGGTGTATTCATAATAGCGCCTGAAATGCTAAATTTTCGCGAAAACATTCATGAATTTTTTTATAAAGCAATGCCCTCAAACAGCCAAACTTCTGTTATCACATTTCGCATGTTCTGCTGCTTTATGATATTATATTACAAAAATCTCGGCTTTGGTGCAACGACTCTACAATATTTCTTTCAGTGTACATTTATATTGTTTTTTGTGTGAATACTTCCTATTTTTTGAGTTATAGTTGTATATACAACGATGAGACCAATTATTAGCCATTTTACATTTTCCATTAGCGCATATGTATGTTCGTACATTTGATATCGTTTCATTTTGTTAAAAAAGCTTTTTAAGCCATGGTTTTATAAATTTACATTCAATATTCATTGTAACATTTTTCATACTCATTATTTATCAACCAATACTTTAACTTCCTAATATTGGAAGTTTTTTGCATTGAGATCTTTAAATTTATTTGGTAATTTGTTAAACGTACTATTTGCTTTGATATAATTGCTTTTTGTGCTTACTGTTTTGTTATACTTGGGTAAAATTATCAACTTACAGTGGAGTCCAATAAAACGGAGACACAAAAACCATCATATCTCAGTCAATTTTGGACCTAGGAAAAAAAATTAAGAATTATTTTAAAGTCCAGCAAAATACTTTTAAAACGAACTGTGTAAAATTATTCTACCATCATTTTTCGAAAAATGTATTCAAATTTTAGCATAAGCAAAAAAAATTTTTTTTTTAATTTTTAAGCCGTAATATTTCCCAGATAAGTACTTAAAATGGAATTACCAATACACCATTATAAAGTCTTTACAAATACCTTTGAAATGAGTGGTCGCAGATCATTATTTGGTAAGATACAAAGCTTTAAAATTGTTACTCCATTTCTTAAGTGTGGCTCCGTTTTATTACACTCCACTGTATGCCTGGTTTTACTAATAGAGTTAACATATAGGGTTCTCAAATGTTCATATTTATATCGCAAACTTTCATATGCAAATAACTGGCCTCGGTTTTAAGGGAATGTAAAATACCGAAATTACAGTTTTCAAAACTTTTGATTCTTTATCGAAAAGTTTTAAATATACGGCTGATTCCATTTCAAATCGAACGGCCTGTATACACTCAAGTCACCAATCACTGCACCGATGGAGTATGTTATTCTACTATTTTTTTTTTATTAAGAAATATCAAAATTGCATAAAATATGCTCGTTTCAAAATTGCATTCAAAAACTGAATGTTCAAACTGAAAAAGTTGACAATAACTTTAGAGGGCTATCGTTTTACCAATTTTCAATGAATTTTGGTAAACTTTTTTTGTTTCATTCTGTTTTGAGCCCTCTTCAATTCAGTGCAAGAAATTTAAAAAAAAAAAACAAAAAAATGACGGAGATATATGCATTTGAAAAAAATCGAGACATGAAATTCTTTTAGAAGAGTAAATTTCGGACATTGTAATTGCACAGTTTTGTTTACTTTCTCACAAGCCCGAGAAGTACCTTTTAAATCAGTTGTAAGAATAACTAGCTTCTATATAACAGTTCCAATATGCAGTTTTGGTTACGCGATGCATTTGTCCGCGAGTTGGCCTCCTATTGTTTGTACATCGAAACATACATAATATAGATATACACAAATAGAACTATTCTTTTCCATTTTTAAGTATTTATTTTTATATTACGAATTTAAATACATATGTACACACACACACACACACACACATATATGGGTGATTCTATTCTAACGGGTAATCACATGTAATCGTTTAATAAACTATCAATACAAGGTTCAAATATTATTAACCACAAATTTTTCATATAGTTTCAGCTTGTAACTTTATGATCCGTTGACTTTTTAATCGCTAATTTCAATCTAGCTTTTGTAGGGACCCTTAGACGGTATAAAAGTAATCTCCCTGTCTGTAATCATATATAAAATTTTTTTAAACGTTTTAGAGATACAGGATAGATGAATTAATACTTTGGAAAGATCAAAAAATATTTTTTTCCATCCGTACATACATTTCAGCAGAATGGTTGAAAAAAAAATATTCTCTTTGACCCTTTGTTATTATAAAAAAAAATGTATATTTTTTCATAGATAAAAAGCAATAATAATAAAAAATGTTATATTTGAATCTTATGAAAATATAAGCTATTTCTATCACATAGAAATATTGTTATTATATGTTTATTTCGCTAAAAAAATGCTTTGTTGATCATAGAATACATTTTTGTTTACGTGTAAACATCATTTCACTAATGAAAGCTAAGTTACCTTTTCTACGATAATTCCCTGGCTCTAAACATTTAACTGTCACAGATGATATAAGCGCATATTCAAATACGTAATAGACGTTTAAGAAAGTAGTAATGTACAACTAAAAAACTTTGTATAGCAGTGAATGTTGGAGACCGTTTACTCGGTAAAAATTTCATTCAAATTATCAGGTAATCTCCCCTGGCATATAATTCCCCTGCCTTTTTTGAGATGCACTCACAAAATTCTAATTAAATAATAAAGTCAACAATTTTATTCATGAATTTCATACCATGAAGTGTTAAATTATTTGTACACTTGAAATTTAATACATATTATATATACTGCTTATAATTTTTAGATATTCAAAATTGAATATATATATATATATTTGTGGAGAATCTCCGAGTAAGCACATTCTCAAATCTTTTGTAAACAATCACTGTAGTCATATTTACATACTGCACTATATACTACGTATATACTACAAATAAATAAAGTGAAATCAAAGGTTACATCGTAGTATTAAGAAAATAAAAATATCAGTTTGTCATTAGCCTTGATGAAGAGTTTGTCGTTGATATCAAAGTAAGTATATAATTATTTGAATTTAAATGAAAGTTTTTGAAAAATCTGAATTGGAAAATCTATAAATTGATAATATATTATTTTAGATTGTATTGGTAATAAAATGGTTTCTACACGTGGACGTGGCGAACTTCCTACTAATCCTTTATCATCAAGTACACTTAACTCCACTCCCAAACACAAAAATAATGTTATTATATATTTTGAAAAAGCAAACTTTCTCAAGTATGGATATATTTATTCTTTAACTTTCTTCTAATAATGTTTAAAAATACATATTTTTGCTGTAACTCGCACGGAGAAAAATTGTATGGTAACGACAGCAATAAGGATATCGCTTAACACATGCAGCGATAGTTTGGGCTAAAACAAACTAAATATTGTGAACTTCGAACATTAACTTTTTAGTTATTTGTATAGTTAATGCAACTAAATGCCATTTGCTAAAAAAGACAAAAGAAAAAGCTAACATTTTAGCGCGAGATAATGATTTCCGCAGCCAAAAAAATTGTAATCATAGCAACAATCATTAGCTAAAAAGGCATTCTTTTTTCTTCTATAATTTTGTGTTCTGCAGCGATTAATATTACAACTATTGTCATAATCTTGACTGAAACAGCATGATTTTGTCGTCATTTCAACTATACGTAAGGGCTACATTAGCATAAAACTTTGTAAACCATTTGACAGCTAAACGATCAGTCATAACCTTTATTTTTTTAAAGTTGATATTAAAACTTTTGAGAATTCAAACCATACAAAAAAATTTCATTCACTTTCAAATATGCATTTATTTAATAACCATAAAAATGTCATTGAAGATGTCAGCGCAAAACAATAGCTAATATTCACATCGATGGCAGCAAATAATGATAGTCTATCTTCGAATTCAAATTTTCGCTGTCTCAAACTAGCAAAAATTTTCGCTAATGGAACTATATTTTTGTTGACTAATGCAATATATTTTTCTCCGTGCGTCGTTTTTTATTTTTAAAAATTCATCCATATATGGTAATAGCTAATTCTTAAGTATTTCAGATAGTTTAGAATCTTTGTTCGACATAAATATTATTAGAAAATAGTATATCAAGTGATGGTAATGAAAAAAGTAATTCCTCTGGAATAAAAGTAATTTCTCTGTATCAGTATATTTTTTATCTATCAGTTTTTCTGGGAATAACCTATGGACAGCTTGGCTACTTTGGGATATTGTTCTATTAGATATAACCATAAAAAAACCTGAGTAAAATTTTTAAAATGAACACCTTTATTTTCTATTATTTCAAAATTTGAATTTGACCCGTTCGAATAGAATCACCCATATATATATACACTGCCGTTCAATTGCTTTTGCCCACCCTAGAGTAAAATTTATTGAAATAAAAAGTTTTATATCTCCGGAACTGATGATCGCATCTTGAAAAGCCAAACGGCATTTGGAAGATTGGTCAAAAATCTTTGAAATAAAGTAAGTCCGGTATGAAAAAAGTTATTTTCTAATTGCTTATAGCAATGTGAAAAAAAATTTTTTTTACTAATTTTTTTAGGAAAAATTCATAAAAAATTAGTAAAAATTTTTAATTAAAGGAGTAAAAAAAAATTTTTTCTCCGAAACTTATTGGTCACTAAATATATATATTCTAAACTAAAAATGAAACATTTTTTCTTTAATATAAAATTTTCTATCTTTCTTAGTTTATGAGATAATCATGATTGAAAAAATAGGTTTTTTTTCGAAAAATCATCATAACCGTGGTAAAAAAAGTCATAGAAACATTTTACTTAGCTCATTTTAAAGAAGATTATTAGAGTTTTAAAACCTATTTGATTATTTTTCGATATCATAATTTCGATAAAAATGGCATTCACTTTTATGCGGGCAAAAAAAATTAGTTAAAGAAATTTTTTTACATTGCCATAAGCAATTAGAAAATGACTTTTTTGATACCGGACTTACTTTAATTCGAAGATTTTTGACCAATCTTTCAAACGCCGTTTGGATTTTGAAGGAGCGATCATTCCTTTCAAAGATATAAAACTTTTTATTTTAATAAATTTTACTTTAGGGTGAGTAAAAGCAATTGAACGGCAGTATATATATATATATATATATAGCATATACATGCATACAAATGTATACAAATGATGAGCGAAACATGCGACAGCGTTTGAATGTAGATTGTTCAAGACTTCCGAACGTATATACAAGTATTTTTCAACATTAAAATTTGTGAATTGTTTTCTCCCTCCAAACAAAAAATTACGGGATCATACAGGTACCATTAGATAGGTAATTCGGTCCTCTATCAGCCCAAAAAATTGGTAAAATATATATATCTCCGACATTTTTTAGTTTTTTTTTTTTAAATTTTTTGCACTGAGTTGAAAATGGCTCAAAACAGAATGAAACAAAAAAAGGTTTACCAAAATTCATTGTGAATTGGTAAAACGATAAAGTTATTGTCAACTTTTTCAGTTTGAACATTTGGTCTTTGTATGCAATTTTCAAATGCGCATATCTTATGCAATTTTGATATTTCATTAATGAAAAAAAAAAAAAAAATACGTGTCTCCTTATTTTCAGAGTGGAATAACATACTTCATCGGTGCAGTGATTGGTGACTTGAGTGTATACAGGTTCTTCGATTGGAAATGGAACCAGCCTGTGATGCATTTATTGCATCTAGATAACGAATCTATTCAAGAAAATAAGAGAGAAAGACGAGCTGAGATGCACTCACAAAATCGATTATTAATTAAATAATCAAACAAATTAATCATTTTTATTTTTGTTGTTTGTCTTGAGGAACATGCAAGTTGTTGAAAGCAGATGACTTACCGGTGGAGAGAGATAGAGCTAAGGGGTAACTTAATCTCAAATTGAAACACGTGGTAACGGAAAAGCCACACTCACCATCAATTTTCCATGGTGCACTAGGAGTTAAGCTACGGTGAAGGCTGCAACTCTACAATACTAATGCACACAACATATGAGAGGAGAAACACACATTCTGTGTAAACATAACCTGTAACAGTGCTCTTGTGCGTCGCCATCTTATGTTATTGATAACGACGTGCGGCACTGTCAGGTAATACACTTACACTCAGACAAGCACCCAGTGTATAGGTACATACAACACAATACATTCACGGTACGAGATGACGAGCGAAACCGGCAAACGACGCGAAACATTAGAAACGCGTGCTCGAGAGTAAAAAGGGAGCGTCGGAAAGGATGAAAGTGACCGAGTCGCGACGATCGATGATGGAATCGATAGAAGGAGGCAACGGTAGAAAGAAAGAGAAAGGGAATCGAGTCACAAGTAGGGCGAGTAAAGGATCAGAGAAAAAGGGAAGCCAGCTATAGTTTATGCGTCAGGCTCATATATACGTTATTATATATGAAACTATGTAGAAATCGAGAGCAGCATGAATATTATATATGAAATGATGTAGAAACAGAGGGCAGCATGATTATTATATATGTAACTACGTATAAATTGAAAGCGAGAGAGATGGAAGATAGAATAATCGAGTGATAGAGATAGAAATGGAGTTCGCGTACAGAATAATTGAAATCGAGTATATGGAGCATTCTAAATGTGAATTTAAATAGAGCACGCGATAAATAGAGGGCGCTAACATCAAAGAAGTCACCCAAAGGAAAGGTGTTGATTGGTTATGAGTCAACATCCTTTGTAATTGACGAATAGCAATTACGAAAAGGAGTAATCCACTATTATTCTATTCGTGACATAATAGATTAAAGAAGGGATGAGGAGGAAGGAGCTTAAACAGCAATCAAGTTCTGAAGTAAAATGTCTATCTTTTTGTACCATATCCAGATGTTTGAGGCATGACGCTGCCGCCATTTGGGCCCATTTAGAACCAATTTTCTATTTGATTCAGAAAAAATTACCACTTGTAAAAGCAATTCATTTTCAATCAGATGGCCCAACGACCCAATATAAAAATAAAACAAATTTTCAATTGTTCCATCAATTTTGTAAATTTTTTAAATCGGAAATTGGTTTGTGGAATTTCACAACACCCAGTCATGGAAAAAGCGGGGCTAATGGTACGGGTGGAACTGTCAAACGGTTATGCAATCAGCATGTGCTATTAGGCAATGGTGTCGTTTGCGTAGAAGATGTGATACAAGCAGTAACAAAATCGGCTGATAGTAAAATACATATTTTTCGTGTGGATATCGAAGGTATAGAAAAATATGACGAATTAGTAGACATGAGTATACAATCAGCCCCAAACTCAGAAAATATTCCAAATTTTATGGAATAGTGAAAATTCAGAGATATTTTTGAACTCGCTTTCATGCAAAAAGTGTGTGAAATCATACATACGTATAACGCACTTTATTAGTTAGTGTATGGTGATTAAAAACACCATAGACTTCAATATCACACCTTGACTTACTCTCAGAAACAATTTTAAGTGTTTCACGTTAATCGTGCGTCCGAGTACGACAAGATGGATGCCGAATATTTTAATACCCCAAGCTTAAGGTGTGCTTAACCGCTACACGTGCAAACTCGTTATACTTTCTGCTTTTAGATATTTATTATGAGAGAGTTAGATTTCACTAGACCATACACTGACAAGACGTCTTGCTTGCCAGATTCGGATCCTTATGTTTAATCTAACTCTTAAATTTGATGTCATTGATAGGGAAATTAGGATGTAGGTAACAGGAGAAAACATCTGTTTATGCCTCTCAATGCCATTTTATGTTGTCTTCGATCAACGAGACAATCGGTTAAATATAATTTAAATTAGACACTTGCAAAGACGTGTGTGATCCAAGCCAACGCTTTGCTATCAACACGTAAATGCAAGGCATACAAAATGTGCCTTTTCGGCTATTTTACTTTATAATTTAACTAGTGAAGGTACCACACAATACTTCACATACGTAATCAATATATTAAACCACTAAGATTTATTAAGTAAAACCGCGGACTTTACTCGCGAATATTTATTGTTGATTTTATTCAAGTTCACACAGGTACAGAGCACGTATTTTGTGCTCTTTCGCTGTCCTTTAAACTTGAATAAAAAGAAAAGTACAAAGGTACACAGAATTAAAGTTAAGCAAACTTTATTGACTCGATGATGGAATGAGAGTGCGGAGCACAAGCTTCTCATTAAGCAAGATACTTCGCATTTACGGCGCTTGCCGCTACATTCCTACTCTGCCGCATCAAAGTAGGGATATTATACATTGTAAAGCATAACGTTACTCTTGGTAGTCGCTTGGCTATCGAAATTAGGGACGTAGCTGCGCGTTCGGGTCTTTCCTATATCCCGTCTCGCCGCTTATTATCATGATGCTTTTCTATACGAAAATCATCAAGTGAGGTCTCAAGTGCTTTCAGAATCCCCCATGTAAACAATTTTGTTTAAGTGCTGAAAATTGGTGTCCAAATATAGTCAAAATGACTAGTGGCAGAAAAAGAAAACTGACATGTACCTCTAAAGAAAATAGAAAGAAAAAGCTTAAGTAATATGTTGAATTTGTGTTATTAAATTTATAATTATGTTATAATATAATTTATTTTATTATATTTATTAATGGCAAAAAAAATTCTATTATTTCATAGATAATATATAAAATGACAGGAGCATTTGTAACTCGAAGACATTGTGAAATCCTGCTGTTTTATAAAAAATATAAAACACAGATATTTGATAATAAACGCTTATCATTGTATCATTTTTATTAAACAAAATTATGAAATAAATCAAATTTTTTTGGGAACATGAATGGCCTTCGCTCAAATTTGGAAGGCACTTTTTTCAGCTTCCTTACTCCATAATACACAATAACAAATAAATGAAATAAGTGTACAAAACAAAAATTAATTTTCCACTTATGAAATATTAAATTATCAAAAGATTTACCCATATGATTGATTCCATTCAGATTCATGCAGGCCGTTACTAATCGAATTTTTTTTTCTCTTCTAAGCGATAAAAATACCTTCTGATATATATATGAAGATAAAATTTACCGTTAAAATTTAGCGTATTTAATGTTAGGTGTAAAAATTAAAATTAAAAAATGGACCTCAATTTTTAAATTGCTGTAGCTCCATCAATTTTCGACCATTTTGGACGTTTTTAAAATGAAAATGTGGCATTTTAATCAGTAAAATTTTTAATTTCAAATTACTTGATGTCTGGTTAAACTGTTCTACCACAGTCTAACTATAAAAAACTTCTTTCGAAGATTTTTGACTGCTTCGGGTAAATGAAATAGATGTATTTTTCACTTTACCTAAAAATATTCTATAACACATACTTTATTTTCTCTAGAAAAAGAAGTACTTGGATACAAGCACTTCAAAAACTCCGTTAGATCACCTAATTCTCTAAACGGATTTTTAGAGTAATATTGAATAATTCTTCTGTGCCTTTCTTTCAAATCTTTGCACTTACAAGGAGAGTGTTTCACCTTCGGATCACCATTTTTTCTCAAATTTTGAGAATGTTTTCCGGATGCAGAAATATGAAGAAAGCCAAAATTTTAGAGGCCAACGCTCAATATTTTTCTAGTTACAGGCCATTGAAGAAAATCACTAAAAAAGTCACTAGATTTTCAAAAGCTTATGGTATCTCAGCATTGTTAGCTAGAAGCTTATACCTTTTTTTAAATAAAAGCTGAGCTAAAATCTTTTCGAAATCGTAGTTATAGCATATCGAAATATTATTTTTTTTCAAAGTTATAGCGTAATAAAGATTGAACTCAATTTTAGCTTTTATTATTAATTAATGTTTCAAACAAAAAATTCAGATCTAATCTTTATTACGCTCTAACTTTGGGAAAAAATGATATTTTGAGATGCTATAGGTGCTATTTTGAAAGGATTTGAGCTCAGCTTTTATTTAAAAAAATGTATGAGCTTCTAGCTAACAATGCTGAGATACTATAAGCTTTTGAAAATCTAGTGACTTTTTTAGTGATTTTCTTCAATGGCCTGTAACTAGAGAAATATTGAGCGTTGACCTCTAAAATTTTGGCTTTCTTCATATTTCTGTATCCAGAAAACATTTCCAAAATTTGAGCAAAATTGGTGACCCGAAGGTGAAACACTCTCCTTGTTAGTCTTAACAACCAGTGATGCTATTATTATTAACTAGTTTTTCAACAGAGCAAAAAAAAATTTTCTGTTAGACAATTTTATTTTTGATTTTACTCTTCTTATATACTTAAATGCTTCAAACCGTTAATGAGAATGCAAAAAGCGAATTGTTGCCACCTAGCGGTGGCATATGTCAACTCCCTACAAACTAAATTTAAATCGTAGGCACAAAATTCAAAATAAATAAAAAATTTTAATTTTCAACGAAAAAAATTCTATTTTCATAAACTTAAAATCGTCATAACTTCGGTTCTAATTGATAAAATAATTTGATCAGGAGTTTATTCTAAAGATTTTTGTTAGTATTTTTGATAAATTAATAAATTAAAGTATAAACGAATTGTAAAAAGCCGTACTAGTTGGAAAAATAGCATGATGCGCCATGGTATCAATGCTTTAAAATGGAAGATATAAAAAAACGTTTGAAAATCTGTTTAAAAAAAAGGGGAAATCGCATATTCTTACCTATTCTAAAAGTTAGTATTTTTTTATGTGTTAAAACATATAAAAATCTTAAAAAAATATATAGTTCTTGAGGAAATTGCGTTTAAAAAAATCGCTTTTTTCGGTTTTTCATAAATAACTCAGAGATATCAACTCGTATCGCAAAACTCGAAACCGCATTTAAAACAAAACTCAATTCCGCAAATCTTTATTTAAAAAACGCCCAAAAAGGTCAAAAATTGACGGAGCTACGGTAATTTAAATATTGAGGTTCATTTTCAATTATTTAATTTCCATTTTTACACCCAACATTAAATACGCTGTAGCGAGGAAAAAACATTTTCTCGAGCGTTCTACGAGATATATTATATATTTTTTGACACTCTGTGCGCGAAGCTCAATTTCGTACACGAATCATAAAGTGACACGTGCAAAAATTGAGTTTCATACATGTCATGTCAAAAAATACAGTTCAATACTTGTGTGAGAAAGTGATTTCTTCCTCGTGTGATCTTTTCACCCTCACTTTGCTCAGGCGCAAACCGCCACACGAGGAAAAAATCACTTTGATGCACTAGTATCGAAATAAACTATATTCTAATTATGCAATGTTTTTCTCACTTCTTAACAGAGTTTAATATGCTATGAATCGGATACTAAAAATTACCATGGGTAATTGTTTCTTCAAAACCAAAATAATCTGTAATGAAAATTGTCGACGTTAGTTACATGTAGTTAAAATACGCCAAAATTTTTTTTTATTCGTTTTCCCATTTTTTTTGTTGCACATGACTTACAATTGTTCTAATTTGATAATATCGTATTTCTGTTATCAAAATTGGATCTGAATTTATAAAAATATTATTGTTCCTTATTCTTTTATTTAATAAATAGAAAGGGTCTAGCCTATTAAGAGGATCAAAATTGCTCCCACCGAAAACTGAAAGAATAAAAATGCTATCTTTTTCTACATTAAAAAATACCCAAACAAAGAATTTTTAGCTCTTTTTAATAAATCATAACCCCGAAATTAATTAAAACGTGTTTTTTCATTTTTTGGCGATATCTCGGCTTCTGGTGAATTAAAAATACGTTTTTTTTAATTGTAGGTTTTTAAAAGCCCTAAAACTTGTAAACTTCTCGTCCTCGTAGAAGGCTTAACTATACTTATTAGATGTCCAAAAGGAACAGGTTGCTGGGTAGGCAGACAAAGAAAAAGAACTCTCTTTTATTACAAGTGCTGAGTATGCTTTATTTCCTGAGGAAAACAGAAGGGTACTTATCTCTCTAGAAGTCGAGAACGCTCTGTCTTACTTCGTGTGTCTCATGTATCACATAGCTTACGTTTTTAGTCGCTTACTTGCGCACCGCAGGTTGCGCGTGACGCTTACCCATATGCTTACTTATACATACATACTTATGTCTGTGTGCCCACAGTACTCCCCCCTAAATAACCATCTATGGTTATTTACATAAAAAATATATGCATATTTTTACATAATCAGTGGGTAACTTTATTTACATATGATCTCCTTTTAAATACTTGCGACTGTTGATATTTTAATACTGTTACATGTTACATATTACTCACGCAATTACTCTTTTACGTATATTTATCCTTATGCGATTACTCTCGGTCAAAATCATTTTACATTTGTATGCATTTATACATTTATTCTTACACATACAGTCATTCTATTCCTACATTCCTATATGCCTTTATGCAATTATTCTCACATATGCTTTGCACTCCTTTACACTCACACCTTATATTCAATACACGTAGAACCTAAATTATTACATCATTATTCTTTTATTACATATTTAAATTTTAATGCCTTTAAAGGCTTCTATATTAGCTTAGAAGTCCATTTTCGTTGTAGATTCTTGCGCTATAGTAATAGTCCGCTTTTTTTGGTGAGATCATGTGTCTCATTGATTTTATACAATAGGTCTCTGGCCAATTCTTCCAGAAAAAATATCTCGGCTCGGCTAACGGAACTCTTTAGCGACACAAATATCAGAGGAGAGCCCAATCAGTTTCACCTATATATAACATAAAAATAAATATTATTAGTATAAACGCATTACAATATTGCCTAAAATTGATCACATTTTACTTGAAAGTGAGACACTGTTGTACAAAATCTAACCGTTTTCTTACAATTATTTTTTTTATTTAACATTACATCCTCTATTTTTCTGTGTTTCAGAATATTAGGTATAAATCTCTCTCTCTTTTTATTATTTTCATTATTTTTCTCGCTACCTATTGTCTCGTGCTCTACCCTATTACTGGTTTTTTTAAATTTCTTCATCGTTTGCTACGTTACCTGTCTCTTTACACGTATCCGTAATGTCTATTTGCTCTTCATCGAGCTCGTCGTATTCGTTATTACTTACTTCGTTAAAATTACACTCTGATACTTCCTGTATCTGGTTACCTTCGTCCAATGCTCCAGTTATCTCATAATCTTCCCCATCTATGGGTGGAGCCTCACTGTGGATCCGAGCTTCGGTTACTACGACATTTTCTTCCTCTATTATATTATTATTTTTGCTCAGTTCTCTGTTGCCTTTATTTGTTTGGTTACTACTGTGAGGTGCTACTTCCCTACCTGATTCGCTTTCCTGTGGCTCAATTTCACTTGCTAGAAAATAGGCCGGTTTCAATCTTTCCACATTCACGGTTACGTCTTTATCACCTTTTCTTATGCCGTAATTACGGCCATTTTCGTGCCTGGAGATGACCTTATATGTTCCTGAATATGGTTGCACAAGAGGTGGTTTAACTGCTTTTATTTTTTCTAACACATGAGTACAACTCGCTGGATCTTTAAACACGAAGGTTTTTCCTGAATGGTTGTGTACTACCGGTACAGGTCTCACCTGCCTCATGTATTCTCTAAATTCTGCCAAAAATAGATCTTGTTCTCTTGCATCTATCTCTCTGAACTCGCACATATCACCTGGTATGGTGAGCGTTGTTCCATAAAGAAATTCCGCTGGACTGGCCTCCGTATCTTCTCTTAAACACGTTCTCAACCCTAATAAAACAGTCGGAAGGGTTCTGGTCCATTTCCGACCTTCCATATGGCACATCAATGCTGACTTAAAATCACGGTGCATTCGCTCCGCCATGCCGTTCGTGGCTGGATGGTATGCTGTAGTACGTACTCTCTTACATCCTATCAGTTGTAACAGTGCCTGAAACATGCCGGACTCAAACTGTTTCCCTTGATCCGTAGTAATGATGACAGATGCAACAAAACGAGACACCCACGTGTCATAAAAAGCGCGTGCGATAGAAGGAGCCGAACCGTCGTATATGGGCACAGCTTCCGACCATCTAGTATACCTGTCTATCATGATCGCAAGATATCTGTAACCTTCGCTAGGTGGCAACGGACCAACTAAGTCGACATTCATGTGGGCGAATCATCTATCTGGTTCGCTAAATTTCATAGGTAAAAACTTATTTTCCCTAATTATTTTCGATCGTTGCTATTCCATGCATGCTCTGAACCAGGATGTTATCTGCCTGTTCATATTTGGCCAAACGTACTGCTTCCTTATCATCTTACTAGTTGACCTAGCAGATGGATGTGCTTTGCTATAAAAGAGCTCAAAGATGAATGCTCTCAGTGCCTTCGGTATATACGGCCTGAGAGAGTGTTGTGCTATTCCGCAATAAAATGGCGTGTTTTCTATGCCATATTGCAATTTCACCAGCTTTAATTGATGCTGCGGGTTATTAATTATATCCTGCAGTTGTTGATCTTCCCTTTGCTGTCAAGCTATTTCATCCAACAAGAATATTGTCGGAAATCGGAAATCATCAACTCGCGATGATGCGTCTGCCACTACATTATTTTCTCCTGGTAAATTGCAGATTTTCACGTTATACTCTGCGATTTACGTTAACTTTCTTACTTGCAGTACTGTACAGCTATCTAAACTATTACCTAACACATGTACCAGTGGTTCATGGTCTGTGCATACCTTAAATTCTCTACCTTCCAAGTAGTAACCAAAATATTTGATGGCCTCTTAAATAGCCATTAACTCTCGATCATTCGTGCTGTAATTCGATTGTGCGGGGGTAAATTTTTTTGAAAAGAAAGCTAGTGGCTTCCACGTGTTTCCTACTTTCTGCTCTAAGGCTGCGCCCATAGCGAAATTCACGCATCTGTAACTAACCTAATCCCCGCATTCTTAGCTGGAAACGCAAGATACGCAATATTTGCTAATTCTTCTTTAATTGTCTTGAATGCTCGTTCTGCTTCTTCTTTCCATTCCACGGGTCTTTTATCCTTCTTCTTAATATCCTTTATCATAGCTACTAGATGTCTCTGTACTTCTGCGGTTCTTGGTGAGCTTTTTCTGTAAAAGTTTATTATTCCCAGAAATCGACGCATCTCATCTTTTGTCAGGGGCTTCTTAAAGGCTTGTATCGTTCCGACCTTAGATGGATCTGGTTTGAATCCATTTCTGTCGATCAAATGGCCCAAGAAGATAAGTTTATCGACTTCGAACTGACATTTATATATGTTCAATTTGAGGTGGAATTTCTCTAACCTCTTTAGGACGATCTTAAGATGTTGTTGGTGCTCCTCGTCTAATGAAGATGCAGCCAAGATATCATCAACGAATGAGAACACAAAGTCCAGGTCACGCACGGCCTGGTGTATGTATCGCTGAAATGTCTGTGCAGCATTCCGAAATCCAAATGTCATCACTAGGAACTCATAAAGTCCGAATGGAGTCGTCACCGCTGTTTTTGGTACATTCTCTGGAAATATAGAGATCTGCGAAAATGCTTTCTCCAAGTCGAGTGCGGAAAAAATAGTTTTCTCTTCTAGATTATATGCAAAATCCTGGAGATTGGGAATAGGGTACTTATCTGGTACCGTGACTATGTTCAACTTCCTATAGTCGCCACAGATTCTCCAATCACCATTTTTCTTGGGGACCATATGCAGGAGGTGTAGCCCAATGGCTTTTTGAAGGTTGGCAAATACCTTCTTTACACTATCTCTTAAATTCCTGCTTTGCCGCCTGCAGCTTATCAGGTGCCAGTCTGCGCGGTTTCTGCACTACCAGTGGTCCCACTGTGGTGATATGATGGTACTCATCCACTTTTCTTCAAATTGTTGGCTTTTCAAGCCCAAGGACTGATGGAAATTCTTTTATTATATGTGCGTACCTATTCTTCGGGTCTATTAACGACACCTGCACATACGTTACTTTCTTTGCAGTGCCCGCGACTGACTCACCAGTTTTTGCATCCACCAGCTCCCGTCGGGTCAGATCTGAGAGCAAATGGTAGTAGGTGTTTGATGACGTTACCACCTAGTATCGCGTATGGTACGTCTGCAACAATAAACGTCCATTTGATCTTATTTTTAAACCAGAAGTCTAATTTCCTTTATATTATACCATATGTATCTATTTGCGTATTATTCGCTGCGTACAATTTAACGCGCGTTGCTTTTTTTCACTATTCTTCTTTTTCGGAACTAATGATACTTCCGCACCGGTTGTTAAATCTTCTCTCTTCTTATCTCCTGTGATATGCTCGGAGCCATGCTGCTTCGGTCCATGTTGTCGTTGCTGGATTGATTCTCCGTTCTACTTGAGTGACTGCAGTAAAAGTCTCGCTGGGCGGCTTCGAAGATGGTCTGTACACTACTGACTCGCGAGTTCTACCGTCGCAAGCCCTGGTCCTCCAAGCAAGCGCGTCATCCAGGAGAGGGGAAGGGAGCCCCTCCAAGAAAAGGCGGGAAAACAGCGCCAGGCATTTGGCGGCCTCAATACGTCAAGCATTAAACACCCGTATCTACTAAAAATGTTTCGTTGACTACTTTATCTATGACATGGAGGCGTATTCCTTCTGTATCCGACGAGGTTGCGTCCTCTACCCGCCAATTCGAGAGTTTAAATATACTCTATCTTTATTACTACTGCGCGTTTGGCTTCCTTCTTTTCTAACGCTATTACTTCTTATTACCCCGCGTATGGGTGATTTAGACCCTTGACTTTTTTTATCTATTAGGTGGAACAGACTCATGCTTTTTCTCATAATTAATCCAATCGCATGATTCTAAGCATCTATACGCGCTTTTTCCATGTTTCGCGTGATATACACAATAACGTTCGTTGTTATTCCAATTATTAGTTCGTGAACGTCCTCTACTTCTAAATTCATTCACTACTTTACCGAGCGTCTTCTCGATAACAACTTCAATATGAACCTTGATACCTACATTATCAGTATATGGTCTATCGTTTTCTTCCTTACCTTGACTTACTATACTAACCATTTTACCGACCTCTTTCTTACATTTATTTTTGTATACTTCGTCCGTGGTTTTTACCACGGTTCTTTCGTTTCTTAGATTTATTTCTTCCACCAGATGCGATTTATTACCCGTTGGAAGGTTTTATTTCCATATCCTTAAGATAAACCTTCGTTCTATTTTACCATCTGCCACGTTGAGCAATTCTCTTAAATATTCCAACGGTTTTTCTCTGTGTGCCCGATATTTCCTAAATAATTTATTAAACCTTTCTTCTTGCGATTGTCCATACGTATCTATGAGGTATTTCCTCCACCCGTTATATCTATTTCCCGGTTTTAATTTTTTTATTAAATTCGATGTTTCGCGAACTATGTCACTATCCAAATTGTTCATAAGTAATACGAATGCCACGCTCTCGTCCGTAACATTTTGCAATTCAGCCTGCGTTTTAAATAAATCAAACCACGTTTCCGGGTCATGTTTCCAAAAGAGAAAATTAATTTGACGGGTTTGCACGAAGTTACTAGGTACCATTATATTACCGTGTTGTTCACCTCACCTAAAATTCTTTGGCACGTCATCAATATTATCTTTATTTACGTGTGTCGGTATTTGCTCGTTGTTATGCACATCGTGTGTTTCTAATTTCTCTCCCGGTTTATCTCGGTTTAATTCAAGCATCTCTATTCTCTTTATTAAAACTCCTATGTTAGTTTCATAATATTTTTTCATTGCTAATATATGTTTTTTATAATAATCTTCTACTCTTTGCGTACCGTTCGCTCCTAATATGCTACTACTATTCATCATCTCTTGATCCGCAAGAATTCTATTATTATCAACTTGTTTTTTGAATGCACCACGTTCTCTTTCATTCGGCGTGCTATTCCATATACACTTCCCTCCACATGCTTTTGCGCACCTAGAGAAAAAATTGTAAGAACTAAAACATTTTATTACTCAGCAGCTAAAAGTCGTAACTCAAAAAATCTAACGGCGTTCGAAAGAGCAGGTGAAAAGCTTTCGAAAATACTATTGTGAACTTTAAAAAACTTAAATTTAAGTCCTTTGGAAAAGTTAAAAAACAACTAAAAAACAGCAAAAAAATTGGTCTTTTTTTAATTTGCTGCAGATTTAGATCCAATAATCGTAGCTTAAAAAAACAAACTGGGTTTAAAAGGGTATTTATTCAGCTTTAAAATGAGGGGTCAAGCATTTGTTTTTGTCATTTTTTACCAGAGCTACAGGATTTTTTGTTAAAAAACACGTTTTTTTTCAAATGCCAATATTTTGAAAAGTAAGCGAGATAGAAAAAAACTTTAGAGAAAAAAAAGTTACATTTTTACGTATAGAAAACAAACTTGCAGTTTAAAATAGAATTCAAATAAAAAAAAATTTTTCGACTTTTTTTTTATAAATTTTTATAATTTTTTAGTAGATTTAAAAGTCGAAAAATTTTTTTTTTATTTGAATTCTATTTTAAACTGCAAGTTTGTTTTCTATACGTAAAAATGTAACTTTTTTTTCTCTAAAGTTTTTTTCTATCTCGCTTACTTTTCAAAATATTGGCATTTGAAAAAAAACGTGTTTTTTAACAAAAAATCCTGTAGCTCTGGTAAAAAATGACAAAAACAAATGCTTGACCCCTCATTTTAAAGCTGAATAAATACCCTTTTAAACCCAGTTTGTTTTTTTAAACTACGATTATTAGATCTAAATCTGCAGCAAATTAAAAAAAGACCAATTTTTTTGCTTTTTTTTAGTTGTTTTTTAACTTTTCCAAAGGACTTAAATTTAAGTTTTTTAAAGTTCACAATAGTATTTTCGAAAGCTTTTCACCTGCTCTTTCGAACGCCGTTGGATTTTTTGAGTTACGACTTTTAGCTGCTGAGTAATAAAATGTTTTAGCTCTTACAATTGTTTCTCTGGGTGCGCAAAAGCATGTGGAGAGGAGTGTATTTGCTGCGACTTCCTCCGTTTCACCATTTGATACTACATTTGTTGGCGTGTTCACGGTAGCCATTTTGTGATTCAAGGTTCCGTACAACGCAAAGTGATCCACACTATAAATCTTAACCAACCTTGATCGATATTAATCAGTCTTATGTTGACTAGATTGTATAAATAAATTAAATGCAAAACGAAATAAATAAATAAGTTAATACGACACTAAAATAAATAATTAAATGATTTGCGTTATACGAATAATTAAATGAATACTTACGAAGATCCAAACATTTAAATAAATAAATAGATAAATAATTTATGTTACACGGACAATCAAATAAATAATCACGAAGATACAAACAAATAAATAAATAATCGTTTAAAATTACCGTTTAAGGTCGATCACTATAGGTGTACAGGGCCTATACGAAATAAAAAAACAAATAAAATTACGTTAAAAATTATTTCCAATTTAAGATTTAAAACTACCGTTCATTCGTCCCGTGTGCGCGGGCAATGTGATATTTATAATGTTTAGCTATACTCGCGTCTTACCGACATGTACGACCTCTGCATGCCCCCTCGAGAACACCCAAGAGATACACAAATGCTATGGTTAGATGTATCCCTCAGAGTCCTACATCGGCCCACAACATGTCAATAACGATATATTCAAATCCTTTGTTCTTGTACATTACACAAATTTATTTATTTCCACGCGCACACAAAACTTAAGGGCACAAAACACCTTTTTTCTAGTCCCAACATCAAATTTGGGATTATTGCTTTTTTTTATAGAAAATTTACTGTAGAATAAGCTCCAACAAGTTTTTATACCCTATCTCATTTAGTTTCGTTTTTATGAAGAAATTAGTAAGATAAACTTTTAATTGATTTTTTTGTTAATTTTGCTATTTTGAGATTTTTCTCAAATTTTTAGCTAATCTTATAAAAACACTATAAAAACTTATTTTTTTACTACTTGATTCAATAATTCATGAATCATAAATTAATCTCCAAAAAGTTTTTTTAAGAGATTTAATTTTGTTTTTATTTATGAAGTATATAATGATATAATTTTTACGAATTTAAAAAATTTTAAGAATTATTTTAAATTAAATTTTTTCAATTTTTATTGATTTTTTTTAGGTTCGATTGAAAAAAAAGAGTTTATTTTTTCAATTTTAATAAAATATTTATCTTGATTTTAGTTCTAAAAAGTTTTACATCCATAATTGATTCCGTTTCGATTTTGTAAAAAAACTAGTGGCACATAGTTATTCATGTAATTTTTTATCAATTTGAATTTCGCGCGTTCGCACTTTCGGCTCGTATCATTTCGCTACATGACAGTCAGTCTCAGCTGATTGTATGATCAGTTTGTAATAAGTTTGTTTATTTAAAGTGCATTTAAAAAATTATTAGTAGGTTTTGTGGTTTAATTTACGTAAAATTATTAATTTTTAATAAATTACACGTTCGCGAGTTATTTCATATTTTTTTATGTGCGCCTGAAATTCTACGTTTATCTACATAGAAAGTGTATTTGAAGTGTAAAAAGCTTGAATGGACATTAAGAATACGAACTTCAAAAATGTCAAATAATGAAAGAGATACAGGGGGCAGATTTCATAACCAACATCAAGATAGAAAACGATCTACAGGAAGATCTAAAAAGAGGCCAAGGAAATTTCTTGGTAGGAGTAAAAAAAATTCTCCTGAAGCTAAGAGAAGCAGACCCTCTACTCCTTTTACTAAACTGAAAATAACAGAATTTTCAAGTTCCAGGGCAAAAAATAGAAATGTTGATATCAACGTTCTATCTTCTATGTTAGAAAAATTGTGTTGCAGTGTGTGTCATCATAAGATAAAATTTATTGAAACCTCTTTTCGAGGATAAGGATTCAAAATTAATATGAATTGTGATTTTTGTGATGAATAAGCAACTGTGAACTCTAACAAGAGAGAAAGTGCTTATGGACAATACGTATAAAGTTAACAGATATAATGTTCTTGCTACTCGTGTACTTGGCCATGGACTTGCAAGTTTGTCTAGTTTTTGTAGTTTAATAGATTTATCAAAGCCAGCATTCAGTGCTATAAATAGTTAAATAATAAAAGTATACGAACAAGTGACAAAAGGTTCTACATCTGAAGCTATTGAAAAATAACTTGAATCGACTTCTCCAAATAGTGCTGATCTTGATATAACTTTCTCAAGATGTTGGAAAAATTGAACATCGAACTTGGAAATGTATCTGTCGAGTGGGTCAGGACTTTGAATGATAGAAGATAATTCAATGTAGAGTGAGCAAGTTAGTCTCATTCGAAAGAAGTACATACTCTGAAAAGAAAAGTACGAATAGGTGTGATGGATTTCTATACACCGGGTGCATATTAAATTCATGTAAGTGTATAATTCTAATTACTATTACATATTTGGATATAAATTCTATTTATAAATTTTAATATTAATTGAAATATAAATTTTAAATCTAAATTTTATTTCTTAATTTTGAATTTGAATTATAAAATTAAATATAATATGATTATTCCATATTAAATATTATTTCTTAGTTTCCAGCTGATTCAAAGTTAGTACGAGTAATTCTAACAACTATCAGAGTAACAAATAACTATGTATTTGTTGATTCTTACAACAAATACACAGTTTCATTGGTGAATAAGGGTGAGTACTGACAAAATATCTTATAATAAGAAAGATTATTATTATTGATTATTTTAATAACTTATATCTTTTTAAATTTTAGCTTTATCTAGTCGATAACAAGGTTCTCTTGTCTGGTATCTCTTTTTTATATTGTTGGCTAATATGAATAAGAAATACCAGGAAAGAATCATTTTATGAAAGATACGTATAGCATTGATAATTTTAAGATATAATAATTAAAAAATTTAAAGCTCTTTTTCTTAAATATTGAATTTTTTTAATTTTAGGTGCTGGTCCGTAAGGTTTAAGCTGAACCCATGAATGGATTTGACTATTCCAAACGGTTTTGGCTTCAGTGTTAGCATCATTCTCGCATAAATGGAGGATTTTAAAATCAAATGACTAGAAGTAGTAAAAAAACCCAAAAATAAGGTAAAAATATTAAAATTTATTGAAAAAATTGATATTTTTTGTTGAAAAATAAAAAAATTTTTGTGTTTCAGAAATTCCTTTATTCATGCGAGAATGGTAGTAATATTGAAGCTAAAACCATTTGAAAGAGTTAAATCCATCCATGGGTTCAGCTTAAACCTTACGGTCAAGAGCTTATGAGTACAAAGGTTCATCGAATGATTGTGGGCTTACAACTAAAGCAAAATTTGCTTATAATAGCTTATATTAAAGGTATTCGAGTCTACTTTTAGATATTTCATTTATTAAAAAATAACTAAGTTAAATTTAATGAATATTGAATATTTGTGTTTGCAGGTTATAAAAGTGTTCTGTCCCCTTAACCTCGAATCACCTCTATTTAACTTTAAATTAACCGGCACGTCTCGAATTTTCTACACGTTTCTTTCTAACCGTTTCACTATACCTGCACAATCGAATCACTTTTTCTTATTACACTTTTTCTTTCTACAAACAATCTTATTCTTTTCTTTTTCTAATTTTTATACTTATGTGTATTGCACAAATTTTTTTTTTTTATAACTTCCCCTTTTTTTAATAAGGAAGAGAGAGAGAGAGATTTCCTATACTCCCCTGAGTCTGCACGTGCTATTTATTGCAAGAAAAAAACAAAGAACTTTATATTAGGCATATGACTGCCGGCAACCAGCGCAGTCACAACCCGTGGGCAAAGAGACAAACAAATTTGATGATTTACACCACGTGCCAAGTCCACACCGACACCAACGATCCCCTTAAAAACATTGAAAAAAAAAATCTACTTTTCCTTTCTCACGTGCAGTTGGAGCAAGCCAGTCTCTCACTTACTGTGCAAATATTTATTTTTGTTAGTCAGTATATACATATATATCTTTCGCACGAACAATTACTTTTACCTTATGTTAGTTGTATATACATGAAAAAAAATTTTTTTGCTGTAATTTTTAAGATAAATTTCTGTTAATTATAATTAAATGTATGTCATAAAAAATTATACTTTTAATTTGAGACAAGTAGCTACAACGCGCTCGCGGTAAATATATTTCTAGCCTTAAACTTATTTCCGCTGAGAAAATGGCAGCTTCTGCTCGGCGATCCTCGCTGGCCAACGACTTTTGCTAAGGCGGCCTGCTAGCTGCTGCAGTACTCTGTCTCCCCTAACGGTCGTCGGGGTCATCAATGCAAGCTTCTCGTCTTCGTAGAAGGCTCAACTATACTTATTAGATGTCCAAAAGGAACAAGTTGCAGGGTAGGCAGACAAAGAAAAAGAACTCTCTTTCATTACAAGTGTTGAGTATGCTTTATTACCTGAAGAAAACAGAAGGGTACTTATCTTTCTAGAAGTCGGGAACGCTCAGTCTTACTTCGTGTGTCTCGCGTATCACATAGCTTATTAAATTAAATAAGCTTTAAATTTTATAAGCATTTGAAATTTTCAAAGTTCAATTAAAAAAAACTGAGACAACAGAAATAACCAAAAAAAATATGTTGTTTTCGCACCAAGAAACTGTAACCATGAATATTTTCAGATTTTTAAAAATGGTGCAATGGCCTACAGAAGCGAAAAACCACTTTTAGTTCGATTTTTGGGCATTTTTACCTACGTTTCGTATACTAAATGTGATTATAGTATCTTACATACCCCTGAATTATTTCCTATACATAATCATTTAAAATTAAGTGAAAAAAACCTTCAATTTCAGCCTTGAAAGGTATGCTCATTCGCAGTTACAAAATTGAAGTATCAAATAAGTGAATCGTTAATAGTATACATTGACAGTATTAAATTTAAGTAAGCATAATTTGGTTTTCTTATTGAATCTATTTTCGATTAAATCGGAAGATACTTACGTTGCGTTTAGTAGGATCATCAGGATCAAAGATTAAATGCATCAATAACGATATCTGGAACTAATTTTTGTGGATCCTAATCTTGGAAAATGTTCCATCATTTAATTCATTATTTTGTAATGAATTAAATTTTTTTACAATTTCAAAAAGATGAATCATTTATCAACATATATCAATATATTTAATTTTTTTAACAAGAATGATACTGTAGTAGAATAATGTGAAATTGAAATAATTGGTCATAAAGTAATAAGTGAACAAAATAAATACGCTTACATTTGCTTTTGAACAATCAAATAAGATTTTTTTTTAAATATCTTTGGTTAATTTACATGAATCAAATTATCGAAATAAAATTAAAAAATTCCATAAAGACAGTATTATTAATTTTCAAGAATTAATAATTAATCATTTTTAGGAATGCATTTTTAAGTAATATTCTGGAAAAATGAATTTAATTACCAATAAAATTTTATTTTATTTCGTTTGTACACCAATATCTATAAAGTAAAAAATCTTATAATCGTAGTTTGATTAATATGGAAATCAATAAACAAGAATGTTTTTCAAGAAATTAAAAAAAACTTTTTCTTTTATTGCATAGTTATTGTTTAATCATCTGATTAACTAAAAGTAATGATTATTAATAGTTATTCATAGTTACTCACATTCATACACTTTTATACACATTTATTAACAGTTACTCACATTTTCTAAAATTTTAGAATTGGTGAATAATTTATTATTATTTATACTCACTTATAGTTCTTTATTGTTTAAAGTTATTTAATTAGTTACAATAAATTACAGTTATTAACACTTTCTGACAGATATTTACAGTTTTTCACATTTATTAACAGTTATTAACAGTTTTTCACATTTATTGACACTTACACACAGTTGTTAATAGTTTTTCACAAAAATTATTTCTGTATGGGTTTCAATAAAAAATGACGATTTTTATTTTTTATTTTTGACTCATAAGGCCTACAACAAAATCCATGCGTGATGTTATTCAAAATAATTTGAAAAATTAATAAAAAAATTTTTAGAACGTAATATTAAACTATTAGTAGTATTTTAATTGCTGCCTCATTTACCTCTAAACCGAGCTGCACTTAAAATACTACTAATCCTACAATTTTTAATATTTCGTGTTGAAAATTTTTTAGATACATTTCTAAAAAAATAAAACCAGCTGCAAAATTGAGCAAAATTTTTAAAACCGAAGGTTTTGTACTAGTTATCGAGGTAGCTAGTGATGATGACTAAACAATAACTATGGAATAAAAGAAAAAGTTTTTTTAATTCTTTAAAAAACATTCTTGTTCATTAATTTCCATATCAATCAAACTACGATTATAAGATTCTTTATTTTATAGGTGTTGGTGTACATACGAAATAAAATAAAATTTTATTAGGAAAAAATTCATTTTTCCAGAATATTACTTGAAAATACATTCCTAAAAATGATTAATTATTCATTCTTGAAAATTAATAATACTGTCTTTATGGAATTTTTTAATTTTATTTTGATAATTTGATTCATGTAAATGAATTAAAGATATTTAAGAAAAAATCTTATTTGATTGTTCAAAAGGGAAAGTAAGCGTATTTATTTTGTTCACTTATTACTTTATAAACGATTATTTGAATTTCACATTATTCTACTACAGTATCATTCTTGTTAAAAAAAATTAAATATACTAATTTATGTTAATAAATGACTCATCTTTTTGAAATTGAAAGAAAATTTGATCACAAAATAATAAACTGAACAATGGAACATTTTCCAAGATTAGGATTCACAAAAATTAGTTCCAGATATCGCTATTGATGCATTTATTCTTCGATCCTGATGATCCTACTAAACATAACGTAAGTATCTTTCGATTTAATCGAAAATAGATTCAATAAGAAAACCAAATTATGCTTACTTAAATTTAATACTGTCAATGTATACTATTAACGATTCACTTATTTGATACTTCAATTTTGTAACTGCGAATGAGCATACCTTTCAAGGCTGAAATTGAAGGTTTTTTTACCTAATTTTAAATGATTATGTATAGGAAATAATTCAGGGGTATGTGAGATACTATAATCACATTTAGTGTACAAAAGGTAGGGAAAAATGTCCAAAAATGGAACAAAAAGTGGTTTTTCGCTTTTGAAGGCCATTGCACCATTCCTAAAAATCTGAAAAAATTCATGATTACAGTTTTTTGGTTGAAAAACAACATATTTTCTTTTAGTTATTTCTATTGTCTTAGTTTTTTTTTAATTGGACTTTAAAAATTTAAATGCTTATATAATTTGAATTTTGCGACAAAACTATTTTTTACCTACGTCAAGTTGTAGGGCTTTCAAAAACCTACAATCTAAAAAAAACGTATTTTTCATTCACTAGAAGTCGAAATATCGCTAAAAATCGAAAAAACATGTTTTAATTAATTTTGAGATTATGATTCATTAAAAAGAGCTAAAAATTTTTTTGTGTGGGTATTTTTCAATGTGAAAAAAGATAGCATTTTTAGTTTTTTAGTTTCCGGTGGGGGTAATTTTGATCCTCTTAATAGGCTAGACCCTTTCAATCAAACTCACGATCAAACGGAAGATGTTGAAGTGATAACACGATTGCATAGATGTGATAGAAGTGATTTACGTCCTATAAATCACTTTTTCTCTTTTAATTATTAATTTAACTTATTATTAATTTGATTCAACATTCACCGTAACTTATGTTATCAAAGATACAGAAATTGAAGATATCTAGAAATTTTGAGATCAATCAGTTGAAAATTGGCTGAGAAAGTTTATGGCATACAAATTAAGAAGATGCTTATGTTGAATTCTATCGAAAATGAGTTTTTCGCATCAAAAGATTTGTAAAAATAAACTACATCCGATTCTCGCAATCAAAAATTCGTGAAAAGCCAAGTTTTTTGTGAATAAGTTTTTTATTGCATTGGAGTCGGTTTATTTTGAAGAAAAAAAAAACATGTATTATGAAATTCTTGTATTTTGAGCTAAATACGTCATCATTATGCAATTATGAACAACCCCATGTGGACTTACGGTCTTTTTGATTTGTAAATGCAATGAGCAACCGCCACAAATACAATACGGTAACCCGTCTAAACTAACGATTAGTGGATTTACGGTCTTTTTCCCTTACATTTTCATAAAAAAATTAACGTATATCGATTATTTTGAAAGAATGGCATACAAAATTAACACTTCAAAGTTGAATATAGAACATGGTTTTGCTACGTTACCGCCAAAGTGGTTCAGATCAACCAAAAGCTCTTCAAAGACAAATATGTAACTCAATAATATCAGACTTCTTACATTTCGTATTTTTGTCGTGAGTTATCTACAGATAAAAAAATTTACTGCGATTATATCTCTTGTTATATCAAATTCTGTGTGACGTGCATAGCTGCATCTCTTAGTAAATAATAATAATAATTTAAAATAAGTAAAAAGGGAAATTCTACTAAATAATTAGTACATTAATTCCAATTCTAAAAATTATATCAATATGTATTAAAAGATTGATTAATATTTCATTAGTCAATTATTAATAAAATATAAATTAATTCAATGAATCTTTTAAAGAGAATCAATTAAAAGAAAAGAAAGCAAGAGTAAAAAATCTAACTAATCGTAAAGAGATGCAGTACACTGTCACACGTACACGCATACACACAAAGCACAAAATCTCCACTAAAATCAATTAACATAAGATCAATATCAATTCGCACATCACACACACATACATACATGCAACCCTACTTTTTCCGATACTGAATATAAAAGATTCCCTCTCTCAACAAGATCAATTGAACCAGAGGGAGATAGAAAAAAGAGAGGAGGAACATAGAATTAAAAGAAGAAGAAACGAGAGAAAATTATAAAATGAACAGATGTATGTGTGGAAGATGCGCGCGACGGTGAATTGCGGTGGGAGTAATTTTTTCAAAAGAGCCAAGAGCGTGCAGATTTAAGTGAGTTCAGTACGGTCTGTGGATTAATTGAAACCAGACCTGAGGCTCTCTCGCTCTTAAAAGTAAGTGCTAATACGCACAACCGAAGCAGAGCGACGAAGTTGACCATAGTTGTGTAGACTTATTCATTACCAACTATTGCCAACTTAATGGATGAACTTTTTTACAGAATGTAGAGCATCATTTTTTATCATAAAAATCTGTTTAATTATTTGCCAACCTTTTTCTTATGGCTATCAATATTGGCATTTGGCCTTTATTATTTATAATTAATAAATAAAAAGAGAGTGTAGAACCTTTACAGCTGCTTAGGATAACGATTTAATATATTATAGTTTTGAAAATTTTTATAATGTAATTATAAGTTCGGAGCACTTGCATTATAATTTATTGTATTCTTCAGCAGAATGATCATTGATATTATTAAAGTTGCCACTGATTAAATTCCAAACAAGACTTAGATATCCGTATACGAATTATAATCTATATCCCACAAGTTTGTATCCCATAGTTTTAAGATTCTGATTCCATGAATCCAAAATTTTGATCTATATAGGGGATATTTATATAGGGTAACAATAAATAGCACTACATACACTGACATGTGGTAAATTCGCATTCAAAGTATAAATATAAAAAGATTTCATAGGAATTGTCAAAAAATTAAGTGTTATCACATTGAACCTCAATTGTACACTGTACACTACGGTTTGAATACATGTAACTGTAATTGGGACCTTGCATGAAAAAATGTATTATATCCGTCAGGTAGAATACGAAAAATTAAAGACCCGTATTTTTTGGATTTATAAAAAATGATGAAATGCAAAAGTTATAGTCAGTATGAGTAAATACAATTTTTATATATATAGATATAGCGACAATGTACATGACGTCACGAGTTCACCTGTACTCGTGACGTCATACCAATATTCAACTACCTCTATCTCTTTGAGTTTTTATTTTTATGATAAAAAAAATACATGTCCTTTATTTTTTCTTTTTTTAAGTGACGGATATAATGGATTTAAAAAAATTTTTTTTGCAAGATCTCAGTTGTAACCTATTGTTAAAATCTACGACTGCGTAAATCCTCAGGCAAAAGACCCCACTACAAGCACAATCCAAATATGGAAATCTATATGTCTATGCTCCAACTATGAAACCTTTTGAAACGATAAAAAATATAAAAAGAGTACACAATATAACTAAATTCTACATGCCATCAGTTATGAAGACAATATGACTTTAAAGTATGACTAGAATTTTTTTTTTCTTTTTCAGCGTATTCACCAAATTCTTGTATTCTTTAGATAAAAATTCTGTGACTTGTTTCCTATTGAGTATATCCAGGGTTGCAAATATTTAAATCATTTTGGGCTTTAAATAAATTTTAATTCACAAATCCTTTTTGAATTCGTAATTAGAGTTTTATTTAATTAACAATTCCTTTTAAATTAATAATTAAAAATATTTTAATTAACAAATCAAAATCTAATCGTGAATTGAAAAGGCTTTAATTAAAAAATCAAAAGGAATTCTTAATTAAATAAATTTCAATTAAGAAATCAAAATGTAATCGTGAATTGAAAGGGCTTTAATTACAAAATCAAAAGGAATTCTTAATTAAATAAATTTCAATTAAGAAATCAAAATTTAATCGTGAATTGAAAGGGCTTTAATTCCAAAATCAAAAGGAATCCTTAATTAAATAAATTTCAATTAAGAAATCAAAATGTAATCGTGAATTGAAAGGGCTTTAATTCCAAAATCAAAAGGAATTCTTAATTGAATAAATTTCAATTAAGAAATCAAAATTTAATCGTGAATTGAAAGGGCTTTAATTCCAAAATCAAAAGGAATCCTTAATTAAATAAATTTCAATTAAGAAATCAAAATGTAATCGTGAATTGAAAGAGCGTCAGTTATGATTATGATTTGTGAATTCGAGGGCTTTAATTAAAAATTCCATAATTCCTTTTAATTAAACGTTTTACAGGAATTTTTATCATATATATGTATATAGAAAAACAGATGTGGACGCGCACATACATACGCACCTGGGCTCATATATATGCAACATTTCGTGTCGACCCAAACGCACACATACAGACAAGTTGATATATATATATATATATATATATATATATATATATATATATATATATATATATATATATATATATGTATATATACATACATACATACATACATACATACGTGGGACATTCCACGTCAATTAGAACGCACCCACAGACAGGTTTATATATATGGGACATTTCATGCCAATGCGCATGCACACACACAGGATTATATATGTATATATATATATATATATATATATATATATATATATATATACATGGGACATTTCGGGTCAACTCTGTACGTACTCATGATCACAGGCTTCTCTATATATATGGAACATTTCATGACAACTCTCACATACCTATCCGAGTTCCTTCAGGTTCACATATATGGGACGTTTCATGTCAATTTTCATTCATGCACACACACGTTAATATACATGGGATTTTTTATGTAAATTTCAACGCACACACATACAGGTTTATATATATGGGACATTTCATGCCAATGCGCACGCACACATACACACACACAGCATTATATATATATATATATATATATATATATATATATATATATATATATATATATATGGGACATTTCATGTCAACTTGTACATACTCATAATCACAGGCTTATCTATATATATGGAACATTTCATGACAACTCTCACACACCTATCCGAGTTCTCAGGTTTTCATACATGGGACGTTTCGTGTCAATTTTCATTCATGCACACACACGTTGATATACATGGGATTTTTTTCTGTAAATTTCAACGCACGCACATACAGGTTTATATATATGGGACATTTCATGCCAATGCGCATGCACACACACAGGATTATATATATATATATATATATATATATATATATATATATATATATATATATATATATATATGAGACATTTCATGTCAACTTGCACGTACTCGCAAGCACAGGTTTTCTATATATATATGGGACATTTCATGACAACTTGTACACACCTATCTAAGTACCCTTAGGTTTATATACATGAGACGTTTCATGTCAATTCGCATGCATGCACACACGCGTTCATGTACGTTGGACTTTTCATGTCGACTTACAAGCATGATATAAACATATATATATATACATAAGGGACATTTCATGTAGAATCGCACGTACACACACAGGTTTATTCAAGTTTATATGGAACATTTAATTTCAACTCATACGCACACGCACACGCTCACACATACAAACACATATTTAACTTTATATATATTGTAATGGGGGAATTTGTTCCCTATCCCCCAGTTACTATTATTTTAACTCTACAGTATCAACTCTGAATAAATAGCAATTTACTTATTATTTTTTTCTTAAATTTTACTCTGAATAAAAAAATCTGAATTTATTAGCAATCAACTCTCTCGGGTGGATTCTAATCGGGTCTTCGTAGGGAACAATAACGAAACCACCGATGTAAACCAGCAATAAATCAGTTATATATATTTTATAACAATACAATGTTAATAAACACTTAAATAACACTGTTAAATAAAATAATAAAAGAAGTAATTTTCACTCTATATTTATTAAAATAAATTTAACATACTTTTACCCGACAATTCCTCGAAAATTGTGTAAGTGTAAAAGAAACTTAGTGTAATTGAACTCTGGCTCGACTTAATAAATTCTCAGATTAATTATACTTAAATAAAATCCAATTAAACTCGTTAAATTAATTTACTTTTAATAATGGCGGCTACAACCGACGAGCAAAACGGCGACGCGCACTGACTCTAAATTATTAAATGATTTGATATTTAAGATGGAGGACTCACCTTAATGTTCAAAGCGTTACTCTCCAAGAAAATAAAACAAAACTCCAATGATTTAACTCCAACTCCCAAAATCTCCTTTCCTCGTGTTAATAAATTCCTCAGCTCTCTCGAAAATATCCAAAAATGACCAAATAATAAGGCAGCAAAATGGCAAAATGGCAGTGTAAAACTCTATTGAATAAATCCTAATAAAATGGAGTCAAGACTCAAGAAAATGGCTCAACGAGCAGCAACAGGAAAACCAACAAGTGCAACCAGCAAGATCCAATAGAGAAGTGTGTCGATGGCGCGTCTTCTCTCGAGTTCCTTCCTCTTCATCCCTTCTTTTATCAATTACGTCATAAGTAGGATAATGGTTGATTGGTTATTAATCCTTTTCGTAATTCTTATTTGTTAATTACAAAGGATGTTAACTCTTAACCAATCAACATCTTTCCTTTTGGCGGCTTCTTTTATGTTAGCGCCCTCTATTTCTGGCGCGCTCTATTTAACTTTCTATTTAGAAGACTCCATATATTTAGTTTTAATAATTATACCTATTATTGTAACGTTATCTCTCTCCAACGCTCGATTCTTTATCTTCTATTATCTCTCGCGCTCGAATTCACGTATCTTCATATAACATACTGATATAGATTAATATTTTTACAATTGCCCATGTATATACTCCCTCTACTACCGTTTCTACCTTTACTCATGTACATACGAGCCTGCTGCCGTTATTTGTACAATTACCCATGTATATACGAGCCTGCTATACAAGCTATAGCAGGCTCCCCTTTTTCGCTGATCCTTTACCTTTTCATGCGCATGACTCGATTTCTGCCGCGCGTCGGTCATTTACCGACACTTCCCCGTTACTCTCGAGCACGTGTTGCAAATGTTCCGCGTCGTTTCCCGGTTTTGCTCGTCATCGCGTACCGCGAGTGTATTGTGCGCATGTAGTTATACACCGGGTGTGTGTGTGTGTGTCAGTGTACAGGTGACAGTGCTGCGGCGTGCACGTCGTCATCGAGAACATAAGATGGCGACGCACAAGAACACTGTCACAGATTATTTTCTTTTCTAAACATGTGTTCTTTTCGTTGATCTGTTATGTGCACTAGTGTTAAGAGGTTACAGCCATCACCGTAGCTTCAACTCCTAGTGCACAACAAGAAACTGATGGTGATTGGGGTTTTTCCTTCACCACGTGTTCGGATGTGAGGTTAGGTTCCTCTTTCTCTCTTTCTCTCTCTAGCGGTAAGTCTTCTGCTCGTCGCTATGCTTCTTGTTTACCTCGAAACAAACAAGAGTAAACTGATTAATTTCTTTTATTTATATTAATTAATAAACTATTCAGTCAGTGCATTTCGGCTAATTTTCCTCTTTTCTTCTTTTTAATAAATATTTTATTGTGATGCAATAAATGCATCACAAATTCCCCCCTCCATGACCGGAACACTTTACAAGTGGGTCGTCCATCTTATTGAAACACGAAAATAATTTAAGACTCTACTCTATTAACTTAGGCTATTTGCCTTTTTTTTTTTTTTTTTTTAATAAAAAAAAACTCAAAAGAAAGAAAAATCACGTCGCCGAATTGCACTCACATAACCATTAATATTTCTTATATACTATTCATAATAAACCTAACCTCAATAACTACTACTACTCTTTATTATCTCATTCTTATCTCGCTCTACTCATTCTCTCATATACACACAGTTAAATGTTTAAATGGGTAATAAATAAGGATTTAAGGAATACCAACACAAAAAAAAATTATTAAAAGAAAATTTTAAGCAACTCACTGGATATCTATGAAATCTCTTGACTCGATGTATTGTCTCTCGATGCTACTCTCCTCTCGAACTCTCTCTCTCTCCTCTCGAACTCTCTCTCTCTCCTCTCGAACTTTCTCTTCTCTCGATTGTTTAACGACCCAATTAATGGCGTCGCTCTGGGGAGCGCTCCTGCGACGAACTAGGATTGGCCATTCGCAGCAGGGCTTCCTGAAGATCTCGGGGAAGGGTCCGAATCCTTTCCGCCAACCTAACGACCTCACTCAGCCGATTCATTTCCCGGTCATCGTCACGAGAAGCAGATCGACGGGCTCGTTCGTGACGATCAAGACTTGGCTGACGAGTGCGGGGTGGAGGTGCGGGGGTCGGCGACTCGAACTCCTTGGCCTTCGATCTCGCGCTGTGCCTCTCCCATTTCTATCTCTTTCTCTCTCTCTTTGGGGTATAGTAGTAGGGGTTTCCCTTGGTGGTGGTCGGGAATTCCCTCGCTGCCTTGACGGTGATCTTCTTCCACGATTCTTACTCCGCATATATTCCGCATGCGCTTCACTACAACGTGGACAGCTGGTCAGATCCTCGTACCTTCTACCACAGTTGTAGCAGAAGGCATCCACAAAATCACGAGGACAATCAAACCTGGAATGTCCCAGCTGCCAGCAGTTGTAGCAAGCATACGGTGGCGGGTCCAGATGAGGCTCAGTAGGGATTGGCTTCAAATCCCCAAAGAGAGCTCCCCTGGTCTTCACTGGAAGCGGTGGTCGACTCCTACTCTGGCTCCTGGCTCGATTCTCTCTCTCTCGATGTTGCACTGGTCCTGGTGGAGGCGAAGGTGATGCTCTTCTAGGTGGGCTTTGAGCGGAGTAATAATCGTCCAGTTGAAGTTGACGTCGAGAGTTGTTACTCCGCTCTCGGCTGCGTCGAGGTGGACTAACGCGCGTTCCTAACGGAGAAAAAGTGACCATCTCTTCAGGCTCGGGTTCATACTCATCTTCGCCTCTATCCCAGGCCAGGGAATCCACTACACCAGCACTTTCCACTGGGAGATAACGAGGATCCTGCTGGAGTAGTATATCCTCCAATTCCTTCTCCGCTTCTCTACTTTCTCTCTCTTCCAGGCTCTCTATGATGGCTGAGACCGTGTCCAAAGCCACTATTTCTGCCTTCTCCTTTCTTTTCTTCTTCTCTTCTTCCTTCTCTTCTTCTCCCGGTCTCGACTGAGGGTTAGTAATGGTAATAAGAAGAGTGGACTCCTCCTCATTACCCCCTTCAAGCTCTTTTAACGTAGCTTGGCCCGTTTTAAGAAGCCACTGATCGGCTGCTTCTCTCATCTCCTTTTCCTTTTCTTCTTTCTCCTGCTCTCGAAACCTTTCAAATCTCACCTCTCTCTCTCTTCTTCTTCCACAGCGAGACGCAACTCGTACTCGAGCTGGTCTGCCCAACTATTAGGGTTAATTGCAGGGGAAGGAGATTGATCTCGTCTCCGTGTCCTCTCTTCCAATTCAACCTCATCAGCCCACGTGAGTACACGATGAGCCGGGGGATGGAATTCCGGCTCAGCCCGATGGCCTGAGCTTGGTGCACCACGTGATCCCATGGATGGCGACTTCCTACCTGCACGTCTTGACATCTGTTAACATAAGTAAAATAAAAGGAAAATTTTACTAGGGAACTCTGTCTCGACATGCTTTACTACCGACTGAACAACACTTACCATATGGTTATCTCGAGACACGAACCAACACCAAGACAACACAGCTCTCGAATTACACTTAAAATAACATGCTCTCGAAAAAGAAATTTATAAAATAAGAGTTTTTACTGATCTCGATTTGTTCGCGGGGGTAAAAATCGTTTTAACTCGGATACGTGTACCTTCGCATTTCTACGACTACCTTCCATCTCTAAAACATATACTACAGGTGATTTTACCTCAATAATACGAAATGGACCTTCATATTTTGGAGCTAACTTCGCAGAGAAACCTTGTGCTCCTTTTGATAACACCTGCGTTTTCCTCAACACTTGATCTCCTACATTAAACCTTACATCTTTTTTATTCTGGTCATATCTCTTAGCTTGTTTATTTTGTGATTCATCTATATGCCTAGCTACCAAGTCTCTCAAAGCATCTAATCTTTTTAATCTATCCTTCCAGACTTCTGGATCTAATTTAAGCTTAGGTCCTCTGATCTCGATTTCTCTTCGTAAACTCTTCACTGGTGCAGGATTACGACCATAATTTAAGAATGCTGGTGATACTTTTGTTGAAGCTTGGGTAGCTGTATTAACAGCATGTCTGAACTCATGTAGATGTTTGTCCCAGTCTCGATGGTCTGATCCAACAAAAATAGAAATCATAGTTTTCAACGTTCTATTTGTTCTCTCGACTGGGTTGGCCTGGGGGTGATATGGTGGAGTAGTTACATGTTTTACACCATATTCATCTAACGTACTCTTTAACCACTTATTGTCAAACTCTTTACCATTATCAGTAAGTAAATAATCAGGAGCTTCCCATCTGAATAAAATCAGCTCTTCAAATGCTCTCGAGACCCCTTTACCATCTGCAGTTCTCAATGGTTTTAGCTCTATCCAGCGAGTGAACAAATCTTGAAACACTAGTACATATTTATACTGGTTCTTACTCTTAGGAAACTCCATGCAGTCAGCTGCTACTACAGCCCATGGTCTCTCGACAATTCTCTTTCCCATTAAACCTTGAGCACCTGTTTGCATCACTTTATATCTCTGACACTCTGAACACTGCTGGATATATGAATTTATGTCATACCACGCTCCTGGCCAATAATATTCTCTAATCACCCGATCATAAGTTTTTTCTATACCAAAATGTCCTGATGAGGCTTCTCTATGGGCATCACTTATTACTCTCTCTCGATACTCTGTTGGTACCACTAATCTCCAGCCTTCTTCTCGAAAAGTCACTGGATCTAGTAACCTATCTCTTTTAAAGTAATACAATAAATCATCTTCCAATTTCCAATTTGGAAACTTTCTAGGAAAATGTTTTACTTCCTCTACTCTCGATAGATACCATGGATCTTCAATAGTGGTAAAACCAGCCACCTCTTCATTTTCTAACTCGAAACCTCTCGATAAAGCATCTGGGACATGATTAAGAGCACCTTTTCGGTGTATAATCTCGAAGTCCCATTGCTGTAACTCTAAAACCCAACGAGCAAGCCTACCAGTTGGATCTTTAAGATTTCTGAGCCACTTGAGAGCGCTATGGTCGGTGTATACTGTGAAGTGATATCCATCTAAATAAGGTCTCAACTTCTTTATTGCCCATAATAATGCAAGACCCTCTTTCTCAGTTACGGTATAATTTTTCTCTGCTTTACTCAAGACTCGACTGATGTACACTATAGGGTGATCTCCATCTTCACTTTCTTGTGTTAGCACAGCTCCTATGGCATAATCGCTAGCATCGCAATGTACCGAAAATGGCTTACTAAAATCTGGTCTGGCTAACACTGGTGCTTGAGTAAGTGCTCTTTTTAGGTTCTCGAAAGCTTGCTCTTGATCCTCACCCCAGGTCCAGGTTTGACCTTTATGAAGCAGTTTTACCAACGGAATCTTTATCTCTGACTCATTCTCTATGAATCTCGAATACCAACCCACCATACCCAAGAAACGTCTCAATTGTTTAATAGTTTTAGGAGTAGGATAATTCAGCACTGGTGAAATTCTCTCTGAATCTGGTCTCAACCCATCTCTATCTAGTTTGTATCCCAGGTAAGTTACACTCGAACAACAAAATTCACATTTTTCATTGTTCACAACTAGACCTGCTCTCACTAATCTCTTTAACACAATTTCGACCCACTTTATATGTTCTTCGAACGTTTCTGTCACGATGATGATATCATCTAGATATCCAAAGACATGTGGCTCGAATTCTGGACCAAATAAGGCGTCAACAAGTCTTTGGAAGGTCATTGGTGCGTTAGTTAGGCCAAATGGGAGACGTTTAAATTGGAATAGTCCCAATCCAGACACTGCAAATGCTGTGTATTTACGACTCTCATGGCTCAACATTACCTGGAAATACGCCTGCTCTAAATCTATTTTAGTAATATATCTTGCTTTTCTTAATTTGTCTAAAATAGAATCCATACTCTGCATTGGATAAGCATCAGGTTTAGTGACTTTATTCACATCTCGAAAATCCACACAAAACCTATACTTTCCATTAGGTTTCCTGACAATTACCGGCTCACTACTCCATTCACTCGCTGATTTCTCGATAATATTCTGCTCTAGCATTCTCTTGACCTCTTCTTGTGCCACTTGAAGTTTGTATGGTGACATACGTCTTGGGCGTTGTTTAATCGGCCTAACTCCAGGCTCGATCTCTATATGATGTTCTATTAAGGTAGTGATTCCTGGTACTTTTGATGGTGTTGGTAAAATTCTCTTAGCCAAATCTTTCACTGTTTTTTCTTGATCTTCTGTGATCTCGACTATCCCAGCGCATTCTCCAAAGATAACTGCTTTGCTCTCAGAACGATGATTTGAAAATTTTCTCCACTCTCCATCTGGAACTCTCCATAAATCTTGACCTAGTTTTACTTCTAGGTCCCATTTTCTATGGAAATCCATTCCAAGAACCATATCGTGTTCCATTTGTCTTGCAACCTTGAGTTCCATGGGTTGTACTACTCCATCAACGTCTAATACGACCTCTAGTACACCCAACAGTTTTGATATGGCTCCAGTTACTGTTTTAATTGATAAATTGCTAGGTTTTAATCTGTCTCGAAATTTCTCTCCAATCTTTGGCCCAACTAGTGTAATCATCGCACCTGGGTCAAATAAAGCTAGGTATTTCTCTCCTCCTAACTCGATTTGCAAGAAATTTCTATTCTCTGACGTCGATCCTGCAACTTTCCTATGTATATTCTCAGAATTTCTCTTCTCTGTCGTACTTGGTACGACTTTTCCCCCCTCCTGGACTGTTGAAGGTGAAGCAATGTCTTCAACAGACCGATCAGGAACCACCTCAGGAACTGGAACACTGCTATCAGCTGGGTTCGAGAAATGCAACTGCTGCACTAACTCTCTCACCGCTTCTCTTATATGTTCTTCAGATGGATTTTCTTCAGCATTCTGAGATATCTCACGATCCTGATTTATACTCTGAACAGGTTCTTTAGTAGGTTGTCTCTCAGTTACTATTTCTAGTATTGTTTCTCTTTTATCTCTAAATTCTGTCTCCGTTTCTCTTGTATCTCTTATTTCTGGCTCTGTTTCTCTTTGCTCTAAATTTGGATTCTCTCTATTAAAATTCTCAGTATCTCGATTCTCTATATTAATATTCTCTGCATCTCGATTCTCTATATTAATATTCTCCGTATCTTGACTCTGAATGTTCTCATTGATTTCTCTCTCTTGTGTTTTCTCTTTTATATTGTTCGCCCTTTCTCGATCATTTAGGAGCATAGAGGGCGATCCTACGTTCCTGTTTGGCCGTTTCCCAAAAACCTACGAATGTGAGCACAGTTCTTACACGTATGCAGAGTTACACCTCTGGCTCCACACCCTTGGCAGCTAAGATTTGATGGTGCTCTATTGGCATTCTGACTCCCCTCTCGATTATTTGATGTTCTATTTGGACATTCGAATGAAGAATGCCCTATTTGAGAACATGAATAACAGGTGCGTTTTGCACATTGTGAGGCTCTATGCCCAACAGTATGGCACACATGACATTCACCATAAAAACCGATGAGTCTACTCGATTAGAAGGTCCATTTCTTCTTTGACCTTGATTTATGGGACGTCCCTCTGTTCTCGACTGCCATTGGTTATTATTTTCTTTAGGCCTGGTCCCATTATTATTAGATCTTATCTCATTGTTCTCAGTTACTTGCATGGACTGAGCATTTTCATCTGCATTCAGATCTACAGCTTCAGTCTGGACTTGCTGACTTGATGAAGCAGGTGATTTCCTCTTATTATTCTTATTTTTCCGAGGTGCTGGCTTTGGTGGTTTCGTATTCACTTTTTGTGAATTATCTGTCTCTTTCTCTTCAATATCCTCTCTACACTCGACTCTGCTAGCTGCTATTTTTACATTCTTATTTTCTCGATGATAGGCAGCACCCGGAATCTTTGAATTCTCTTTTGAAGGAGGTGGTACATATTTTTGATCTAACTCTTTTTGCCTCTCCCACCGTTGTCCATACTTCTCTAGATCATCGAAATCATATATCTTTTTAGTTGCCATATACCTTCGATATTCTGGCAATAAATTTCGGTATGCAATCTCGAGTTGTCTTCTCATTGATGGAGGATACTTAAAATGGCCGACAATATACTCAAAATTCGAGAGGTAATTGGCTATCTTTTCTCCTTTTCCTTGAGTTCTGGCTTTTAACTCATCTAAGATATCCTCCTCGTCCATCACTGGAATATATTGTCTTTTAAAAGCCTTCTTGAATCCTCTCCAATCTCGAATTCTCCTCTCAGCTGTTTCATACCAGTGACTTGCGTCTTCCAAAAATATGCAGTGTAGTACTTTCAACCAATCTTTATCTGGGTAATCAGTACTCTTCTTGCATTTCTCTAAACGTTTTAAAAAGTCTTCTGCATTCTCTCGACCCGAAAACTTCAGATGCCAAGATTCCAGAATTTTGACTAATTTAAAATTATCTTGGTCTTTTTTTCTCCTCCGAGTCTTTTTCTTGACTCGAATAGGATAGTCAGACTCACTGCCACTTGTTGAACTCTTGCTACTACTCCTGCTCCTGTTGCTCAGAACTTTTGATTTATTTTTAGAATGATGGTGATTTCTACTGGTATGACTGTTATATCTCTTTTCACTCGATATTTCTTGAGTACCACCACGAGTCGATCTTAACCTTGATGAGTGGTTTGGAGATACTTGACTTCTCTTACTCTTATCAGAGGATCGAGGATCATCTCTGTCAGATTTCTGACATTTATGACAACAACTTATTGGATCTTTCTGCCTATCTTCTTTTTCTCTAAATTGGTTGTCTTTTTCCCGGTTGGTTATCCCGTCTACTTGCCGTTGGTCCTGACTCCACTCTTCAACTTTTCTACTCAACTCGTTTCTCGACTCATTTCCACTAGGTTGAGTATTTACATCTTTAGTATATCTCCTTCTCGTCACATTTGCATCATAAGACAACCTTGTTGGATCACTATACTTATTAATCCAACCCAAGATGGTATAATCATTTATGGACAATGGATTGGCTATCTTTTTCCAGCCATTGTGGTTTTAGCAGTCAATCTCATTGAAGCATTATTTCCATATGTAGTAGATGTCATCTTGGGTAACGAATAAGTTGAATATAAATCAGTGCCACTTATAGCAAGCGTACTCGTTACTGTTGTAGTCGTTAATGCTACAGTGGTCACTACTGATGCTTGTGACGAGCAAGATGTCGTCGTAACATTGTTCAACGGAGATAATCTCGTATCCTCTTCGCTAGGAATTATAGACCTCCTAGTGTCGTCACCTCTAGCCCCCTCTGATTCTTCAGAGTCTTGTCCCGGAAGCTGATACTATCTGAGGCTCCATCTGTGTATGTATACCTGAATCACTCATATTGGGAAGCAACGACTTTACTAATGAACCACGTTCGTCAACTTCAGGAAACCACGGAACTCTATATACCCCAGCTTTTCGTAACTCTGCTCTATATAATCGTTCTCGAAGAGTTTTCTCTGATCCTTGAGTGTTGAGATCAAATTCGTTCAACTCCTCATTTATTCTTTCGATAGGCCAGTCTCTGATATCCTCGTATAAATGTCTTAAAATCTCGGAACTACTAATCAGTTGCCTCAACTGCTCAGAATAATCTGCCATACGGTCAGTTAGTATTAACCTTTATATTTTACTCTGTGCTCTACTCAAATCTCGACAATCTTGACTTTTCTTGAATATCTAACTTATTATTTGCTAGAAAGTTCTTAAAAGGGAAAACAAGAATGAGCATGAACTCAATAAATTTAGAGCAAAATAAACTAATCACCTCTAGATAAACTTCAAATAGAGGTGTAATTAACGAAGGTACACGTTCCGCAGGCAAAAAGGATGGCTCGATAAATTCTTCTTATGATAATAATAAAAAAAAATTTTTATTAATAATAGGCAATTAAGGCAACTCCAATCTCGAAACTGGGATGAATCTATTCTCTTTTGGGTATTCAAAAAGGACTTAGTTATTTTGAGGTTATAGGCTAATAGAAAGGTTATGACTACTAGACATTCACACACTAAAAATCGTTTGTAATATATATCCTTATCTCTAATTTATCTCCACACACAGTATAAAATAAATAATATATCACACACCTATATATACACATAAAATAAATATTTAAAATATGTCAAATTGTATAAATTTGTACTCATGGATTACCTTTTCAATTTTATTTTTAATCTAGAAGGGAAAATAAAAATCTTGCTCATAAAATGAGGCTTAAATTCTCTTCTTTTACGCTCTTCTTAAATAAATAAAATAATCTTGAGTATATATCAATTTATCTCTTCTCAATAAATATAAATTTCTTCGTTAGTCTCTTCTCAATAAATAAAAATTAAGAGATTTTCTCTTCTCTAACTCTGTTTTATTAAACTACCCCTCTGTTCTCGATAAATAATCTCTTCTCTTTCTTAGTTCTTTCTTTCTCCTCTCTCGATAAAATTTATTTAAATTGGAATAAAATGAAAAATCCTTTACTCAACTCTCGACACCTCCTCTCTCAACTCTCGATAAAATTAGATGTTAATACAAAAGAAAATTATTTTCTCAACTCTCTACTCCTATCTCAACTCTCGAAGAAAAAAAAAACTTTGTAATAATAAAAGAAAATTATTTTCTCAACTCTCGACTCCTCTTGATAATATAAATTAAATTTATTTTGATAACTAATTTTCTTGATTAAAACAAAAAATATGTTCTTCTTTCTTCTCAATAAAATAATTAAAGACCTCTTCTCTTGGTCTGTTTTTTTTTTTTTTATAAGAGGGGTAAATCAAATCAATATTTGGGAAATATATTAATATATATATAAAAAAATTAAATATATAAATGTATTTGTGTGTGTGGAGATAAACACTCTCTAAATTAAAAATTTGTAGACTCAACACAATTTAAATTTATTTAAATTTAAAACACCTATTGCTAACTACTGACGCTCGCCATTTTCTCAAATTAGACTCGAAAACCCACGCCACGCCGCCATTTTGAAAAACACAAAATTTCTCTTTAACAACTATTTTACACTTCAATAAACACTTTAAAAAATTTCTCTACACTTTAAACTATGAAAATTACTTTCTCGAAATTCTAAAAATTTACACTGGTTTTTTATCAGTCCCGACGAAACCTCAGACTAAGGGCGCCATTTGTAATGGGGGGATTTGTTCCCTATCCCCCAGTTACTATTATTTTAACTCTACAGTATCAACTCTGAATAAATAGCAATTTACTTATTATTTTTTTCTTAAATTTTACTCTGAATAAAAAAATCTGAATTTATTAGCAATCAACTCTCTCGGGTGGATTCTAATCGGGTCTTCGTAGGGAACAATAACGAAACCACCGATGTAAACCAGCAATAAATCAGTTATATATATTTTATAACAATACAATGTTAATAAACACTTAAATAACACTGTTAAATAAAATAATAAAAGAAGTAATTTTCGCTCTATATTTATTAAAATAAATTTAACATACTTTTACCCGACAATTCCTCGAAAATTGTGTAAGTGTAAAAGAAACTTAGTGTAATTGAACTCTGGCTCGACTTAATAAATTCTCAGATTAATTATACTTAAATAAAATCCAATTAAACTCGTTAAATTAATTTACTTTTAATAATGGCGGCTACAACCGACGAGCAAAACGGCGACGCGCACTGACTCTAAATTATTAAATGATTTGATATTTAAGATGGAGGACTCACCTTAATGTTCAAAGCGTTACTCTCCAAGAAAATAAAACAAAACTCCAATGATTTAACTCCAACTCCCAAAATCTCCTTTCCTCGTGTTAATAAATTCCTCAGCTCTCTCGAAAATATCCAAAAATGACCAAATAATAAGGCAGCAAAATGGCAAAATGGCAGTGTAAAACTCTATTGAATAAATCCTAATAAAATGGAGTCAAGACTCAAGAAAATGGCTCAACGAGCAGCAACAGGAAAACCAACAAGTGCAACCAGCAAGATCCAATAGAGAAGTGTGTCGATGGCGCGTCTTCTCTCGAGTTCCTTCCTCTTCATCCCTTCTTTTATCAATTACGTCATAAATAGGATAATGGTTGATTGGTTATTAATCCTTTTCGTAATTCTTATTTGTTAATTACAAAGGATGTTAACTCTTAACCAATCAACATCTTTCCTTTTGGCGGCTTCTTTTATGTTAGCGCCCTCTATTTCTGGCGCGCTCTATTTAACTTTCTATTTAGAAGACTCCATATATTTAGTTTTAATAATTATACCTATTATTGTAACGTTATCTCTCTCCAACGCTCGATTCTTTATCTTCTATTATCTCTCGCGCTCGAATTCACGTATCTTCATATAACATACTGATATAGATTAATATTTTTACAATTGCCCATGTATATACTCCCTCTACTACCGTTTCTACCTTTACTCATGTACATACGAGCCTGCTGCCGTTATTTGTACAATTACCCATGTATATACGAGCCTGCTATACAAGCTATAGCAGGCTCCCCTTTTTTGCTGATCCTTTACCTTTTCATGCGCATGACTCGATTTCTGCCGCGAGTCGGTCATTTACCGACACTTCCCCGTTACTCTCGAGCACGTGTTGCAAATGTTCCGCGTCGTTTCCCGGTTTTGCTCGTCATCGCGTACCGCGAGTGTATTGTGCGCATGTACTTATACACCGGGTGTGTGTGTGTGTCAGTGTACAGGTGACAGTGCTGCGGCGTGCACGTCGTCATCGAGAACATAAGATGGCGACGCACAAGAACACTGTCACAGATTATTTTCTTTTCTAAACATGTGTTCTTTTCGTTGATCTGTTATGTGCACTAGTGTTAAGAGGTTACAGCCATCACCGTAGCTTCAACTCCTAGTGCACAACAAGAAACTGATGGTGATTGGGGTTTTTCCTTCACCACGTGTTCGGATGTGAGGTTAGGTTCCTCTTTCTCTCTTTCTCTCTCTAGCGGTAAGTCTTCTGCTCGTCGCTATGCTTCTTGTTTACCTCGAAACAAACAAGAGTAAACTGATTAATTTCTTTTATTTATATTAATTAATAAACTATTCAGTCAGTGCATTTCGGCTAATTTTCCTCTTTTCTTCTTTTTAATAAATATTTTATTGTGATGCAATAAATGCATCACATATATATATATATATATATATATATATATATATATATATATATATATACATACTTTACCTTATCGATGTAGACAATATTTAAAAAATAGTTATTTATTATGCTGTGGTACCCACGATCGCCGTCTATGGATACCTAGGTGTTAATGACAACTTAAACATCATCTACAGCTAAAACTTTTGAAATTCAACTTATAGTTTAATAACTACTTTGAAGTTGTTTCAAATGTTATCTAGCCAAACATGAATGTTCCGAGTAAGATAAACATTGTCTACAAGAATATCTTTTGAAATTTAGCCATTATTTATTAATAAAATGTACGTTTCCCGAGATGACATCTCACAATATCCAGGTGATCCTGGCTACCTGGAAATCGTCTATATGAATGAATTTTGAAATTTTCCATACCGATTATGAAGTTTACAGATATTTGCAGGGACTACGTCAAATGAAACTTGGAGATTCTTTTAGATTTCGATTCTAAGGTTGTTTGATTAGGTCGGAGAATACTCGGAAATAAAAAGATTTTAAAAGAACAATTGTTTAAGATTCATGCAAGTTCCATGAAATATGTTGATTTACTCGTAGTCGATACCCATATATAAAGATCATTCATACAAATCATCTCGCATATAAATTTGCGGTAGTATCCCTACTAATTTATGAATTTTTCGTTCGAATAATGCCAGCGAAATTTAACTTCGAGAAAGCATATTACTATTGTAATTAGTGAATAATTTTAACATTTTTTCATCAAACATCATTCCAATATACAGGTAATAAGCGCTATTATTTAAAAAATTTAAAATAAGTTAATTTATTTATTTTATACTTTTTAGTCTATTTATTCAATTATTGTATTTTATTTTTAAAGCATGTTTTTAAAATTTTGTATTTTCAATTTTTAAGTTAAAATTGTTTTTATTATCATTTAGAGTTACATTGCAACCAGACTTTTCGAAGATTACACTCAGGTACATCCGTTATCGGCGACTTGGTACTCCAGTTCGACCTCTTCATCCTAAATCATTATTATGCATTATAGATTCACTTTCAAACCTTGAATTAGGTTTTAGCAGCCCTGAAATCCCCGGGGAACCCACCTCGACCCAGAGAAAGCCTCCCCACTTGTACTTCCTCGGAGACGACGTCCATGCGTATTCTGGACAACGTGCATCACTTTGTGGCAATTGTTTGATCTCAAATTCGGTTTTAGCAACCCTGAAAACCCCGAGAAACTCGCCTTGACCCAAAGAAAGCCTCCCCATTCATACTTCCTCGGAGATGACTTTTCACACCCATTATCATCGACCTGGATGTCCAGGTACCAAAATGACAACTGATTATTGTATTGTCATCCAAGACCAAAGTCTATGCCAATTGTCAGAATTTATATCTGTCAAAAAGTGCCTGAAATCGAGCGCGCAAGATTTGATTACAGACAGACAAACATGCAAACAGACATGAAGGCGAATATAAGAAAAGCGTATATAAAAAAATAATATTTACCTACGTTAAGTCTGCTTTGAGACTAATTATCTTTCGTTTTTTATGACAAAAACAAGTAAATTGAATTTGAGAAAATTTCTATAAGTTACTTAAATTTATGAAAAAGTCAATATAAATCGTCATTTTTGCAGAATTATGAAGATTATGATTATTTTCGCGGAAATTATAAAGTTATGGAAATTATTTATGGAAACGTTTTCGATTGGAAAATTTGTGATTATTGCAGTTGAATTTTGTTACATCATCATCAGTTATATCCTCGTTAAAATGACCCGAAAATTTCTAAAAGAATCGGAACAAATATTTTTCCGGTCTTTAAAGAATGTTTAAGAACTATTATGAAATGAAAATTGATAAATGTTTCAAGTTTTCCGAATCGTTCCGACATTGAAATTTCAATTATAAGCCGTTACTCATAAAATTTGGAAAAGTCTATTGTATGCAACTATTTTTCCAGTGATTCAGTTGTAATTTATAAAATTTTGAATTTGGGTGATTCATTATGTTTCTTTCCGTAATATTTATCTGATGTTGGAGCTACAGCAATCAAGTTTTGCTTTTTTTTATTTCATTAATATCATTTTAAATTCGTTAATTAATAGTATATTGTGTAACGAGTAAGGTTTAGTTGACTATTGCGCACGAGGGCAAGTTGGCGCACAAGCGTAGCGAATAGCGCCATTGCCCGAGACTCTCTCTCTCTCATATCTGCCGTACGACTGACTCGCAATAGTATATTTCAATACTTTTTGGTACTATTATTTGTAATTAAATTACATACTTTTAGTTCACCAATTTCACGTTCATACGGAATAATTACGATTTCGTTAATGTAAAAATAATACAAGAATAGATGATACGATTTACTTTGTCAGAGGTTAAAGCGAGATAGAGTATAAAATTCATCATATGGTCGATGAGATACAGTATGAGGGCGCTGCGCTTGTATAAACCTTTGCGATTTTACATTAATTAACGCTTTTGCGTGACATTATTTTACAGAATGTAACGTATTTACGTGATTTAATACAAAATAATATTATACATAGCTGTGAAACACACGCCCTCAAAAAACAACACACGCAGCGCGCGCTATTAGCTACTTACTACCCCGAAAACGCATGCGCTATAGGCCGCTTACTCAGCACGGATGAGAAAAACAAATATAATGACTTGTCCGCACTAAAGCTATGTTAATACAATAATTTTTGTTAAAATAAAAAATCATTTAAACTTGTAAATTTTTTATGAACTTGGATTGGAAATCATATCAAGCTCGACAAACCTAATCTTAAAATACGTTACATTGAAAGTTTGTATTATTACTTTTTATGTAGTATTTTCGTGGGTTTCTTGAGTTGTCCGCACTCGAGTTGAATCTTACAAATTTTTTCTTTGTCGCAAAAAAATGTTATTAAACGCATTGTTTATTCATAACTTGGGATTGGAAATATTATTAGAAGACTGGAAGCTTCGTCATGCTCTTAAAAATAAAAATAATGTTATCTAATTTTAAAAATAATATTAATCTGAATAATATATCCTCATCAGAAAAGTTATTGTAATTTATATATTTTTAGAACCTCTCCAATTTCATGTGTACCACTATGGTATTATATGGGGATATCCATCCAACTTTAAATTCTCTATTAACAGGTCATTATTTAAACTAGGTTATAATCTTTTGTGCTATCCTGTAACTCTATTTCTGATGTATTTTGTAAATGTGCCACAAACGGCGCAGCAGATAATTCTATAAAAAGTAAATTTACACATAAGATAAATTACGGTAATTTTTTATGTAAAAATGAATGTTTCATAGAAATATCTACTGCGCCGTTTGTTAAACATTTACAAAATACATCAGAAATAGAGTTACAGGATAGCACAAAAGATTTGAACCTAGTTTAAACAATGTGCATCATGCGGTAACCCAGTAACAGCTGTAATATGACCTGTTACTAGACAATTAAAAGTTTTGTGGATATCCCCATATATCAAAAAATATGATTATGACTTCTTCAGATTCTTTATGAATTTCTAATATATTGAATAGTGATTTTTGAAGGGCATATCATAGTATTAATTAAATTAACTTATTAATAAACTGAAAAATTGCCTAGTATTAATAAATTAGTGCGATTTATTGTATTTATTCACAAAAAAAATTTATAGCTTAGTCGTGTAAAATGGCTTTATTTCCACTATCAAACAATTCCATGGTATGCTTAACTATTTCAAGAGTTAAAAAAATTTAATAATATGTATATTTTTTTATAACTTCAAGATCGTTACTGGGAATCATAAATAATTTTCACGGTATTTTATTAATAGCAGGTCGTACATCTCTATCCTTTTATAATAAAAAAATTCAATTTTCTGCAAAACCTTATGATTGTAGCAAAAATAAGAAGAAAGCCCCATCTCGTATACTAAAAGCAATATTTTCTCTTATGAGAAAAAATTATTTTTATCGCTTCGTTTCAAAGAAAACTTTGAAAAACTGAATTGTCCATCCAAACCTCGATATTTTATGTTTTTCAAGGTTTTTTTCAAAAGGAATCAATAAAAAAATTTTTTCCTAATCAAAGAAAATATTGCTTTTATGATACAAGATGGGGCTTTCTCTTATTTTTTGCTAAAATTATTAGTTTTTGTAAAAAAATCAATTTTTTGATTACAATAGGACATATATACTCGACCTCCTCTTAAGGATCTTTAATAGCTATTAAACTCTTTACAAGATTGTAATAATTCATCTCGATTTACTTCCACAGAGTTCGTGAAGTTTCATTAACCTTTCAATCAATATACAGAAAATATAAAGATTCATCCGTATTCTTAAATGATCCCATAGGAGTCGGTCTGTGGCTCATTCGGTAGAGCGTTGGATTCGTAATCTCGAGGTTCCGAGTTCGAATCCCGCTCTCGGCCGATTGATACAAGCACCACTGTACGTTACATGTGCTTTGTTCACAAACACACTTACGAGCTCCGTCGCTGATTAGCATAGCAATAATAGCATAGCATAAATATAGCGACGTTAAAAAAAAAAAAAAAAAAAATGATCTCATAGATTTATAATCATTTATTTACCAATAATTTAATAAATATATTCATACGATGATAAAACGTGAAAAATATTTCTGAAGAATTTTTTAAAATACAATCTAGAAGGATTCTCCTGAAAACTTTACAGTGCTGTTCAATTCTAAAGCGATCTTAATTGTTCATTAATTGTGAATACGATAAAATTAAGGTTACTATTCTTTAGTAAAACTTAATGAATCAAAAAAGTTCAGAAGGTATCAACGAAAATCATGACAATTTTTTTCATAAGAGTTCACAAAGTTGTATTATGGACTGGTACCAAAAACCGCAAAAAATTAGAAAGGTTCTTTTACATCAGAATCTTTCCAAACCTTAATGTACATGTTCACCGGGGTATTTCACCTGAATACGGAGGACATTTATAACTAATATAGGTAGCTAGGAGAATTTCCGTAGCCGATGGAGATCCACGGCTCCACCAAAGTTTTTCCTATGTATTTTGGTGCCTTGAACACGAATTTCGAGGGTGGATAGCTGGAAAATAGTTAGGAAAATCTCTAAAGGAAATTTTCTGGTTGTTAATTCTTCGCAGAAAAACATAATTTTTCGTGTTTTTCATCAAATATTAAGTCGAAAATATTCTTATCAATTTTGCCGTACATTGCACCATTTCTCTGTAAAAACATCATAAATATAAAAAAAACTCATTTTGCCATTTTTAATGATTTTTTTTATTTTATTGCACTAATCATTGGTGACCAATATAATTAAGAATTTTTACATTTTAATTAGCTAAAATTATTCTTTAATCCACCAATTGTTGATAAAAAAAGAATGGTTTAGGCTGGTTGCGGTCTTCTTTTAATTTTTCACGAATAATTGAACCGCTTATTCAGAAAGTACCGCGCAACGGTGCTCACATGAAAAAATCAGGTCGGAAAATAGGGGAGATTGCTATAGTAACATTAAAGTCCACGGTTCCAAAAATTTTTTTTATATATTTTGTCACTAAACATTAATTTAAAGGGGGTGAAGTCGGAAAATATCCAGGAAAATTTGTATGATATAATTTCCAAAAATTTGAAAAGTCTATTTTTCAAATAAAAAACATTTTGTCGCTTATTTTATGCAATTTTCATGCCAAAGTTATAAAAAAGAATAAGTTTTATAATTTTTTTCAATTTTTCATATTAGAATGAGACTATTGTTACAGTGCAGCAGAGATTAGAATAGGATTTCCTAAAATTTTATTTCATTTGCTAAATTTATGTTATAATTTATAAATACGTTTAATTAATCGTTATTTGTATTTTAATCTTATTACATTTTTTACATGTAGAATTTTTGCTACAAGAACAATATGTATAGTACGCTATTCATTATTTTATGAAGTTTAAAAAACTTGTGTTTTTATAATTTATAAAATTTTTTAACGAAGTACAATTTTTTTCTGTGAACTACTCTTTTACTGTTACATATTTTGTAAAAATATATCTTTTTAATAAAAAAAATAGGTATATGATTGATTGAAAATATTAATTTTAATTAATTTAATTTATGTATAACCCTGTTGAAAAAACTCACTGACATGGTAACATTTTTTTTTAACTATTAATAATTGAATTTATTGATTTGTTGATTGTAATTCTTTAATCATTTATTTTATTTCCGCAATTCAATCCAAAATATCCTTAATTTATAATCCTTCAGTTGAAAATTGAGGCAGCACACTAATTATAACACATCCAAAATAATTTATAGCAGCATCATCAGTGTCACAACCAAATTTTAAAATTGCTAAGCACAAACTTTCAAAACGAATGTCAGGAAAAACTAATTAACATTGTAAAAGAATTTTTTTATTACAGATAACTATTATGGGAAAAACTTTTTTGAAAATAAAATCATATAATCAAATTATCCATAAAAAAGTAAAACCATTCCTTAAAAATCTTTAAGATTTTTATCAGTATTAATATTAGCAATTTTTCCTAAATTAGAATTTTTTTTATTTTAAGTAACATAGAAAAAATAACCTGTTTGTGTAACTGATTAAAAACTGCTCACTTGTTTAAAAAAAAATCTGGTGGCACTCATATATATATATATATATATATATATATATATATATATACCTGTGTGTGTGTGTGTGTGCGCGCATGTGAATTGACATAAAATATCCCATGTATATGTATATACATATATTCATAAGCCCATGTGTGTGCGTGCATGCGCCTTGACAGGAACAGCCCCATATATATATATATATAAAGAAAAATATATACAAACTCAAGTACGTGTGTCATGCATGTAAATTGACATGAAACGTCCCGTGTATATAAACCTGTGTGTATGTGCGCGTGTGAATTAACATTAAATATCCCATGTATATGTGTACACAGATATATACACATATATATGTGTATATATATATATATATATATATATATATATATATATATATATATTCATAAGCCCATGTGTGTGCGTACATGCGAATTGACAGAAACGGTCCCATATATATAAATACAAATTTCAAATACATGTTTAGATGTGTTTGCGTGTTCGAGTTGACAAGATATGTCAAATATATGAAAACCGGTGCGTGCGTGTTGACATGATACGTCCCATATATGTGAACCTAAGGGCGCTTGGATAGGTGTGTTAGAGTTGTCATGAAATGTCCCATATATATAAACCTGTATAGGCGTGGGTAATAATTGACGTGAAAAATCCTATGTATATTAACGTGTGTGCATGCATGCAAATCGATATGAAATGTACCATATGTATAAACCTGTGTGTGTGTGCGTGCGTTCGAATTGACATGGAAAATCCCATGTATATTAACGTACGTGTGCATGCATGCGAATCGACATGAAATGTCCAATATATATAAACCTGTGTGTTTGTATGCGTTTGAATTGACATTAAAAATCCCATGTATATTAACGTGTGTGTGCATGCATGCGCAACGACATGTACTGTCCCATATATATATATATATATATATATATATATATATATATATATATATATATATAAACCTGTAAACGACATGAAATATCTCATATATATATACCTATATGTGCGTACGTTCCAATTGACGTGAAAAATCCAATATTTATTAAAGTTTGTGTGCATGCATGCGAATTGACATGAAATGTCCCATATATATGTAAACCTGTGTGTGTGCGTTCGAATTGACGTGAAAAATCCTATATATATTAACGTGCGTGTGCATGCATGCGAATCGACATGAAATGTCCCATATATATATATATATATAAACCTAAGGTTACTAGGATGGGTGTGTGCGTGTTGTCATAAAATGTCCCACATATATAAAAAAGCCTGTCATTATGAGTATGTACGAGTTGACATGAAATGTCCCATATATAATCCTGTGTGTGTGTGTGTGTGTGTGTGTGTGTGTGTGTGTGTGTGTGTGTGTGCGCGCGTGCGCATTGGCATGAAATGTCCCATATATCTAAACCTGTAAGTGCGTGCGTTCCAATTGACGTGAAAAGTCCCATGTTTATTAAAGTCTGTGTGCATGCATGCGAATCGACATGAAATGTCCCATATATGTAAATCTAAGGGTACACGAATGGGTGTGTGCGTGTTGTCATGAAATGTACCACATATAAAGAAAACCTGTACTTATGAGTACGTGCTAACCGACATGAAATATCCCATGTATGTATGTATGTATGTATGTATATATATATACATATATATAAACCAAAATATATACGGGTCAACGGGTGCAAGTTGACATGAAACGGACCATGTATATATATATATATATATATATATATATCAACTTGTCCGTATGTGTGCATGTGGGTCGACATGAAATGTTGCATATATATGAGCCTAGGTGCGTATGTATGTGTGCGTCCACATATGTTTTTCTATATACATATATATGATACAAATTCCTTAGTACGTTTAATTAAAAAGGAATTGTGGAATTTTTAATTAAAGCCCTCGAATTCACAAATCATAATCATAACTGACGCTCTTTCAATTCACGATTACATTTTGATTTCTTAATTGAAATTTATTTAATTAAGGATTCCTTTTGATTTTGGAATTAAAGCCCTTTCAATTCACGATTAAATTTTGATTTCTTAATTGAAATTTATTTAATTAAGAATTCCTTTTGATTTTGGAATTAAAGCCCTTTCAATTCACGATTACATTTTGATTTCTTAATTGAAATTTATTTAATTAAGGATTCCTTTTGATTTTGGAATTAAAGCCCTTTCAATTCACGATTAAATTTTGATTTCTTAATTGAAATTTATTTAATTGAGAATTCCTTTTGATTTTTTAATTAAAGCCTTCTCAATTCACGATTAGATTTTGATTTGTTAATTAAAATATTTTTAATTATTAATTTAAAAGGAATTGTTAATTAAATAAAACTTTAATTACAAATTCAAAAATGATTCGTGATTCAAATAATTTTTAATTACTTTTTTCGCAACCCTGAGTATATCATTATGTAAATGAATATATAACATTTCTAAAAATCTTCTCTGTCTACAATCTTTTTCTGAATTTAGAGTCTCTACTTTCTCAAAATCTATTTTGTGATTTTCCCTAGATACATGTGATGCTATAACTGATCTAGAATCATTATTTTTTATATAATTTTTATGTTCATTAATTCTATTGATTAATTTTCTTGAAATTTCTCCTATATATGTCGCTTTACAATTAGAACAATTAATTTTATAAATCACACCTGTTTCTTCCTTTGCATCAATTTTATCTTTTCCTAAACTTATTGAGTGTTTCAATGTGTTAACGTTTTTGTAAACCAGAGAGCAATCATATTCATGAATAACGTAATTCACGTTCTGATGTAAGTACTTATTGTACGGCAAAATAATTCGAGGTTTATTAGAAAGTAATGGCTCAGACCTTATTAAAGCATTATCCAAAAGTTTGTTTTCTTTTTTTTGATGAATTTTTTAATAAATTCCAACGGGTAATCATTTCGTTTTAATAATTTTTCAACTAAATTTATGTTGTCCATATGAAATCGTTTAACAGAAAGAAGTATAGCCCTGTCTACTAAATTATAAACTATGCCAATTTTATGATTTAGAGGATGAAGTGAATTATAATTGAAATATCTATTCGAAGAAATTGGTTTACGATACCAATTACTTTGTATGTTATTGTTCGATATTTTTAGTGTTAATTCTGGAAAATGTAAAATACAATCATCATTTGACTTTTTAATAGTAAAGGACAAAAATTTATCACAACCATCAAAAGTACTATGAATCAAGTCTAAATCGGTTCTTTGAGCAATTATTATTGTATTGTCCACATATCTTCTATGAAATGGAACATAAGACTTCAATTTTTCTACACAATTGAATTCTATTGATGCAAGGCATAATTCCGCGAACCAAGGACTACAACAACTACTCATAGGTGCTCCCTGTATCTCTTTATAAAACTTTCCATGAAATCTAAAGAATGTAGAATTTAATAAAAATATTATTGTATCTAAGAATTCGTCCTTAGTAAGAGAAGCTGATTTTTTTATTAAATTCCACTTATTTTTCACGCAATCCAATATAAGTCCTTTGTCTAAATTAGCATACATAGCTACCATATCTAATGAGGCCAATTTATAATCATCTGGAATATTAAGTTGATTCAAACCTTTTTTTAATTGCAAACTGTTTTTAGTACTAAATTTCGGTCTAGGTATGCAAGAATTAAATAATTCAATTACACATTTTTCTAATAAATAAATTGGACTATCGCACTATTGTAGTTAATAAATTAGATTATAATTTAAAAGTTATGGCTGCGTTAAATGATCCCACTTATTATCAATCAATTCCCAAAGATCTGTTAAGAGCAGGTCGTATATCTCTGTCCTTTTTTAATCAAAGAATTAATTATTATGCAAAAATTAATAATTGTAGCAAAAAATAAGGAGATAGCCCCATCTCAAAGATTTTCTTTGATGAGGAAAAATTATTTTTATCGATTCGTTTTTAAGAAAACCTTGAAAAACTTAAAAAATAGAGGTTAGGGTGGACAATTCAGTTTTTCAAAGTTTTCTTAGAAACGAAGCGTTAAAAATGATTTTTCCTCATAAAAGAAAATCTTGCTTTTTATTATACGAGATGGGGCTTTCTTCTTATTTTTTGCTAAAATTATTAATTTTTGTGAAAAAATCAGTTCTTTGATTAGAAAAGGACAGATATACTCGACCTCCTCTTAAATAGTTTAAAATATAGTATTAAAAATTTTTACAAAAATTAAAAAGCAGAAATTCAGCTGTCTAATAAATAAGTTGTCAATAATCCAAATTATTTATTAGAAAAATGTGTAATTGAATTATTTAATTCTTGTATACCTAGACCGAAATTTAGTACTAAAAACAGTTTGCAATTAAAAAAAGGTTTGAATCAACTTAATATTCCAGATGATTATAAATTGGCCTCATTAGATATGGTAGCTATATATGCTAATTTAGACAAAGGACTTATATTAGATTGCATGAAAAATAAGTGGAATTTAATAAAAAAATCAGCTTCTCTTACTAAGGACGAATTCTTAGATACAATAATATTTTTATTAAATTCTACATTCTTTAGATTTCAGGGAAAGTTTTATAAAGAGATACAGGGAGCACCTATGAGTAGTTGTTGTAGTCCTTGGTTCGTGGAATTATGCCTTGCATCAATAGAATTCAATTGTGTAGAAAAATTGAAGTCTTATGTTCCATTTCATAGAAGATATGTGGACAATACAATAATAATTGCTCAAAGAACCGATTTAGACTTGATTCATAATACTTTTGATGGTTGTGATAAATTTTTGTCCTTTACTATTAAAAAGTCAAATGATGATTGTATTTTACATTTTCCAGAATTAACACTAAAAATATCGAACAATAACATACAAAGTAATTGGTATCGTAAACCAATTTCTTCGAATAGATATTTCAATTATAATTCACTTCATCCTCTAAATCATAAAATTGGCATAGTTTATAATTTAGTAGACAGGGCTATACTTCTTTCTGTTAAACGATTTCATATGGACAACATAAATTTAGTTGAAAAATTATTAAAACGAAATGATTACTTGTTGGAATTTATTAAAAAAATCATCAAAAAAAAGAAAACAAACTTTTGGATAATGCTTTAATAAGGTCTGAGCCATTACTTTCTAATAAACCTCGAATTATTTTGCCGTACAATAAGTACTTACATCAGAACGTGAATTACATTATTCATGAATATGATTGCTCTCTGGTTTACAAAAACGTTAACACATTGAAACACTCAATAAGTTTAGGAAAAGATAAAATTGATGCAAAGGAAGAAACAGGTGTGATTTATAAAATTAATTGTTCTAATTGTAAAGCGACATATATAGGAGAAATTTCAAGAAAATTAATCAATAGAATTAATGAACATAAAAATTATATAAAAAATAATGATTCTAGATCAGTTATAGCATCACATGTATCTAGGGAAAATCACAAAATAGATTTTGAGAAAGTAGAGACTCTAAATTCAGAAAAAGATTGTAGACAGAGAAGATTTTTAGAAATGTTATGTATTCATTTACATAATGATATACTCAATAGGAAACAAGTCACAGAATTTTTATCTAAAGAATACAAGAATTTGGTGAATATGCTGAAAAAGAAAAAAAAATTATAGTCATACTTTAAAGTCATATTGTCTTCATAACTGATGACATGTAGAATTTAGTTATATTGTGTACTCTTTTTATATTTTTTATCGTTTCAAAAAGTTTAATAGTTACAGCATAGAGCATACAGTGCGTCCCATAACTATAAAACCAGCTGAGATTTGGATGAAACTTTTATCGGAATGTCAAAAAGAATTGCGATATTGTTTTAAAAACTATGGAATATTTTTAAAAACTAATCTCAAAAGAGAAAAAATATCATTTGAACATTTATTTAAAACTTTAAAACTTTCTTTACTGTAACAATTACAAAATCAACATAAATAACACTTTTTATTTTATTTTTGTCTATAACTATAAAACCAGTTGGGAAATTTCATCATAGAATCAGCAATGCCGATAGTGGTAGCGTCAGAGCGGGAAATTAAGAAATTTCCAAAATAAAAGTATTAAAAATACTTTTTATGATTTTATAATTAATAATAAATCCAAAGAAAGAAAGTTACTGTAACAAAATAAATTTATTGCTCTTATTTATAATTTTTTAAATAATTTAAAAATTATACAATATTTATAAACTATAAATAAGTGCAATAAATTAATTTTGTTATAGTAACTTCCTTTCTTTGAATTTATTATTAATTATAAAATCATGGAAAGTTTTTTTTTTAATATTTTTATTTTGGAAATTTTTGAATTTTTCGCTCTGACGCTACCATTATCGGCTAGAATGGAGTTTTTGATTGTCACAAAATGTGTTTTAACGGTCAACGGTTTAAAATTCAATTTTCATTGTTGGATATTTTTATTATCGCATTTACACATTTTATTATTATATTCAAAAGAAATTTTTTATAATGCCTCGAGGTAAATGCTTATCTGAACAAAAAAAAGGAAAAATCTTAGCGTATCGTGAAAGTAATATAAGTATTCGAGAAATCGCTCGAAAACTTAAAAGATCGCTCAATGTTGTTTTAAATTTTCTTAAAAATACTGCTTTTTATGGTAAAAATAAAAAAGGGGGACCAAAGAAAAAAGTAACTGCACGGATTGAGCGACAAATAATAAAAATAGCGAGTAACTCTACAAAAAGCTTACGAAAAATTAAAGAAGAATTGCAATTAGAAATTTCACGCAGTACGATTCATAGAGTAATTAAAAAGTCAGAACAACTTGGAAGACAAAAGTTGAAAAAAGCTCCAAAGCTATTGCAACGCCATAAAGAGGCTCGGCTTAAATTTGCAAGATTTAACATAAACACTGATTGGAATAAAGTAAGTAAATGAGTAAGTATTATACTGATATCGTAACAATATTGTGAATTATGAATTGAAGTTTAATTTATTCAATCATATTTTAAGGTTATTTTCTCAGATGAAAAAAAAAATTAATTTAGACGGCCCTGATGTCAATCACTCTTATTGGAGAGATTTGAGAAAGGAACCTCAGCATTTTTCACGTAGAAATTTTGGAGGCGGAAACTTCATGGTTTTGGGAGCTTTTTGTAAAAATTGGCTTCTACGTTTAGCTTTTCCATCTTGTAAAATGAACTCAACAGAATACATTGATGTACTGCAAAATCGATTACTAGCTTATTTAGATCAAAACGAAACAGAAAATTTAATTTTTAAACAAGATAATGCATCAATTCATGCAAGTAAAGCTACAAAACAGTGGTTTGTTAATAATGACATTTTAGTTTTGCTATGGCCAGCTTGCTCCCCAGTCGTAAATCCGATGAAAAATTTGTGGGTTATTCTTGTACGCAGAGTGTATGCTGAAAATAAGCAGTACAATACAATTAATGAATTAAAAGAGGCAATTTTAGAAGCTTGGAGTGAAATCAAAAAAGAAATTATAAACAATTTAATTGACAGTATGTCCAATAGAATTTTCCTGGTTATACATAACCGTGGAGGACCAATTAAATATTAACAAAATAAATTTAAATACTAAAATTAAAAAAAAAATATTATATCATATCAAGGTATTAATTTTATGTTTAACAAATATAATTGCGCTGTTTTCCCAAAATGGTTTTATAGTTATGAAACGGATAGAAAATGTAATATTATATTAATTTTGTAATTATAACAAAATAAAAAGTTTTCAGTTTTCTAATGAGCCTTTAGACGATATTTTTTTTCTTTAAAAAGTGATTTTTAAAAATATTCTATAGTTTTTAAAACGATATCGCAATTCTTTTTGACATTCCGATAAAAGTTTCATCCAAATCTTAGGTAGTTTTATAGTTATGGAACGCACTGTAGATTTTCATATTTCGATCGTACTTGTAGTGGGGCCTCTTGCCTGAGTATTTCTGCAGTCGTAGATTTTAACGATAGGTTGCGATTACAGTTACATAGATTTAAACCGCAGTGTACAGTGTACAATTGAGGGTTGATGTGATAACGCATAATTGTTTTGACAATTTCAATGTATATTTATATTTTTTATATTTACACTTTAAATGCGAATTTTATAGTTAGGTTTGTTACATGTTTTTGAAATTTGTTTTATTAATGAGTAAACATACAGTAAAAATAATTTTTTCTTATCTCCTGACAAAAAGTAAGTCAAAAGACGTCTACTTCGCGAGAGAGAAACAAAGCATGAAACACGGCGGCTCGGCGCACTAGGGATGCACAATCGTTTTGACGCTGACGCAGTTCGACTGGCTGCTCTGTTTTTCACGGCAGTTACGAATAGAGAGGGTTACGTCTACCCTTCTCTGTCCGTCGGCGTTAAGCATTGACTTTCACCCTTTTTCTTTTTTTCTCTTATATGTATAATAAAGATAGCCACGAATAGAGGGGGCTATGTACAACAAGCATTAAGTATCTTTTTCTTTATCTTTCTTATAGCAATTTTAAATATTTTTATTATTAAAATTTAACTTGTTTTATTTTGTGAATTATAAATTAAAGTTTCTTATAAAGTGTGTGAATTATAAAATTTGAGTGGAATATTAATGGTTTATTTTAATAATTCATCATCAGTGGGAGAGGGGCAGAAAAGGATGAGCATATTCGGTTGAAAGCAGCAGGCAATTCATCGCGATATTTTGATTTTAATGATTTATCATCAAAAATGAATTATTACGACGGGTAAGTTGGACGTACTTTTCGCCGTGGATAAGAAAAAATCATATAATCACCTCGGAAGAAAAGTGGACTATCAATTATTCACGTATTTGCGTCTCTCACTTCGCTCCAGACGCAATCTATACGTAAACATTTAATAGTCAACTTTTCTCCCTAGGTGAATATAATACTATTTTTTTGTTATTTCTCGTCATTTATGATTGGATTCCGAAAGAAAAAAATAATTCGTTTGAGATATTTTTACAGAATTCTTGTTGGACAGATACAAATGCCTTTATCAAGAAAAATGTCTAATATTATAAGATTTTATATGGCATAGTTTTAAGGTTAGTTACGTAGTAAATAGCTATTTGCTGTATTGAAAGGTTTTGATCTCGCGTATCATTTTTTAACCTTAAAAGGTTGACCTTGTAATGTCAACGAAACGTCGCTAACGATTTCTTAACGAATAAATTATGTTCCATAAGATCAACCACCATTTTATTATTCTCTCAACAACAATATTAGAACAAACAAAAAACAAATTAAATTAAAAAAAATAATTTTTTAATATAAGAATTTAGTTTTAACTAATATCTGTATTACTTACTTGTCAAATTCCTGTAATTTAGCTGTAGTATAACATGCTTGCGATAAATTTGTAGAAGATAGAATAGATTTAGATGCAAAGTGAAAAGAAAAAGCAGAACATTCTTTGCTAACAGATGATATACAATCGACATTGCTGCTCATACTTTTCTTTTTTTTTTTCTCCCTTTTTTTCTCTCGTATTTTTTTATCATTATCAAAATGGCTTGCATGAAAATTTGCATCAATTCCACTATCAACTTCTCCTTTGTCGACATCTTCAAAATCTTTAAACAGTTTTTTCGATTGACCACTGAACCCAGCACCGATAGCGGTATCTTCTTGATCACTATCTTCATCTCTATAACTTTCTTCATCACAAAGTCTATTTTCAATAATATTTTTATCTCTGAAAATCACTTCATTCTTTTTATTTTCTTCGTGTAATTTACGTTTCTCTTCTTTTTTTTCTAATTTTTTTTTTTTCTTGCGTTCTCGTCTACGCGCGGCTGCAGCTTTTTTAGATTCTTCTCTTGTTTTTTCCATATCTAATTCTTCAAGAAGTATAGTAGCATTCTTGTTTGCTTTCGCAGCTTGGGTTTCTTTAGCGGATCTAATAATTTTCACGCATTCTTGACATCTTTCTAATAATTCTTTGTCATTTACTGTTGCAATATACCTCGTCATTTCTTGATCGCTTGGAAATTGCGTCACATGGTTAACCATCCATTTCACAACTTTAGTGTGACCTTTTCTAAAAGCTGCCATCAGACAGGACACCTAAAAAAATTCATACAAATGATTGAAAGTAAAACTGAATATTTTTATTATATGCATACGTATATATATATATATATATATATATATATATATATATATATCGCCCATTCTCTGTGAAATTAGTGGACAAAAAATTTTTTTTCGCTAAAAATTTGTGAAATGCTTCTTTTTTGTATTCTGGACCACTCAGAATTTTTTTAGATATTTTTAGGGACTAGTTTCAGAGCTACAAAGCTTCAAAGTTGGGCTAAAATCATATTTTTGACATTTTTGACTATTTCCAGGCTTAAATCACTCATTTGGGTTGCATTTGAGGAATACATTACTAAGAAATTTTTTTCTTTAATGTATTCTAGATTTTCAGAAAAAAGTTATTCCAATGTGCTAATGTTGCTATCCGCTGAGCTAAAACTATTTAAATCATTGAAATACAAGTTTTGGGTTTTCGAACCAAGATATCTGGTCAAGGAAGATCATCGGAGTGAGTTATACATGTACAAATATACCTTAAAAATTTCAGAGTGGTGCGGCTTCTTGTTTTTTTTTTAAACAATGCAAATCCAACTAAAAATCATGAAAAATGTGATTTCTAGCTACAGTTACCTGTTATCTGTTGCAGATGTCCCTTTGTAAGCATTCATAGAAATAGTTGTAAACTTAACAAATATTTTAAAATCTGAAAAAATATCTTCTGAAAGGTTCAGAGTGGACCAAACCTTTGATATATGCCCATAACCTTTTTCTAAGATGTATCAGTTACACGATCAAAAACTAAAAATGCAGTTCTACCTATATGTCAGAACTTTTTGTGTTAATTCATGAGAATCTTGTTAATTATTAGGTAATTAAAGTCCAACTGATTTCATCCACTGTGATATTGATTTCAAAATTGCACTATACTGATCTTCAACGAACTGACCAAGAGAGGCTACAAGCTTTGGGTCTCAGATCCTGCTGGAACTTTATGATAAGTTTTGGTTTGATATAACTAAAAGAAAGCTATAGCCTTAAAGTCTAATGCTGAGCAGTTTCCAAGTTAGAGCACACCACTTATTTCATATTTTTTAAAATTTTCAACCAACTCTTAAATAAAAATTTTTCACTTTGATACTAAAAAGTCTTTAAATGTAATTTATTTTCTTGCTATTGTTCTTCTTATTAATTATTAAATAACTGTACATGATTGACACAATGATTCATATAATAGCTTACATGATTTTTACATTGTTTGTTGGCAAATTTGTAAAAAATTTGCCAACAGAATCATCATGTAAAAATCATGCAAGTTATTATATAAATCATTGTGTCATATTTGTAAAGTTATTTAATAATTTGTCTAGAAAGTAAACTGTCAGGTAACTCGACCATTTTATTAAACTTTCTTGTTTAAAAATTTTGCATGAAATTGAATCTGTTCTTTTATGAATAAATTATGTTGATTTCAGGTATAAAAAGAATAGCAAGAAAATAAATTACATTTAAAGACTTTTTCGTATCAAAGTGAGAAATTTTTGTTCAAGGGTTTGTTGAAAATTTTAAAAAATATGAAATAAGTCATCTGCTCTAACTTGGAAACTAAAACTTATCATGAAGTTCCAGCCAGATCTGAGACCCAAAGCTCGTAGCCCCTTCTGGTGAGATACAAAGAGACACGAGTTCAGTTATATATCACTGACAATAAGAAAAATTAAATTAAATAATAATATATATCAATCTCTATTATATGTTGATTGTAAATATTTATTCAAATTAATTCCAAGTTTCTATACACAATTACTTTTAATTATTGCTATCATATCATGAGATTCAATGACAAATTGTCTGAAAATGTAAATTGTGATAATCAATTTTCATAGAATTTTGTTTGTTACTAATATAAAAATAATAAATTACATTTAAAAAATATAACAAGGATTAGAATTAATGATTTTCTGAAGCTAAACTTAATAATATACATCAGTATAGATACTTTAATCTTAACAAATCTCATTGAATGGAATTTAAGTCAGTGTGTGTTATACACTGAATCTATAAAAGAATATTATCATTTACCTGTTATATACATCCATATTATAATATTATTCACCTGCATTGTTATAAAAAGAATGCTCGTTCACCCTGAACTTATACTAATTATTACCTGTAATTGAAAAAAAAATTATTACAAAGCATCAGTTTTATTATTTAAAGAAATCTTTTTCAATTTGTGAACATGAAATAAAATAAAAACTTATCTGACTCATCGTCTCCATAGTCTGATATCCAATACAGGAACTACTTAGGTAAGGTAAGAATCATAAAATTGAAGATGAAAATGAAATTTTTAATAAACAATATAAGTATAATTATATTGAATAAATATTGTCTATATAATAAAAAATGAACTAAATTCACAAACTTAAACATTTTTCCTTAAGAGCATGACGGAGGTCCCCCTTCTCAAATAGTCCAGTAATATTTTAATTCCAAGTATACGTGCAAACAGTACCCTATTGAAAATGTATACGTTTTTCCAATACGTATTTTTACTACGTATCATAATTACATAACAGAATTACGTAACTCCATACGTAGCTAAGTGTTCGAATTTGTGACATAATTCTTATACGTATTTATTTAAAAAATACGTAACTTTGATACATTTTTATTGTAAAAGTACGTTATTTTTAGACCTATATATAGTTAAAATATGTATCCTCTATTAGCATATTTTAAGTGCATATAGGTCTAAAAATTACGTACTTTTATAAGAAAAACGTATCGAAGTTAAGTATTTTTTAAATAAATACGTATAAGAATCACGTCACAAATTCGAACACTTAGCTACGTATGGAGTTACGTAATTCTATTACGTAATTGAGATACGTAGTAAAAATACGTATTGGAAATACGTATATATTTTTAATAGGGTACGGTAAATCGAATTTTTTCATTACAGTAAGAAAATTTGTGAGTTTAAACTTAAGTGCGGAAAACTAAAGAAATTTACCAAAATACTAGGAATAAAAAGTTACTTGCAATCTTTTAATAAATAGTATTTTGAGATGAAGTTTATCGAGTTTTATGTCTAATTTCCATTCGAATCTTATAAAAAAATAAAAAACACAATTGATTTCTTATTTCACTATAATAATTCTCTTAATATACTCTAGTGCGTACAAGCCATTATATTTGTTTAAATAATAAAATTAAAAAGTTATCAATAAAAAAATCAAAAATTGTTTCCAACAGCTCCGACGACCCGTTAAAGGTTTTAAATATATTAAAAAAATTTGCATGTTATAATTAAAATATAGACAGGATTATTGAATTCTTTATTTACAGTATATTTAAAAATTTAACATCGATATAAAAAAATGTAAAAACATAGATATAATAATTAATCAATTACTGTTACTTCAATGGAGTCTACTGAACTAGAAAATAATTTGCATTTTACTTTGCCATTTGCTATTGGACTAATAAAATGTTGCTTTTGTAAGTTTTTCACCCTGTTTCTATTTTTAAAACAATTCTGCAGTTTTTTAAAATTTTTATTGTAATCTGATTCTGGCGAGTAAGCAAAATCAACATTTGTATAGTTTCCTTTATTTTTCAACCACTCGTACAATGTAACTGCATCCAAAATTTGTTGCGTTGCTGGAAGTGTGAGACTTGCTTTAGCTGCAGCTCTTTTAACAGAACCACCTACTCCGTCACATGCACCTTCACCATGTGCAGTTGGAAAAAAAGCCACTCTGCAGATATCCCAAAATCATCACTATGATAATAAATATTTAAAATGTTTTTAAAATTCTTAAACTGCTGAGGGGCTCCGTCAGTAAAATAGTAAATATTTTTCAATCCTTTGAAATTTTCTTTTAAATATAGAATTAGTAGTTGCTGATAAGTATAAACTGCTACAGTATCGTGACTTAAATTATTTGAAATTACTACAAATGCTTTGCCTGATAATTGAGTATGTTCTACATAATAAATATATGTAACAAATACTGTCGCCTGGTCGTTATTCCAGTGAAACCCAGGTGGAGCATTTTGAGCAACAAAAGCATAATTCTCTGAAAAATCTAGGCATACCATAATTTCATCCTCTTTTAATTCATTTTTTAATTTTTTAAAATATTCAGATTGTGCTATTGAAATAAAAGCATGTGGCTGTAAAGCTTTAATTTTATCACAAAATGATGGAATGAAATCATTTACGTCCTCTACAATATTTTTTTTAAATGGCTCTAGGAGTTAACACCCATTGTTCATAGATAACTTCTTCAATTTCTTTTTCATCAAAAATCATGGTCAAGTAAGACTCTAAGCGTTGAACACCAGGATATTTGTCGCAGTCACCAAAATAACATTTGTATGCCATCGACATTTTACTTTTATTACAAATGATAAATTGCAAAATATCTTTATATGTCTTAAACTGGTGAGAATAGCCTTCTGTTATTTTTTCTAAATTACAACCTACAAAAGTGTTTTTTTTCTTTTAATTAATATTATAAAAATTTATCCGAGTAAAAAATGTTGAAAATAAATTGAAAATACCTGATATCATCAACTTGACATTTTGATGAATTGAACAAACACATACAGAATGTGTACCACTGCTACCAGCTAATACACAACGTTTAGGTTTCAATTTGGCAAATGTAGAAAATCCTATTGGAATATCAGATGAAAATTGATTACAAAATAATCTGTACAACTCTTTCAATGTACAAAACAGAAGACGTTTTTGATCATAAACAATGTTGCCTTCCTCATCCTTGTACTTAACACAGTCTTTTTTTCCAGGTAATATATAGGTATTTTCTTCACTTGTATAAAAATTTATTACATTTTGCTTAGTTGTTTCAGAAACAACATTTCCTAAAATTATCTTTAATTGATATTAAATTTTACCAGGATAATATTCAACCAATTATATTTTATTTTAATAATTATTGCCAAAATTTAATTGTACTTCATTTATATAACAAATTGAAATGTTCTATTAAATTTATTTAAATTATGTTTCATTTTTTCACCTATTATTTTTTTATGAATATTTTTAATTACCTTTTTTTATAGATGGTTTCACTAGAGGACCTGCTTCAGTTTGCAATTTTTTTGACATGTTAATCAAATAATTTGTAGTACCAAAATGTTTTTTTATTTCATCATATGACCAAGTTAATGGTAGCAGGGTCAGTATTTGGACTTTTTCTATTTTATGTGTATCTGTACTGTGGTATTTCATCTTTACATTCTCTAATAAATCTACAAACATCTTAAAATCTTTTACAGAAACCTCTACTTCATCTTCGTTGTCATGTAAAAGTTGTTCTACAAGCATTGGAATATCTGATGTATTTTCTGGTGATTCTGTATTTTGGGTGCTATCTATAGAACAATTAAAAGATATAAAGAAGTATTTGAATAAAAATATTAAAATTGTAAAAATATTTTACATAAAGAACATCACATCGTGATGTTTCAGTTGAAACGCAGACAGTATACATTTTTATCCTACATTTATAACAAATTCTATCATCAGGTGTTAATGTAGGTTCACAAGAAAATTTTTTAGTGAATTTCTCCAAGACTAGTTCTGATATTTTACGCAATGACTTTGCTGAACAAATCTCTTCACTGGCGAATGGCTTTCTGCATCTATTATAAGCTATACGTCTTTTCTTTTCTACATGGACGATTTCGGTTTCGTCAAGTGACATTTCCTCGCTCGACATTGTTTTGTAACCAATAATTAAAATCAATTATAAAGAAGTGAATAAACGAAGTCGAATATCAGACAGATCTACATCAATTTCATTAACACGAGTATTTGTAAGATATGTAATATTCGACTATTTATAAAATTAAAAAGAATGCTCACTTAATTTTTAAATTAAAAAAAGCATAAATAAAATATTGATGATTACATTAACTTATATGAATTTAATTTAAAAAATAATACCGTTAATACTGTTTATATAAAAACTGTTTACAAACATTTATTTTAAATGATAACGGCGCGATCGTACCTACCAGTCTTAAAACTCCCGTGGGCTCGAATTTGTAATCAACATTCAGTAATCGAACAGCATTATAACTTACTCTCTTATAAGAGAAATAAAGACAAAATGATGTTTAATAACTGAGTATCAACTTGTATGCACCGTTATCATTTAAAATATACGTTTGTAAACAGTTTTTATATAATAGTATTAACAGGGGCCTAAGGCTCGAATTTATAGTCGACACTCAACACTCAGCACTCCGATCTCAACCCTCAGATCTCAAACTTTCCTTGTTCCGTGTTCCCAATAAAACATGTCTACATGTATAGGAAATACAAAACAAGGGAAGTTTGAGATCTGAGGGTTGATATCTGAGTGCTGAGTGTTGAATGTCGACTATAAATTCGAGCCTTATTCTGAAACTTTTCTTCTCGAGCAATAGGTTCGTGTGTAAGTGGAACTGTATACTCATTAGAAGGAGAAAGAATACTATGAGACCCTTTGTCTATCTGTTTGTAATTACACTTGCGCATATGCAAGTAAAAAGAGATAGAGAAAGGTCCCATTGCATTCTTTCTCTTTCTAACGAGTATACGGTTTTTTACTTAATATTTATTATATTGACAACAAATTTCTGTTAGTAATTGTGGATTATGTAAAATCTCTGTTATTAACAGCCTGCTTTTTAATCTTGGTATTCGTTATTTACATCAATAATGTATAAAAAAATTCCCAAAATAAATATAATATGTAAATAAACAATAACAGCCAATTATCGTTTATTGTAAATATGTCTTTGTAAGTATTGCTTGTTATTTTTAATTTAAAATAATACAGTATCCAATAATTAAGTAATTATACTAATATAAATTTTCTCAGATATACTTTAAATCACCTAAAATGTTAAGAGAAGATTTATTTATAAGTTATTTTCAAGAAAATTATACATATTGACATAACTGTAAGTCATTTAAAGCGGGTTCTGGGAGTTTAAAAAAAACATAAAAAAAGGAAGTTACATAGAAAAAATTCGTGAAGCTATTACTAATGAAGTGGATGGAAGTAGTTCCTGTATTGGATATTAGACTATGAAGACGATAAGTCAGATAAGTTTTTATTTTATTTCATGTTCACAAATTGAAAAAGATTTCTTTAAATAATAAAACTGATGCTTTGTAATAATTTTTTTTTCAATTACAGGTAATAATTAGTATAAGTCCAGGGTGAACGAGCATTCTTTTTATAACAATGCAGGTGAATAATATTATAATATGGATGTATATAACAGGTAAATGATAATATTCTTTTATAGATTCAGTGTATAACACACACTGACTTAAATTCCATTCAATGAGATTTGTTAAGATTAAAGTATCTATACTGATGTATATTATTAAGTTTAGCTTCAGAAAATCATTAATTCTAATCCTTGTTATATTTTTTAAATGTAATTTATTATTTTTATATTAGTAACAAACAAAATTCTATGAAAATTGATTATCACAATTTACATTTTCAGACAATTTGTCATTGAATCTCATGATATGATAGCAATAATTAAATGTAATTGTGTATAGAAACTTGGAATTAATTTGAATAAATATTTACAATCAACATATAATAGAGATTGATATATATTATTATTTAATTTAATTTTTCTTATTGTCAGTGATATATAACTGAACTCGTGTCTCTTTGTATCTCACCAGAAGGGGCTACGAGCTTTGGGTCTCAGATCTGGCTGAAACTTCATGATAAGTTTTAGTTTCCAAGTTAGAGCAGATGACTTATTTCATATTTTTTAAAATTTTCAACAAACCCTTGAACAAAAATTTCTCACTTTGATACTAAAAAGTCTTTAAATGTAATTTATTTTCTTGCTATTCTTTTTATACCTGAAATCAACATAATTTATTCATAAAAGAACAGATTCAATTTCATGCAAAATTTTTAAACAAGAAAGTTTAATAAAATGGTCGAGTTACCTGACAGTTTACTTTATAGACAAATTATTAAATAACTTTACAAATATGACACAATGATTTATATGATAACTTACATGATTTTTACATGATGATTCTGTTGACAAATTTTTTACAAAAATTTGCCAACAAATAATGTAAAATTCATAAGTGATGTGCTCTAACTTGGAAACTACTCAGCGTTAGACTCTGAGGCTATAGCTTTCTTTTAGTTATATCAAACCAAAACTTATCATAAAGTTCCAGCAGGATCTGAGACCCAAAGCTTGTAGCCTCTCTTGGTCAGTTCGTTGAAGATCAGTATAGTGCAATTTTGAAATCAATATCACAGTGGATGAAATCAGTTGGACTTGATAATTCAAGTAATAATCAACAAGATTCTCATGAATTAACACAAAAAGTTATGACATATAGGTAGAACTGCATTTTTAGTTTTTGATCGTGTAACTGATACATCTTAGAAAAAAGTTATAGGCATATATCAAAGGTTTGGTCCACTCTGAACCTTCCAGAAGATATTTTTCCATATTTTAAAATATTTTTTAAGTTTACAACTATTTCTATGAATGCTTACAAAGGGATATCTGCAACAGATAAGTGCAAGTTGACATTTAAATGAGTAACTGTAGCTAAAAATCACATTTTTCATGATTTTTAGTTGGATTTGCATTGTTTAAAAAAAAACAAGAAGCCGCACCACTCTGAAATTTTTAAGGTATATTTGTAAATGTATAACCTACTCCGATGATCTTCCCTGACCAGATATCTTGGTTCGAAAACCCAAAACTTGTATTTCAATGATTTAAATAGTTTTAGCTCAGCGGATAGCTACATTAGCACATTGGAATAACTTTTTTCTGAAAATCTAGAATACATTAAAGAAAAAAGTTTCTTAGTAATGTATTCCTTAAATGCAACCCAAATGAGTGATTTAAGCCTGGAAATAGTCAAAAATGTCAAAAATATGATTTTAGCCCAACTTTGAAGCTTTGTAGCTCTGAAACTAGTCCCTAAAAATATCTAAAAAAATTCTGAGTGGTCCAGAATACAAAAAAGAAGCATTTCACAAATTTTTAGCGAAAAAAAATTTTTTTGTCCACTAATTTCACAGAGAATGGGCGATATATATATATATATATATATATATATATATATATATATATATATATATATATATATATATATATATATATATGCGTAGTTCTCTGTCAGATCAACCATCAAAAAATTATTTTCGCTGAAAATTTTTTCCAATGTCCTTTTCAATGTCCTGAATTACCAAAAACTTTTCCAGATTGTTTCCAGACTTGTTTTATGGAATATAGAACATCAAAATTGGATTTTTCTCTAATTTTTGAGATTTTTAACCATTTTCAGTGAATTATAGCTTCGCAACAGAGCATTTTTCACAATAGGTTTTGAAGCTATTCTCTTTATGCAAGGTTACGGCAGGGACCTAAAACGTGTAAAAATTGACAGATTACGAATGCCAACCACCGTGTATGTATGAATGTGGCACAGAGTGACATGACTGCTATCAACATAAACACTCTTCAATTCTTTTCTCTTTCTTTCTCTTCTTCTCTCCCATTCTGCTTATTAATATGCCTGTATATATACGCTACCTTAAGTAGATGTGTGTGTTGATTGTACTGCGATTGATGCTTGTAGTGTGTGTATATATATATATATATATATATATATATATATATATATATATATATGTATAGTAAAATTTTGAGAAAAGTGTCCATATATACTAGAACGTTGTAAGAAAACACAAAGCGGGTACTCTTTCTCTTTCATGTTGACCTATACCCTCTCGTACTCACGTTACATATAATATCTGTCTGTATTTCTTTGGTTACTTTGTTTACAATCGTAATCACGTGTACCTGAATAAGTTTTTTTTATGTATGTGCACATTTAGATAGTTATATTATTAATCATTTCTTTAACAATAGAGAAAAAGGGAGACGCTATCTACACTGTTAAAAAATGTTAAATTCAATGTAAAATATTAAACTAGCTTCCAATCTGTGTCATTAATTTAAAAAATTAATTCTCAAAATCATGATAAAATTATTAATTTTAATACAATTTTCTGGTGAAATTAAGGTAAAATAAATAACTTTAAGAATTAATTTTTAAAATTAACAACACGGATTGGAAGCTAATTTTATATTTACATTAAATTCAATATTTTTTTAACAGCGTATAAAATTTATGTATTTCTCTGTTTACTATGCACATGACGACAATAACGTGTACCTGAATATATTTTTTTTTTTTTTTTAATAATTGGTATTAATAAACTATATTATTAATATTTTTTAAAATACATTATACATCGAATTAAAAAAAACAAATTTTTATTAAAAAATTAATTATAATTTTTGCAAATGTCACACTTCCTAGTTTCTATATATATATATATATATAGTGAAAGCATAGCTTCTGTCGGCCAGTCCCAAGACTGCCACTCCGGTTTTTTTATATAGTTTTTCAAAAGAAATTTTCTTAATTTTTTAGAAAAAATATTTCTTAAACAATAGAAGTTTATTTAAACTGACATACGTCAAATTTAGAACTTGAAATCTAAACATTTTCAAGTTTGATCCACCGGACCAGCATAAAAAAATTTATGAAGATAGCTTTTTTTAGTACGAAAGTAATGGTACATGTTACAGAATGGCAATTCAGTTGTATTCTCCGTTGAAAATTAAAATAGTTACCAAATTTACTGAAAATCATTTAAAATGACTATTTAACGCCCATAACGAACAGTTTGATATCTCAAAGAAATTATTTGTGCACGTTCCGGAATGAAATTTTAGGTGTACTTTCTGATAAAAATTGAGATAATAGTCACATCGTGTTAAAAAAACAATTGAAATGACTATACATCTCATATAGTATAGCCTTCAAAAATTGAAGTCATCATCAAAAAGTTCATAAAGATAGTGTTTATAAATATAAGTTCCGAAATAGAAACTGTGCTTCACTTTTTACTAAACATTAATATGGAAATGAAATTATACTCAATCCATATGAAATCTCTACATAATACTTATAATTTATTATATAAGATTTTGCTTATACATTTCAGATTTTTCATTTGTTTCAAATATACGCAAAGTAAAGTTTAAAAAAAGTTATATGAATTCATTATTAAATTTTTTTTATCTATATGTAGAAAATAAGTATAATATTGACTGGTATATATCAATGCTTGATTGCAAAATTAAGGGTTTCATTAATTTATTAGTAGGAAATTTTTGCACAAATAATATATATTATTATGAACTTATTAATTTTCAATTCAAATGCATAGAAAAATAAGTATTATAACAAAATTTCTCAATTAATTTTTCACATTCAAAGCATGTAAGATATATAATTGAAAAGAACGTTGAATGTAAAATTCACTTTTTTATGAAACGGAGCCACCCAAAAGTCAAAAACATTATTTTTAAATAATCATATTATTAAGAGATAAATAAAAGATTTATACATCTATTACTAATCAATATTTATTTACAAATGTTGATTCATACCTATAAAAATGAAAATACATAAAATACCCATTTTATTTTTAATGTTTTAAAATAATATATTTCATACAATCATATTTATTTGATTTCTGAGATTGTAAAATTGAAGGTTTCATTATTTTGTTAGTATGTGATTCTAGCACAAATAATCTTATATTATATTAAAGAGGTATACCTTTTGGTTCCCGGTTCTCTGGTTCTTAGGTTTTCTAGAAATGCATTATTTTTCCTAATAAGAGTAGCCATTTCAAGTTGGGTCTTATATTTTGGGTCTTATCTTTTCGGGTCCTATATTTTTTGGGCCTTATATTTTTGTGTTAAATATTTTTTTGGGACCTTTCGTTTTTTAGAATCTATATTTTTTAGGGTTCTATATTTTTTTGGGTCCTATATTTTTTTGGATTCCATTTTTTTTGGTTCCTATATTTTTTTGGTTCTTATATTTTTTTGTGCCCTATTTTTTGGGTCTTATATATTTTTGGACTTCATCGATATACATAGATATCGCTTTTACATAGGATAACAACGTCGTATTGGTCAAAAAATCACATAACTGGTCTTATTCACACATACATATTTGTTTTCATATATATATATATATATATATACAACATATGATACTAAATGTAACGTTTCATCCAAGCCTGTATACTTTTATAAAAAGATTCTACAGTGGAGCGTTTTTTTAAATTTTGAATTACAGGCTCCGCTTCAGACGCTCACTCGTTTATTTTTATTTCGAATGCAATATTTGGGCGTTTTAAATTTTTGAATTTTTTTTATTAAAGATTAAATTTGAAAAGCATGACTTAATATGCAGCGTATCTTGATATACAGTTGATTATTACAGTGAATCTCTATGTGCAGCCGATTATTACAGCGTATCCCCATATGCAGCCGATTATTACAGCGCATTCTAAATAGATAAAAACTTGAGAAAACGGTTATTGTCAGAAAATGTTGAAATAGAGGTAGAGACAACAATTAATAAATAAAACAGTCTATAACTTCTATAAATATATAAAGTAATTAAAATTGAACGATTTTTTATTTAAAATTATAAGGGAGGTAAACAAATTTGTAATTTATAGAGGAATTTTGATAATGTTAGCAATCAATTAAATAAAATTAATAACTTTTTTTCAAAAAAATAAATATAAAAAAATAAAGAAAAAACAATCACTGGGAGAAAAGGCCTTGAAAAGACAATACAAAAAACTTTTCTTTTTCTTTTAAATTTTAATAAAAACGACGTTTCGATGGGATCAACCCCATCCTCTTCAGGTTTCTTTATTTAACACTGTAAAAACAAATTACAAATTAGTTTTTAAAAAATCAAAATTATACAACAATAACGACAAATCACTACGTACAACCAAAAGCTTAAAATTAATTTACAAATTAGAAATTAATATGATCCGAGAAAATATACAAACACGTATACGCTCTCTTCGTTAACTGAAAGTATAAATACAAAATCCGCTATATAAATACAGAGGCTAACTAGACAGTAAACGTCGCGTCAAAGGTCTATAAATGTTAGAAAGAGAAAGAGTATCAGATTGTAAATTTAAAGTATTATGATTACTATTTATGAAAATCATCTCTGATATCCTTCTCTTTCTAACATGTGGTTCACAATCTAAAATAATTGTATTCTTCCAATCAAAATTGTGAGAACATTGCAGCATATGGTTAGATACTACCGAGTTTTTATTATACATTTTTTTATGTTCATTTATTCGAATACCCAACGCTCTCTTAGATTCGCCAATATAACAAGCCTCGCAATCATTACAAGCGAATTTATAAACTATGCCAGTTTTATCAAATACATCAGTCTTATCCTTACCAAGCTTTATCAAATTATTTAACTTATTATTGAGTAGAGGCCTAGTATGTATTTTAAATTTTTTGAGAGCTTTTGAACATTGCGCATAAAATCTTTCTTTGAAAGGTATAGAGATAGAGCATAACGGTTCTGATTTAAAAGAACAACCATTGTTACTGTTATTATTAAAATTAATTTTCCTAAGTCTATTTTTCACACAAGAATTAATAAATTTAATAGGATAGTCATTAGATAATAATATCTCTTTAACAAGATTTAAATTTTTTACATGAAATTTTCTGTCAGAAAGTAAAATAGCTCTATCGACGAAATTATATACAATATTTTTCCTTAGTTGCAATGGATGATGGGAACAGAAATTTAAAGTTCTATTTGAATTCGATGGTTTTTGAAACCAATCAGTAATAATTTTATTTTCACTATTGATAAGAAGTAAATCTAAAAAGTTCAATTGTTTATCATTTTCTAATTCAACGGTGAATTGAAGTTTATAATCAAAATCATTAAAAATACTAGCAATCTGATTAATATGAGATTTTTTAGTACAAATTAAAATATCATCGACATATCTAAAGTAGAATAATGGAATAATGTCATAACTTTGTTTTAATTTTATTAAACAATCAGATTCCAAATCATCCATCACTAAATTAGCGAAAAGCGGAGAAATAGGAGAGCCCATAGGAGAACCAAATACTTGCTTATAGATTTGCCCATCAAATTTGAAAAATGTATTTTCAAAAAGAAATTTAACAGTTGATATAATTTCATCAAACGGAATAACAGATCTATTATGTATCTGTGATAAGCGCTTTTCCAAACTTCTAACAACTAAATCACACGGTATATTAGTAAATAAAGATACAACGTCTAAAGAAGCTAATATATAATCGTTTGGAATAACAATATTATTCAACTTTTCTTTTAATTTAAAACTATTATCTATGTGTGACGCTGGTTTCTTAATACATGAAGACAATATTTCGCACAAAACCTTAGCTAAGAAATGAGTCGGCGTGTTAATTGTAGAAATTATTGGTCTTAATGGAACATTATCTTTATGAATTTTAGGAAGTCCATAAGCTTTAGGTAACATTGTATTTGTTTGTGTGAGATCAGAATCAAGATAATTTCTATCTAAACATTTTAGATTTTTGAATTTTAATAGTATATCATAACACTTTTTTTGCAAACTTAATAACGGATTTTTATTGATTTTAATATAAGTATCAGTATCAGACAATAAAGCACTCATTTTTTCTTTATAATCTATGACATTAAGACAAACTGTAACATTTCCCTTATCAGCTCTAGTAAAAAAGATTTTATCTTTCTTATCTTTAAACCAATTATTCGTAATTTTCAATTTTTTATTAAACTGATTATCATTATAAGTAAGTTTTCTAACATTTTTAGATTATAGTTTAGCGAATCCACAATTACAGATCTAATATTATCTTTAATAGTATTATCAACAGGCAAAAATTGTAATTGGTTTTCAACGTTTTTAATAGTACTAACAACATCATTTTTATTTATAACTTCATTTTTGTTAAATTTTGGACCTAAAGACACAACATCAATAACTTCACATGGTAATTCAATATTCGATAAGTTAACAACCCACTTATTCAAATCTCTACTACTATATTTCTCTCCATATTTATTATTATAAAGCTTAGTAAACTTTTTTTTAAATTGAATAGATTTTTTACTAAAAATATCTAAACTACAATATTCAACACTATTAAAAAACCTCTCAACTCTATTATCATGAAAAAGATTGTGACTCATTAACTGTTTTAACGCATTTAACCTTTTATACAAATAACTAAGATGAACATAAATGTCATCACACATAAAACACAACGCTTTATACTTTTGTCTTTCCGCTAAATATTCAAACTTTTTATGTACTGATTTACAATGAAAATTAAAATGTGCAAACGTATTATATGAGTGAGCAATGTGTGAAGGTATAACACTAAACTTTTTACAATTAAATAAGAATTCTTTCTGAGCATTAGAAGTTGCCAAGTTGTAGCGCAGTGATTTCCATAACTTTAAATGAGCTGCAGCCTGCAGACCATATTCAATACGTATAAAATTGAAAAAACCCAATCCTTCTTGAGTCAGGTGATTATTAGATTGTACACCGAACATATTAATATGTAATACAATTCTCCACTTTATCAAATAAGAAAATAAAGAAAAAACAATCACTGGGAGAAAAGGCCTTGAAAAGACAATACAAAAAACTTTTCTTTTTCTTTTAAATTTTAATAAAAACGACGTTTCGATGGGATCAACCCCATCCTCTTCAGGTTTCTTTATTTAACACTGTAAAAACAAATTACAAATTAGTTTTTAAAAAATCAAAATTATACAACAATAACGACAAATCACTACGTACAACCAAAAGCTTAAAATTAATTTACAAATTAGAAATTAATATGATCCGAGAAAATATACAAACACGTATACGCTCTCTTCGTTAACTGAAAGTATAAATACAAAATCCGCTATATAAATACAGAGGCTAACTAGACAGTAAACGTCGCGTCAAAGGTCTATAAATGTTAGAAAGAGAAAGAGTATCAGATTGTAAATTTAAAGTATTATGATTACTATTTATGAAAATCATCTCTGATATCCTTCTCTTTCTAACATGTGGTTCACAATCTAAAATAATTGTATTCTTCCAATCAAAATTGTGAGAACATTGCAGCATATGGTTAGATACTACCGAGTTTTTATTATACATTTTTTTATGTTCATTTATTCGAATACCCAACGCTCTCTTAGATTCGCCAATATAACAAGCCTCGCAATCATTACAAGCGAATTTATAAACTATGCCAGTTTTATCAAATACATCAGTCTTATCCTTACCAAGCTTTATCAAATTATTTAACTTATTATTGAGTAGAGGCCTAGTATGTATTTTAAATTTTTTGAGAGCTTTTGAACATTGCGCATAAAATCTTTCTTTGAAAGGTATAGAGATAGAGCATAACGGTTCTGATTTAAAAGAACAACCATTGTTACTGTTATTATTAAAATTAATTTTCCTAAGTCTATTTTTCACACAAGAATTAATAAATTTAATAGGATAGTCATTAGATAATAATATCTCTTTAACAAGATTTAAATTTTTTACATGAAATTTTCTGTCAGAAAGTAAAATAGCTCTATCGACGAAATTATATACAATATTTTTCCTTAGTTGCAATGGATGATGGGAACAGAAATTTAAAGTTCTATTTGAATTCGATGGTTTTTGAAACCAATCAGTAATAATTTTATTTTCACTATTGATAAGAAGTAAATCTAAAAAGTTCAATTGTTTATCATTTTCTAATTCAACGGTGAATTGAAGTTTATAATCAAAATCATTAAAAATACTAGCAATCTGATTAATATGAGATTTTTTAGTACAAATTAAAATATCATCGACATATCTAAAGTAGAATAATGGAATAATGTCATAACTTTGTTTTAATTTTATTAAACAATCAGATTCCAAATCATCCATCACTAAATTAGCGAAAAGCGGAGAAATAGGAGAGCCCATAGGAGAACCAAATACTTGCTTATAGATTTGCCCATCAAATTTGAAAAATGTATTTTCAAAAAGAAATTTAACAGTTGATATAATTTCATCAAACGGAATAACAGATCTATTATGTATCTGTGATAAGCGCTTTTCCAAACTTCTAACAACTAAATCACACGGTATATTAGTAAATAAAGATACAACGTCTAAAGAAGCTAATATATAATCGTTTGGAATAACAATATTATTCAACTTTTCTTTTAATTTAAAACTATTATCTATGTGTGACGCTGGTTTCTTAATACATGAAGACAATATTTCGCACAAAACCTTAGCTAAGAAATGAGTCGGCGTGTTAATTGTAGAAATTATTGGTCTTAATGGAACATTATCTTTATGAATTTTAGGAAGTCCATAAGCTTTAGGTAACATTGTATTTGTTTGTGTGAGATCAGAATCAAGATAATTTCTATCTAAACATTTTAGATTTTTGAATTTTAATAGTATATCATAACACTTTTTTTGCAAACTTAATAACGGATTTTTATTGATTTTAATATAAGTATCAGTATCAGACAATAAAGCACTCATTTTTTCTTTATAATCTATGACATTAAGACAAACTGTAACATTTCCCTTATCAGCTCTAGTAAAAAAGATTTTATCTTTCTTATCTTTAAACCAATTATTCGTAATTTTCAATTTTTTATTAAACTGATTATCATTATAAGTAAGTTTTCTAACATTTTTTAGATTATAGTTTAGCGAATCCACAATTACAGATCTAATATTATCTTTAATAGTATTATCAACAGGCAAAAATTGTAATTGGTTTTCAACGTTTTTAATAGTACTAACAACATCATTTTTATTTATAACTTCATTTTTGTTAAATTTTGGACCTAAAGACACAACATCAATAACTTCACATGGTAATTCAATATTCGATAAGTTAACAACCCACTTATTCAAATCTCTACTACTATATTTCTCTCCATATTTATTATTATAAAGCTTAGTAAACTTTTTTTTAAATTGAATAGATTTTTTACTAAAAATATCTAAACTACAATATTCAACACTATTAAAAAACCTCTCAACTCTATTATCATGAAAAAGATTGTGACTCATTAACTGTTTTAACGCATTTAACCTTTTATACAAATAACTAAGATGAACATAAATGTCATCACACATAAAACACAACGCTTTATACTTTTGTCTTTCCGCTAAATATTCAAACTTTTTATGTACTGATTTACAATGAAAATTAAAATGTGCAAACGTATTATATGAGTGAGCAATGTGTGAAGGTATAACACTAAACTTTTTACAATTAAATAAGAATTCTTTCTGAGCATTAGAAGTTGCCAAGTTGTAGCGCAGTGATTTCCATAACTTTAAATGAGCTGCAGCCTGCAGACCATATTCAATACGTATAAAATTGAAAAAACCCAATCCTTCTTGAGTCAGGTGATTATTAGATTGTACACCGAACATATTAATATGTAATACAATTCTCCACTTTATCAAATAAGAAAATAAAGAAAAAACAATCACTGGGAGAAAAGGCCTTGAAAAGACAATACAAAAAACTTTTCTTTTTCTTTTAAATTTTAATAAAAACGACGTTTCGATGGGATCAACCCCATCCTCTTCAGGTTTCTTTATTTAACACTGTAAAAACAAATTACAAATTAGTTTTTAAAAAATCAAAATTATACAACAATAACGACAAATCACTACGTACAACCAAAAGCTTAAAATTAATTTACAAATTAGAAATTAATATGATCCGAGAAAATATACAAACACGTATACGCTCTCTTCGTTAACTGAAAGTATAAATACAAAATCCGCTATATAAATACAGAGGCTAACTAGACAGTAAACGTCGCGTCAAAGGTCTATAAATGTTAGAAAGAGAAAGAGTATCAGATTGTAAATTTAAAGTATTATGATTACTATTTATGAAAATCATCTCTGATATCCTTCTCTTTCTAACATGTGGTTCACAATCTAAAATAATTGTATTCTTCCAATCAAAATTGTGAGAACATTGCAGCATATGGTTAGATACTACCGAGTTTTTATTATACATTTTTTTATGTTCATTTATTCGAATACCCAACGCTCTCTTAGATTCGCCAATATAACAAGCCTCGCAATCATTACAAGCGAATTTATAAACTATGCCAGTTTTATCAAATACATCAGTCTTATCCTTACCAAGCTTTATCAAATTATTTAACTTATTATTGAGTAGAGGCCTAGTATGTATTTTAAATTTTTTGAGAGCTTTTGAACATTGCGCATAAAATCTTTCTTTGAAAGGTATAGAGATAGAGCATAACGGTTCTGATTTAAAAGAACAACCATTGTTACTGTTATTATTAAAATTAATTTTCCTAAGTCTATTTTTCACACAAGAATTAATAAATTTAATAGGATAGTCATTAGATAATAATATCTCTTTAACAAGATTTAAATTTTTTACATGAAATTTTCTGTCAGAAAGTAAAATAGCTCTATCGACGAAATTATATACAATATTTTTCCTTAGTTGCAATGGATGATGGGAACAGAAATTTAAAGTTCTATTTGAATTCGATGGTTTTTGAAACCAATCAGTAATAATTTTATTTTCACTATTGATAAGAAGTAAATCTAAAAAGTTCAATTGTTTATCATTTTCTAATTCAACGGTGAATAATTTTAAGCTTTTGGTTGTACGTAGTGATTTGTCGTTATTGTTGTATAATTTTGATTTTTTAAAAACTAATTTGTAATTTGTTTTTACAGTGTTAAATAAAGAAACCTGAAGAGGATGGGGTTGATCCCATCGAAACGTCGTTTTTATTAAAATTTAAAAGAAAAAGAAAAGTTTTTTGTATTGTCTTTTCAAGGCCTTTTCTCCCAGTGATTGTTTTTTCTTTATTTTCTTATTTGATAAAGTGGAGAATTGTATTACATATTAATATGTTCGGTGTACAATCTAATAATCACCTGACTCAAGAAGGATTGGGTTTTTTCAATTTTATACGTATTGAATATGGTCTGCAGGCTGCAGCTCATTTAAAGTTATGGAAATCACTGCGCTACAACTTGGCAACTTCTAATGCTCAGAAAGAATTCTTATTTAATTGTAAAAGTTTAGTGTTATACCTTCACACATTGCTCACTCATATAATACGTTTGCACATTTTAATTTTCATTGTAAATCAGTACATAAAAAGTTTGAATATTTAGCGGAAAGACAAAAGTATAAAGCGTTGTGTTTTATGTGTGATGACATTTATGTTCATCTTAGTTATTTGTATAAAAGGTTAAATGCGTTAAAACAGTTAATGAGTCACAATCTTTTTCATGATAATAGAGTTGAGAGGTTTTTTAATAGTGTTGAATATTGTAGTTTAGATATTTTTAGTAAAAAATCTATTCAATTTAAAAAAAAGTTTACTAAGCTTTATAATAATAAATATGGAGAGAAATATAGTAGTAGAGATTTGAATAAGTGGGTTGTTAACTTATCGAATATTGAATTACCATGTGAAGTTATTGATGTTGTGTCTTTAGGTCCAAAATTTAACAAAAATGAAGTTATAAATAAAAATGATGTTGTTAGTACTATTAAAAACGTTGAAAACCAATTACAATTTTTGCCTGTTGATAATACTATTAAAGATAATATTAGATCTGTAATTGTGGATTCGCTAAACTATAATCTAAAAATGTTAGAAAACTTACTTATAATGATAATCAGTTTAATAAAAAATTGAAAATTACGAATAATTGGTTTAAAGATAAGAAAGATAAAATCTTTTTTACTAGAGCTGATAAGGGAAATGTTACAGTTTGTCTTAATGTCATAGATTATAAAGAAAAAATGAGTGCTTTATTGTCTGATACTGATACTTATATTAAAATCAATAAAAATCCGTTATTAAGTTTGCAAAAAAAGTGTTATGATATACTATTAAAATTCAAAAATCTAAAATGTTTAGATAGAAATTATCTTGATTCTGATCTCACACAAACAAATACAATGTTACCTAAAGCTTATGGACTTCCTAAAATTCATAAAGATAATGTTCCATTAAGACCAATAATTTCTACAATTAACACGCCGACTCATTTCTTAGCTAAGGTTTTGTGCGAAATATTGTCTTCATGTATTAAGAAACCAGCGTCACACATAGATAATAGTTTTAAATTAAAAGAAAAGTTGAATAATATTGTTATTCCAAACGATTATATATTAGCTTCTTTAGACGTTGTATCTTTATTTACTAATATACCGTGTGATTTAGTTGTTAGAAGTTTGGAAAAGCGCTTATCACAGATACATAATAGATCTGTTATTCCGTTTGATGAAATTATATCAACTGTTAAATTTCTTTTTGAAAATACATTTTTCAAATTTGATGGGCAAATCTATAAGCAAGTATTTGGTTCTCCTATGGGCTCTCCTATTTCTCCGCTTTTCGCTAATTTAGTGATGGATGATTTGGAATCTGATTGTTTAATAAAATTAAAACAAAGTTATGACATTATTCCATTATTCTACTTTAGATATGTCGATGATATTTTAATTTGTACTAAAAAATCTCATATTAATCAGATTGCTAGTATTTTTAATGATTTTGATTATAAACTTCAATTCACCGTTGAATTAGAAAATGATAAACAATTGAACTTTTTAGATTTACTTCTTATCAATAGTGAAAATAAAATTATTACTGATTGGTTTCAAAAACCATCGAATTCAAATAGAACTTTAAATTTCTGTTCCCATCATCCATTGCAACTAAGGAAAAATATTGTATATAATTTCGTCGATAGAGCTATTTTACTTTCTGACAGAAAATTTCATGTAAAAATTTAAATCTTGTTAAAGAGATATTATTATCTAATGACTATCCTATTAAATTTATTAATTCTTGTGTGAAAAATAGACTTAGGAAAATTAATTTTAATAATAACAGTAACAATGGTTGTTCTTTTAAATCAGAACCGTTATGCTCTATCTCTATACCTTTCAAAGAAAGATTTTATGCGCAATGTTCAAAAGCTCTCAAAAAATTTAAAATACATACTAGGCCTCTACTCAATAATAAGTTAAATAATTTGATAAAGCTTGGTAAGGATAAGACTGATGTATTTGATAAAACTGGCATAGTTTATAAATTCGCTTGTAATGATTGCGAGGCTTGTTATATTGGCGAATCTAAGAGAGCGTTGGGTATTCGAATAAATGAACATAAAAAATGTATAATAAAAACTCGGTAGTATCTAACCATATGCTGCAATGTTCTCACAATTTTGATTGGAAGAATACAATTATTTTAGATTGTGAACCACATGTTAGAAAGAGAAGGATATCAGAGATGATTTTCATAAATAGTAATCATAATACTTTAAATTTACAATCTGATACTCTTTCTCTTTCTAACATTTATAGACCTTTGACGCGACGTTTACTGTCTAGTTAGCCTCTGTATTTATATAGCGGATTTTGTATTTATACTTTCAGTTAACGAAGAGAGCGTATACGTGTTTGTATATTTTCTCGGATCATATTAATTTCTAATTTGTAAATTAATTTTAAGCTTTTGGTTGTACGTAGTGATTTGTCGTTATTGTTGTATAATTTTGATTTTTTAAAAACTAATTTGTAATTTGTTTTTACAGTGTTAAATAAAGAAACCTGAAGAGGATGGGGTTGATCCCATCGAAACGTCGTTTTTATTAAAATTTAAAAGAAAAAGAAAAGTTTTTTGTATTGTCTTTTCAAGGCCTTTTCTCCCAGTGATTGTTTTTTCTTTATTTTCTTATTTGATAAAGTGGAGAATTGTATTACATATTAAAATAAATATAAAAAAAATTAATAAATAATCCATTTTCTGGAGTTAGATGTTTCCAATTTAAGAAACTTCTGGTGTTATTTACTATTAAGAGGAGGTCGAGTATACCTGTCCTTTTCTAATCAAAGAATTTATGTTTTCACAAAAATTAATAATTGTAGCAAAAAATAAGAAGAAAGCCCCATCTCGTATAATAAAAAGCAAGATTCTCTTTTATAAGGAAAAATTATTTTTATTGCTTCGTTTTTAAGAAAACCTTGAAAAACTGAATCGTCCATCCTAACCTCTATTTTTTAAGTTTTTCAAGGTTTTCTTCGAAACGAATCGATAAAAATAATTTTTCCTCATCGAAGAAAATCTTGCTTTTTATCATACGAGATGGGGCTATCTCCTTATTTTTTGCTACAATTATTAGTTTTTGCAAAAAAATTACTTCTTTGATTAGAAAAGGACAGAGATATACGACCTGCTCTTAATAACTGTTTTCTTATGTTTAATTTATTTTTATTTCAAAGAAATAACATTCAACTACAAATAAATATTCATGAAATTTAATTAATTTCGATTCTTGATATTGAACTTAATTTTGTAACATAAAGTTTATATTAATTTTTTATCAACGCACACTTTTTCTGAAATTTTTTATTTAAAATTTCAGCGTGAATTAAATATTTTACTAGCATTCTTATTGATAGTCGTGTTCCATTACAAAGGGGGTCGTTTAAATTTAATTTTCTTAAAAGGATAATAATAGCACCAACTTTTCATACTTGTCCATAAGGTGTAAATGAATTTAAAAATTCTATTAGTAACATAACATCTAAGTTTTCACCATTATCATCTCCTACAGAATCTATACTTCAGTATTTAATAGTTCGTCCTTCCATAATATCGAGTATTTCATTATTAATATTTATTACGTTATTATTCGAAGGTACTAATATAATTTTATCATTTAAATTTATATCATTCATTTTTATTTCGTTTCCAAAACTTTCAACAATAATATTATTTTCTCGCGTTATTATATCATTAGGTATTGCTACTAATTCATCTTCTTCTTCATAAACGTTTAAATATTTACCTTTACCTCCATTCAATAACCATTGTCTAAAGTTGTTGTCATCGTTGGATACCCTGAGGTTTTTATTTAATGTCATACGATTAAATATTGGCCACAAAAAACTGTTTTTGACAGAATTTTCGATAACTTCAGTAAGACTGCCATGTTTTACAACTAATAATGTTTGTCTAAAATCCCCTGATACAAGTAATATTTATCCACCAATATTTCCTTGACATCACATGAATCTTGAAACAAATGGTTAACTGCTTCAATAGAATATTTTAATATCATGGATATTTCATCCTATATTATTATTTTTATTTCTTTTAATTTTTTTACCTTCTATTAGTTTATCGGTATATGAGTATATGGGTATATAAATTTATGAGTATATGGGTATATGGGTTTATGGGCATATGGGTTTATGGGTTTATGGGTTTATGGGTATATGGGTTTATGGGTGTATGGGTTTATGGGTATATGGGTATATGGGTTTATGGGTATATGGGTATATGGGTTTATGGATTTATGGGTATATGGGTTTATGGGTTTATGGGTATATGAGTATATGGGTTTATGGGTATATGGGTTTATGGGTATATGGGTTAAGAAGCGGTCAGGACTAATTTTCGCTTGGGGGCGCTACGGTCAGGTGAGCGAAAAATCTAAAATAATTTTTACTCAGCGATTTACAATTTACTGAAACAATAATATACCTCTAATGTTATCAAGAACTCTAGCCATATATATATAGAATAATTTTAATGCTAATTTAGTTCAAAAAGTCTAAAATATTATTGTAAAGCAAAAAATTAGCATCGATGATTATTCTACATATATATGGCAAGAGTTATTGACAACATTAGAAGTATATTATTGTCTTAGTAAATTGTAGATCTGTGTATAAGAAATATTTTATAATCTTCTCTTACCTGTAGCGCCACAGAGCGGCAAATGGTTCTGACCTCCTCTTAATGGGTATATGGGTATATGGGTTCATGAATATCTAAGCATCTGGGTTTATGGGTACATGGATTCATGGGTATATGGGTTGATGGGTATAAGGGTATATGGGTTTGTGGCTATATGGGTTTGTGGGTGTATGGGTTTATGGGTATATGGGTTTATGGATATATGGGTATATGGGTTTATGTGCTTATGGGCTTATGGGTATATGCATATATGGATTTATGGTTATATGAGTACATGGGTTTATGGGTGTATAAGTTTATGCGTATATGGATTTCTAAGTATATGGGTTTATGGGTATATGGGTATATGGGTATATTTGTATATGGGTTTATGGGTATATGGGTATATCAGTTTATGGTTATATGTACATGGGTGTATGGGTATATGGAATCATGGGTATATGGGTTTCTCAGTATATGGGTTTATGGGAATATGGGTTTAAGGGTTTATGAGAATATGGGTAATGGGTATATGGGTTCATGGGTATATGGGTTTATGAGTTTTACTTTGCATGTTGTAGACTCTGTGATATTCAGCGGCAATTTGACTGTAGTGTGTACTGTTTTTCTATTTTTAATAAATTAGCAGCAATTTCTGTTCAAGCAACGCATAAAAATGATATACTTGACAAATTTAAATAATCTATTAAAATATTAAGTAAATAACTTTTTTCTTTTTCACCTGGCCCATCCTTTTTTCTTGTATATTCTAAAATGCTATCGTAAATAATTTATCGTTGATCTTTTAATATATTTACTTTGATTTGTAAATCATTTAACATGTCATATTTTATAGAAAATTCTGTTGCATCGATAGATGTGCATAAATTATCTATATGATTCGATATATCTGGTAAATTAAAAGCGCTCAAGCAATATCTATTCATTTGTAAATTTTCTTCAATAATATTTAATGCTATATTTTCACTTACATTTTTTTCATATTTTAGATGATAAAGAAAATGTTTATATTTTTTATTTAAATTTCCAGTATTAATAGAATTATGAAATATACAAATTAATTCGAATAATTTATAAAGAGCAACAGGAAACTGTATTTGGGATGCTTCTCCTAAGCGTCGATCCTACTCTTCTTTTTCATTAACGAAATGTTTGGCTACAGAGGGGCGATTCAACCTATGCTACATATGTATGTATCACGGTGATATGTATGTACGTTCGAACGTAAGTTGGTAGCATTGCTAAGACAAGTCGTCGCGCGCATTGAATCGTCTGTCGAACCGTCAAGACCTCAAGTCTCCGTTTCCATGTAGATACAATTTTTGCGCGCGACGACTTGTCTTAGCAGTACTACCAACTTACGTTCGAACGTACATACATATCACCGTGATACATACATATGTAGCATAGGTTGAATCGCCTCTCAGCAGCCTCGAAAAATGAAGGATATGTTATACCATCGACAGTACGTAAATGTTAAAATAAAGTTGCACCTTTGACGTGTAAAAGTAATAATATTATAAAATATCTTCGACGATGTTTTGGATTTACCAAATACATTCTGCTCAGAATTTGTTTGTTAAATCTTTGCCTTTTATTCCATACTTTCAATTTTTAATTAAATAATAATGAAATGGGATTTCCGAATATGTATGATTTTTTGCTTTAGGATCTATTTTATTTAATTAAAAATATGTTGTTAAAATTTCAACAATTTTGTTTTTTATTTCTTCTTTTTTTCATTTTTTAAAATGGAATTTAATAACATAAGTATATATATACTTCTTGCTCATTTTCATTGTGAATAGCTAATCGTATTATAAAATGAAACATTTTGTGTAAACTATATTCTAATAATCTATGCATAGCTTCTGGGGAAGACAAATATCTTGTATTAATATATTGCTTTATCTCATCATAGTCTTGTTTATTACTATTATTATTGTCATTTCAACTAGAATTGTCAAAATCTTCTTTAAAATTTATTCCTGCATTGCGTATTTCAATAAACGCATACTCATGTCCTTTGTAACAATATTTGAACAAATATTTGATACATTGTACAGTTCAACATACTTCTACATTAATGTGACACTTAACTTTGAGTAGTAAATAAGAATTATATGGAACAATCAATCTGTTATCAGCTACTCTATTGTTATTTTTACGATTGTAACAAATTTTTCTACCATCATCTCTCCGCATATGGTCAATGTCCCAACTACTACTAATTTAAGGTTAAGCGTGATGTGAAGTGATAAAAATATATATTTTAATATACGCAAATTCGATGGAAGTAGATTTATATGATAAAACAACATATAAACTATCAAATATTTACATTATCAAAACGTTTTGAAACAATGAATAATTATTTATAACTCATTATTCATCGCAACATAAAACCCTCAACTACTACTCACATGTTTAGCATACGCGATTAGTTAAGGCTACGCCATCGCGAGTAAAACCAACGTTTCAGCTTGAATATTATTTTTTTAATTTCAACTATCTTTTGCTACCTAGCAATGTAGCGCAGTCTACGCGGGGATATTTAAATAAATTGAAATAATTTTATTTTCACTTGATAATAAATATATTATTTTTCGTAATGTAAATAATAAAAAACGGTTAGTAGTTGGATCGTGAGTAGCGATTGGGACATTGACCATATCAATTGGATATCCAGACGTTTTAAATAATGTTTTTTCATTATAATTTCTAGAAAAATATTTTCGAACATTCATTTTTATTTTCTTGCATACAAGGAGAACTCCTGTTTTATTCTCCGATTATATGGAACGATAAATCTGTTATCAGCTACTCTATTGTTATTTTTACCTTCGCAACAATTTTTTTTACCATCATCTCTCTGCATATAGATTGGATATCCAGTTGTTTTCAATAATACTTTTTGTTATGATTTTTTTGAAAATTTTTCGAACATTTATTTTTTCCTGCATACAAGAGGAACTCCTGTTTTATTCTCCGCATGGACCATGGACCATAAATTGTGTAATAATTTTAAATAATTGTGGATAAATATCTTCATTTGGATTTTCTGCACTTATAAGTGCATCATCTTCATCAGGAGTATTAATTTTATCGTTTTCATCCAGAAATAATAACAGTTGCATTCGTGGAACCTCTTGCTTTTGGAATTCAATAACATAAGTATAAGCAACTATTTTTCCTAATGCACTTTTTTTAATTACCAATTCTATAAATTGTTTTACTTTTTCTTGAAACACTTTAACTACAATGTCGGGCCTGTCAATTACATTTTCATAATCTTCTGAATTTTCAATAATTTCTTTACAGTTAGGATTACATGTAAGAGTTATAAATAAGTCGGACTTGCCGTTACGATTTAGAAGTGTCATTGAGTACATACAATTTTGTTTTAAAAATCGTGAACTTCTCGTAAAATTCAATAGTAAAATATAAATTTTTCCAATTTTTCTATTTTTAGTATCTTTTTTTTCATGTAAATAATCAATTACATGATTATAACAAGCGCTTCTTAAAATATTTTGATTTTTTTTATAAAATATAATCTTGAACTTTCAACTTTTACAAATGCATCAACTATTGCCTGTTGAGAATCTTTACCTAAATAAATACATTTCTTACAGAAAATCTATAGTTATGAAATTGCAGATTTGAAATATTGTTTTTAGTTAATTTACATCTCATATCAGACATCCATCCGTATCCGCTATTAGAATAAATAAGTAGGCAAGTCATAGGAACGACATGTTTACGAATTAATGGAATACTAACTGGTTCATCGTGTTTCAAATATATAACGATATCACGTTTTACTGGGGGTAAACCATCTTTTCCTACAAATATCATGGCAACTTCATTACATGTAGCTCCATTGTATATATTTTTGTCATATTTTCCATGGCTTTTAATAGACCAAGTTACAGTTTTTGGTAGAATATCAATTTTTTGCACCGTTCTATTTCTTCTTTTTCTATTTCAGACATCATATTATAAACTTTAGCATAAGGATTACTTTGTCTTAATAATCCATCTAATTCACGTAATAAGTCTAAATTTGTATCTAAGTTTTTTCGTTGAAAAGCTGCTAATTCATTATCAAGAACATATAATTGTCCATATTTTCGAGCTTCATTTTCATTAGGATGCAAAGTGTAAACGTTGTGATATATTTGACCACAAATTCTGAATATTTGTGGTCCCCCACTTGTTATTTTGTCAAAATTTTCCCCAGAACTTGCAAAAGCTAAAGAATTGTTGTATGATTTAATATTTTTACGAAACTAAATACTATTTTCTGAAAATCTTGAAGATCATTTTTTAAATTCTTCTGGGTAAGTAGGATTATTTGGTAGTTCTATATTTCCTTCATGACGGTAATTAATAAATTCCTTATTTTATGTAAATTTAAATAGAAAATGTTTACCCTGTTAAAAAAAATCAGGTGATAAATCACCTGATTTATCAGGTGATTTATCATGCCAAAACATCATGTAACGATTTTTTTGGTTCTTACACGTTTCAAACCATGCTTAGTTCATTCAAAATAGTTTTTGAAAATTTTTAAAAATTTCGAAATTAGAAAATTTTTTAGATAATTTGGTCTTGAAAAAAATTTTTACTAATTTTACAAAAAAAATTTTTAAGTTCAAAAATTTCAAAAATTTTCAAAAATTGTTTTAAATTGACTAAGCATTGTTTGGAATGTGTAAAAACCAAAAATATCGTTACATGATGTTTTGGCATGATAAATCACCTGAGAAATCAGGTGATTTGTCACTTAATTTTTTTACCAGGTAAGCACTACACTTTAACATATGGAAATATTTAATGTTTAATATTAAAAAAGGAAATGAATTTTTTTTTATTTAATATTTAACGAGCTTAATTTATCTCGCTCCTAACGTCGCTCGGTTAAATTTTTATATATTATATTAATATATATAAATTAGTCAATTTTAAAGTCAAAATATTGCCTCAATTTATAAATTTTTATATTGCAGTTCTGTTTAGAATTGAGTTTTTATATATTTGAAAAAAAAGAATAAATTAAAGTTCCAATATGCATACAAATTGTTTAAATACAAATCATAAGATAAATTAAAAATTTGTTTGATTGAATTCCATTTAAATTAATTTAAAAATAGAATAGAAATCCTTTTTTTTAATTATGTGTTTTAGACGGAGGGACTGAGATGAAGAAACGGAGAGACATAGACATAGGGATGGAGATAGAGAGACGGAGAGATAGAGACAAAAAGACGGAGGTAGAGAAACGGAGACGGAGAGGCGAAGACAAAATAAAACAGAAACGGAGATGGAAAAACGGTAACGAAGAAACAGAGACGGAGAAATGAAGACGGAGAAACGGAGGGATGGAGACGGAGAGACGGTGACGGAGAGACGGAGAAACGGAGTTATGGAGATATGGAGACGGAGAGACGGTGACGGAGACGGAAAGACGGAGAAACGGAGACGAAAAGACGGAGAAACGGAGACGAAAAGACGGAGAAACGGAGACGGAAAGACAGAGAAACGGAGACGGAGAGACGGAGAAGGAGAGGCGGAGACGGAGGGACGGAGAGACGAAGAAGGAGAGACGGAGACGGGGAGACGATGATGGAGGTGGAGACGTAGTGACGGATATTGTGTATGTGTATGTGTATATGAGTAAGTGTATGTGTATGGATATGTATATATGTATGTATGTGTGTATGTGTGTATCTGTATGTGTATATGTGTTTATCTGTATGTGTATATGTGTTTATCTGTATGTGTGTATGTGTATGTATGTGTAAGTGTGTATATGTATGTTAAAGGTGCACGTGTGTGTGTGTGTACGTATGTATGTGACAATAATGCAAAAGATATTCACGTAAGCAAAATAGAAAGTCTTAATTCTTCACTTTAATATAATAAAGTAGTAATAGTAATATTTGTGTGGGTGAAAATAAGAGTGGCATAAGTCACATTTTCAAAAAAATTTACTTAGTAATAAATTTTGTTTTTTTTAGCATTAAAACAACTTATTTTCGGAAATAAAGTGTCTGTTTTGTATTTTTTCTTTAATATTATGAGCACTGTAAGAATGACACTTAACAGAAATGTAAAAGGGTTAATTATGGAAATGTCATGAGTCACATTTTAACCTTTGGACGGCCGCAACGCTAATATATTGGCGCACCTCTTAATCGACACTTTCCCTATGATAAATCAGTAAAATAAGATACCTTTTTTACCGGTTTTCTATGGGCAATATGCCACCTCCAATTCCGGCTATCTAAAGGTTAATGGAATTTTAATGTTAAATCACATTAATTGTTTGAAGCTGTTCTAAATAAGTTTTCGTATACATTATTACATAGCCTTCAATAAAGGGCATATGTAATAAATATGCTATTCCGCATTTCTTGGTCCAAAGATCTTGTATATGATTATTATTTGGGTGAATTTATTTTAAATAGTGTGTATGTGATTAAGGATTTGGATGTAATATTATTATAATTTAATTATATTTCAAATTATTATTGAGCCACCTACGACTACACTTTGTATTATTTTTTGTATTACATGGGCTTATGCCCGTTGATAAATAAATAAATAAATAAATAAATAAGATGCTATGTATAGTACGGTTAGTAGTGATCAATTTAGTTACAGTTACTAGTTGTATTTGATATAAAGCAGTACGTTTAAAGTATTTCTAAATGACATAAGTATTTAAATAAATTATGTCGTTGGATAATAACTCTGATTATATTTCAAGTAGTGGTTCAGAATCACAAAGTAATAAAGCCAATAATGGTTTTAAAAAATACCAAATTACTAAAAAAAACTAGAAAAAAACGAAGGAATCCCGAAAGTTATAATTCATTCCACTGGTACATCATAATTCTTTTTAAATCTTACTACTAGTAAAAATAATCATAATACCTTAATTTCAAATGAATCTGATATAGAATAAAGTTTTTGTGTTATTACTGTGTTATAGTAAAATTGTGTTATTTTAATATAGTTAATCTATTCATGTTAATTATTAAGAACATTTGTGAAATAATATTTGTTTAAATGAAAAATATGATTATAAATCAACAATTGGATTCTTTTGTTTTTATTATTAGAAATGATAATGTCATAAGTCCATGAACACTAACAACTTTAAAACTTCTCATTAGAATGAAAATGGCATAAGTCACAAATGGTGAAATATTTTTTATATAATAAGAAAAAATCGAAATAATGCTTTCACGTTTGGGTGAATTATAAGAAAAAACGTTATAATCTATCAATCTAGTGCACTATAATTTTAAAAAAATTCTTCCTGATTTTTTTATTGGCTTATAAATGTAACATTAAAAATCTCGAAATTAGAAGTATGTGACTTATGCCACTCTCATTCTAACCCACACATTTACATATTGCATATTTACATTTTTAAGGGAGGCCTATCCTCACTACACAAGTCAAAGCAAATTATCCGCAGTTCTTATTTGACTTATTAGATATAAATATTATATCTGGCAACATTGTAACACTACAGCTGTTGCGTGTATGTTTAGTCGGCAGTATGTAGTTTTTCGGTCTTGCATTAGTATAATCATTATATCATATGTTGATGCAAGATAATCACATCATATGATATTAGAAAAAAAAATGATGAATGCAAATATTAACTGCAATAAGATTTCTTATGTTTACTGCAAGAATAAATTTACAGGTTTGATAGCTTTCAAAAGATGATAAAAAATGGCAATGATAAAGTTACCAAGGATCTTAAGACAATTTAAAGAATTGTCGATTATTTTGAAAAATTACCAAATCTTTATACCAAAAAATAAGTATTGTATATATGGTTATATTCTTTAATATTAATTTATGTATTCAAGCTATTTTTATACAACTTTTAAATACGTCAATAAATATTATTTTGTTACTTTTCTATAAAAATATTCTTCATATTACTTTATGCATGTTTAATTTTTTTGATTAAGTTATTTATTACAAATGTAACTTTTATATGCGTTACAATTTTTTATTGAACCTATTGTTAAATTATAAAAATGTTATAATAAATAAAGAACTGTCATTAGAAAATTATAAAATTCCACTGCTATTGTATAATGAATTCATGTGATTTAATATATCCGTTATTTTATTTAAATTCTATTTGAACATTTATGTTTAATTATTCTAATTATCACCTTAGCCTTTTATGCATAAATAACGCTCTTAATCTGCAGTAAATATTTGCACTAATGCTCCATATGCATTACACTATTTAAATTTAAAAAACGTGCACGTCATCGCATCTATCTTACTTTCACAGTGTTGCCACATGTCTTTAGTCATGGTGTTTAAGAAGTATTCATTAAACTCCCTTACAAAATTATTTATTACAACTCTCACAGATATCCAATGCCTATTTTTTAAACATTTATACTTTCTTAAAATATTTTTTAAGCTATTCAAAAAATTTAAACAATATCTGTTTGTTGCATAAACTGTATTTCTTAAGTGGATGCGAAAAAAGTGCGTTCCGCTATAAGATTACATGTTGAAATCCCGAAAAAAAATTTTAATAACTTTTCTCCTGTATACCCTAGCCTTCCAAAAATGTAATAACGTTATCTTATATGTACCATGTACCAATATATCAAATTTCATTAAAATATATTGGTTAATTCTATTACTGATAGAACTTCCTTAAGCTTCGACAATGATTCACTAAAAGCAGAAAAATGTAATAATAGTTTATTTAGAAAACTTACGCATTAAAGATATTGGTCACTTCTCCTAATCCAATATACTCTTTACATAATTTTTTGCACAGACCACTTTCTTCTGGTTCACTCATGCATTTATTGACTTAAAATAAAAATTTACTGCAAATTAATTATTTTTACTTATTAAAACTTCTCGGAATCAAACAAATAAATTTTACAAAATATAAACTTTGTACGTGTAATAAATTCATATATGTAACATATTTGTAACAATTTACTAATAGCAATTTATTTTTTCTTATTAGAATTTTTTTAAAGTTATTAAATAAACTTAATAGAGCAATGAACCCATGAATGTAACAAATTCATACATGGGGAGAATTACGTCAACTATCCTAGCGCGGCGCGCGAGCGCTCAATTCTGTTGTTTTAAACTCGCGTTTGCGGTTTCAAAATGTATGTAAAATAAATACTTAACACATTAACGCCCAAACGTACTAAATTTGGAGTAAGTTTTCAAATAATTTGTTTCGTACGTTATCCGTCTTAAAAAAGATCGTACTGACTCTATTCCGTCGTAAAATTCCATGCTCTTTCAGAATCTGACGTCAAAATTACGATTAGGTCTCATGGAAATGAGATATAGCCGATTTAAACATGAAAAACGTAAAAATTTTAGAAAATGCCATTTTTTATTAGTATTTTTTTTTTTTTTGCAATAATATCGCAAGTAATTTATTTCCGAATCATGATCAAAGGTGATCGGAATACTTGAAGTTTAACTGGAAATTTTTATATTAACATTAAAATGTTTTTAGAAAATGGTGGCAAAAATGGATAAATTTTATAAAAATTTTTTCTTCTTTTTTTCTTAAAAACTATAGACTTAAATAAAAACTATCCAAGAACAAAAATGTCTTAGAATTGGTCAAAAAGTACCCTTGAATTTTATCAAAATTTTTTGAGAAATTTTTAATTCTTCCGAAAAATTTTGAAAAAATTTGAGGGTATTCTTTGGCCAATTCTAAAGCATTTTTGCTTTGGATAATTTTTATTTAAGTCCATAGTTTTCGAGAAAAACAATTATTGCATTTCATATGTCATAATTTTTTTTTCTAACACGTGACCATTACCATTGGACTTTTTCACAACTTTTTTAATCGATTTAATTTTTTTATCTCAAGGTTTATTTGTGAAAAGTTTAAAACTATTTTTTTTAAATATCGAGATTGAGAACTGAAAAATATTTATTTTATTAAAAAATAGAATGTAATAAATCGAGTTGATATTATTTAGTTTGTTAGTCTTTATGTGAAATACTCTGATAATATTTAATATTTTTGTATAGATTCATTTCAATCATTGAAATACTGAGTTTCTGAAAAATTTAGTCGGATCTTCTTATTTACTCAAAAATGTCGCAGGAGCGGAAGAGTCGCTCTGATTCTTCGCATGTAATGCATGAAGTGAATACATCTGAAAAAAATTTTGATGAGATAGTTACTATACCTAATCCTGACGATTCTGGCTCTGATGCATCAGATTCTGATGCTGATTTGGAAGATGCAATCGCTAATATAAGTTACAGAACAGCTAGTAAAAATCATACTGAAAATCGGACAAAATTAGAAATAAATCATAAATTTATCTGGGTAGAAGGTGAAAAAAATACGCGGAAGTGAGCCTGTGGAACTGTTTAAAACATTTTTTTTCAATAGAAATAAAAAAGTATATTATCAAAGCTTGTAAAGAGAATAATTTTAATTTAAGTTTGCAAGATTTGAATAGATTTATTGGAATAATTATTCTCACTTTCTTTAATAAAAGCAAACCTCAGAGAGACTACTGGTCAACTGATCCTTTTCTATCATGTGACGTAGTTTCTTCTACAATGTCACGTAATGCATTTCAAGAAATACAGTCAGGATTGAAATATTCAAAAGTCAAAGATTACGATTCTACTGATAATGGATGGCGAGTTTGTACATTACTAGATATATTTCAAACGAACATACTGAAATTAGGTGTATGGAGAACGGCTCTTTCTATGGATTAAATAATGCGAGAACGTCATTAACCTTTAGCTGGCATGCCTCTCCAGCCGATTATAGCTGGCCTATGGGGTACTATCTGACTGCCTGTCTGCAAAATCGATAACAATAAATAAAAAATGCTCAAAAAATCTCTGGCGGGAATCGTAAATTACATCCCTTCTCTACCGTTTGGTGTCGCCACTGATCCCGATTTTTTGAATACGGTTTCAAAATTTGATAAGAAAGAGCGTGGGGTACTATAGTACCCCCCTGCCAGCTAAAGGTTAAAACAATTTATTCGAGGCAAGCCTATACGATTTGGCTTGAAATTCTAGGGCCTTTGCACTTCAGATGGTTTTATATTGGGTCTTCACTTATATTGTGGAAAAAATTCTACGACAGGTGATAAATTTAGTTAATGTACATTAAGTTCTCGAGTAGTAATGAACTTGTTACAACCATTTTTTAATATAACACCTACTAGAAAAATATCTCAGTTTCATCTTTACTTCGATAACTATTTTACAAGCTCGGATCTTGTCGTGCATTTGAATAAATTGGGATTGAAATTTACAGGTACTATAAGAGAAGATAGGATAAAAGAGAAGAATGTTATAAATAAAAAAGCTCAAAGAGGTGATTATGTCGTGAAGCATGAAAAGAATAGTAGTATGAACTTCATTACCGTCATGGATTCAAAGCCAGTTTCCATTATTTCCACTGTTGCTGGAGTAACTCCGCTGTTACCTTGAAAAAGGTATAATTCACAACAAAAACAAAATGCTAACATACTTTTTCCAAAAGCTATTCGCATCTACAATAATTTTACTGGTGGTAACGATGTCCACGATGGACACTGCAATAATTTGCTTCCGAGTATTTGCTCTAAAAAATGGACATAGGTTGTTTTCATAAGATTGATCTAGGCTTCCATCGTAAATGCCTTAATAATATTTAATGCTGCCAATACTGAGAAACCAAAAGTTGGAACAAAGGATTTCGCTCTTTTAATAGCTAAGAGTTACATACGAACGTATGTACCTCTTAGCCAACTTAACCTTGATTAACTCACTAGACGTTGCTCAAGGTCTGTTCTAATTGTCCCATCAGAACCAAAATTTTCTGTGAGAAGTGTGTTTTACCATTCTGTAAGCCATGCTTTAAAATGTGAAAAATGTATTATTTTTTATATTATATTAGTATATTTTCATTGTATATGGACGTTTTTAATTTATAACGATAGGTGGCGTATATTATAAAACTTTGATTATGGCCATCTATAATTTTTGAATATACTTTTCTGTACTACTGTAAAATCTTTTTTTCTAAGTTAGATAACGGAGAGACCCGCTCGAAGTCGGACGTATCTCCCGTTTTGTTTATTCGTCACTTTCTTACAATAAAGTTTTGTTACTTAAATATTAGATTAAGAATATATACAGAGTTTCTTTTATTATCTTCCTTTTCCTAGCATCGTGGCGATCGTGACATTAAAAAAACACATTTAGTTCGAATATCAAAATGGATCCAATCAAGAAACAAAGAAAAGTGCTCCGTGCAGCTTTTACTAAAAGTTATACTGTATTTTCGAATATTGTAAGTAGCTCGACCTCTTCAAGAGATTAGAAATATTACGCATATCAAATGCTTGAAACAAAAATGTTCGAATTACAAGCTGCACATGAGAAATATAATGCCGCACTTTTTAAATCAGAGAAATCTAAAGAAAAAATCGAAAAAGATATCGAAAGCGATGACGAATACAAACTCAAGTTTTTACAAGCAAAAAATTTGATCGAGCCAATTTTGCGGCCGGTAAATAACGCAGGTGCGACTATTTCGGAATAAGTGGCAAATGGCCTCCGTGGTAGTGAAAATAACACAGTAACATCAGAAAAAATGATGGTGAAATTACTAAAAATGAAACTGCCGAAATTTAGTGGTAGTGTTAAAGAATGGTTTTCATTTTGGAGTGTTTTGCAAAAAGTTCACAATGACGCGAGTGTTCGAATTGAGGATAAATTTCAATTATTACGACAACGTGCTGTTGAAAATTCCCGCGCGTACGAACTGATTTTTAGTTATCCACCCACTTCTGAGAATTACGATTAAGTAATAAAAAGTTTAGAAAGCAGATTTAGGCGGAAAGATTTAGTTATTGTATATTATGTTCGTGAACTGCTCTCTCTCGTACTCCAAAATGTGACAAAAACTACCGAAAAATTGCCACTTACAACAATATGACAAAATGGACTTTTACATACGCGCATTAGATAGTCTCGGCGTAGTTGCTGATAATTGAGCAGCAATGTTATATCCTCTTGTAGAATCCTCACTGCCGGAGGAAATTTTAAGAGCATGGCAACGTAGCAGCAAACGAGGAAAAACAACGAATAATAAAGAGCCCAACAATGAAGAATCAAACCGTCTAAAAAGCCTATTGGAATTCTTAACAATTGAGGTTGAAAGTCAAGAGCAAATAAACATGGCATTATCAGGTTTTAATTTCGGAGAAGAACGTTCGAATGTCGATGAAAAGTATAAGAAGCCAAAAGTTAAAACAGAAGAGTCACCCCCAGCGACAGCTAGTTCACTGTTAACATCAAAAGAGAGTAAGTCTAAAATTTTTTGCGTGTTTTGTAAATGTCACGAGCATACTAGCGAAAATTGTGAACAAGCACGTAAATTAAGCTTAAATGAAAGATGTGAAATTACAAAAAAGAATAATTGTTGCTTTAGATGTTTAAGAAAAAATCACGTATCGCGAGAATGTAGAATGTAATTAACTTGTATCTGGTGTGGTAAAAACCATATATTATTAATGTGTGGATTTATTGAAAATAGACAAAATCTTGAAAAAAGTAATTCTATTGAAAAGCGTATAACGTATAATAAGCCCATCGAAAATACATTGGCTACATTCACTGAAGCACCCGATATTTGTTTACAAACACTTCGTGTTATTGTATATTCAGATTCTCAAGAGTTCGTCGCGCGCGCTATAATAGATACCGCTTCAGAACATTCTTATATAAAAAGTGAATTAATTTCAAAATTGGAATATAAGCCAATCAGTCGTGTTGATGTAAGCCATTCATTGTTCGGTGGTATAAAAATTTTAAGAGAAAAACATTGTTGGGTATTAATAAGACTAAAAGATTTTGAAAATTCGTTCGTATGTAATTTAGAAGCGTTAAGTAAACCGCTAATATGTAATACGATACCGATTTTAAAGAGTAAAAAATACAATAGTGTTTGGCTTAATAAATCAAAAGAAAATAATATAAAATTAACAGATATAGATTATGACGATGGGACGATTGATATTTTAATTGGCGGTGACGTTGCGGGTAAATTAATGACCGATCGCGTGATACAATTAAGTAACGGTTTAACTGCAATACAAACGCGTCTCGGTTGGACCGTTATAAAAAAATTACCAAATACAATAAATGAAAATGATTCTACGATAATGTTCACTTCGATGTTAACGCTTGACGCTAAGTTATCAGGTTTATGGAATTTAGGTGTTTTAGGGATAACAGATCCAATAGAGAAAATTAAAAAAAGCGATCAAGATATTCAAATCAAAAATTATATAGAAAATACAGCTGTTTTAGATTCAGATAATCGGTATAAAATCGAACTTCCGTTTAAAAAAGATTACCCTATTTTACCTTCAAATTACGAGATAGCGCAGCAAAGACTACGAAGTACTATTAACAAAGTGAAAAAATTAAATATCGAAAATGAATTTCTAGAATCTTTGAGCAGTGGTATACGGATAAAATTATTGAAATCGTCCCGCCGGAAGTGTTAAACAAACAGGCCCATTATTTACCGCATGGACCTATTCTAAAAAAAAAGCAGTACGACGCCTATTAGACCCGTGTTTGACGCGTTAGCAAGAGAGAAGGGGAGTCCGTCGTTAAACGCTTGCTTAGAGATAGGGCCAAATATAATTGAGTTGATTCCTTCCGCGCTTAAGGGCCCAAAACACCTTTTTTCTGGTCCCACCATCAAATTTGGGTTTATTGCTTTTCTTTATAGGAAATTTACTGTAGAATAAGCTCCAACAAGTTTTTTTACCCTATCTTATTTAGTTTCGTTTTTATGAAGAAATTAGTAGGATAAACTTTTAATTGATTTTTTTGTTAATTTTGCTAATTTAAGATTTTTCTAAAATTTTTAGCTAATCTTATAAAAACACTATGAGAACTTATTTTTTTATTACTTGATTCAATAATTCATAAATCATAAATTAATCTCAAAAAAGTTTTTTTTAAGAGATTTAATATTGTTTTTATTTATTAAGCATATAATGATATAATTTTTACAAAATTAAAAAATTTTAAGAATTATTTTAAATTAAATTTTTTTAATTTTTATTGATTTTTTTAGGTTCAATTGAAAAAAAAGAGTTTATTTTTTTTATTTTAACAAAATATTTATCTTGATTTAAGTTCTAAAAAGTTTTACATCCATATTTTATTTCGTTTTGATTTTGTAAAGAAACGAGTAGCACATAGTTATTCATGTAATTTTTTATCAATTTGAATTTCGTGCGTTCGCGATTTCAGCTCGTATCATTTCGCTACATGACAGTCAGTCTCAACTGATTGTATGGTCAGTTTGCAGTAAGTTTGTTTATTTAAAGTGCATTTAAAAATTATTAGTAGGTTTTGTGGTTTAATTTACGTAAAATTATTAATTTTTAATAAATTACACGTTCGCAAGTTATTTCATATTTTTTTATGTGCGCCTGAAATTCTACGTTTATCTAAATAGAAAGTGTATTCAAAGTGTAAAAAGCTTGAATTGACATTAAGAATACGAACCTCAAAAATGTCAAATAATGAAAGAGATACAAGAGGCAGATTTCATAACCAACATCAAGATAGAAAACGATCTACAGGAAGATCTAAAAAGAGGCCAAGGATATTTCTTGGTAGGAGCGAAAAAAATTCTTCTGAAGCTAAGAGAAGTAGAACCTCTACTTCTTTTACTAAACTGAAAAAAACAGAATTTTCAAGTTCCAGGGCAAAAAATAGAAATGTTGATATCAACGTTCTATCTTCTGTGTTAGAAAAATTGTGTTGCAGTGTGTGCCATCATAAGATAAAATTTATTCAAACTTCTTTTCGAGGATAAGGATTCAAAATTAGTATGACTTGTGATTTTTGTGATGAATAAGCAACTGTAAACTCTAACAAGAGAGAAAGTGCTATGTGAAATACGTATAAAGTTAACAGATATAATGTTCTTGCTGTTCGTGTGCTTGGCCATGGACTTGCAAGTTTGTCTAGTTTTTGTAGTTTAATAGATTCATCAAAGCCAGTTGCCCAGTCAGTGTTTAGTGCTGTAAATAGTTAAATAACAAAAGTATACGAACAAGTGGCAAAAGGTTCTACATCTGAAGCTGTTAAAAAATAACTTGAATCAACTTCCCCAAATAGTGCTGATCTTGATATAACTTTCTCAAGATGTTGGAGAAATTGAACATCGAACTTGGAAATGTATTTGTCGAGTGTGTCAGGACTTTGAATAATAGGAGATGATTCAATGTAGAGTGATCAAGTTAGTCTCATTCAAAAGAAGCACATACTCTGAAAAGAAAAGTACGAATAGGTGTGATGGATTTCTATACACCGGGCGCATATTAAATTCATGTAAGTGTATAATTCTAATTATTATTACATATTTGGGTATAAATTCTATTTGTAAATTTTAATATTAATTAAAATATAAATTTTAAATCTAAATTTTATTTCCTAATTTCGAATTTGAATTATAGAATAAAATATAAAATGATTACTCCATATTAAATATTATTTCTTAGTTTCCAGCTGATTCAAGGTTAGTACGAGTAATTCTAACAACCATCAGAGTAACGAATAACTATGTATATGTTGATTCTTACAACAAATACATAGTTTCATTGGCGAATAAGGATGAGTACTGACAAAATATCTTATAACAAGAAAGATTATTATTATTGATTATTTTAATAACTTATATCTTTTTGCATTTCAGCTTTATCTAGTCGATAACAAGGTTGTCTTGTCTGGTATCTCTTTTTTATATTGTTAGCTAATATAAATAAAAAATACCAGAAAAGAATCATTTTATGAAAGATAAGTATAGCATTGATAATTTTAAGATATAATAATTAAAAACTTTAAAGCTGTTTTTCTCAAATATTGAATTTTTAAAATTTTAGGTACTGCCCTGTAAGATTTGAGCTGAACCGCTGGATGGATTTGACTTTTCCAAACTGATTTAAGGTGGCTCCAGCGATTTTTGATAAAAAATAGGATGTACGGTAAAAAAATACTATGAAAAGTAGAAGTCATTACGATTTCAAAGCAATTTTGAAAATATAAGGTCAACACCCAAATTTGAGAGAAAAAAATTATTGAAATTTAGAAATTCAATACGTGCTCTTACGGCAAAAATAACATTTATGCTTATAACTCATTAATAAATTTATATTTTTTTATGAACCAAACATGAAATTGTAGATTTTTTAATTACAAATTTGAATAAATTAAGAATACGTCATGTCATCAGTGAAATAAAAAAGATATTTGGAAAATTGATGAAAATTGATATGATTACAACGCTGTTGGGCGTGGATTGCCAATATTTGTTGTCAACTAATAAAATTTAATACGAATTATAAATATAGAATTGACGCTGAAGCCACCTTAACTTCAGTATTAGTATCATTCTCGCGTGAATGGAGGGTTTTAAAATCGAATGACTAGAAGTTGTTAAAAAATCCAAAAATAAGGTAAAAAAATTAAAATTTATTTAATAAATTAATATTTTTTGTTGAAAAGTAAAAAATTTTTTGTATTTTAGGAATTCCCTTATTCACGCGAGAATGATGCTAATACTGAAGTTAAATCACTTTGGAAAAGTCAGATCCATCCAGCGGTTCAGCTCAAATCTTAAGGGGGAGTCATTATAAGAACAAGAATTCATCGAATGATTATGGGACTACAGCTAAAGCAAAATGAGCTTATAAAAGCTTAAAATGAAGGTATTTTAGTCTACTTTTAAATATAATTTTCATTTAGAAATAATTTAATTAAATCTAATTAATACATATCTTTTTTACTAACAGGGGGAAAAGGTGTTTTGTGCCCTTAATCGTTTTCGAGAGTTTGAAATAGGTGTCTCATCTGATATTGCGAGAGCCTTTTTACAAATTAAAGTAAAATCTGAATATAGAAATTTTCTTTGTTTTCTCTGGATTTCTAATAAAAAATCAGTTGTTTTTCGTCACGTGAGATTAGTTTTTGGATTGACTTGCAGCCCATTCATATTAGCGATAATTACACAGGCCCACAAAAAACAAAAGTATCTGTGCAATTTTTCGTCGCTGAATCCGAATTTGCAATAAAAAAGTAGGGTCCGGCTACTTTTTTATGGGATTTTGCTTGAAAAACCTCATTTTTTACGGTTTTTTCATGGTTTTTTTTTAAATAAAAAAAAATAAAGGAAAATTTAATTTTTTTGACTTTAGAATCGAATTTTACGGGAGGAAATACATCGAAAACCATGTTTTGAATTTTTTTTTTTACAGAAATTTCAACCTATCGTACGGCGATAAAAAGGCAGAAAATCGCGAAAAGTGAAAATTTGCTTCAAATTTGATTAAAATGACATTAAAATCAAGTTTTACGATTTTAAACCGATTCATTAACATTGAAAATACTTTACTGGGGGTTTTCGAGGTCGCTGATCTTCGGATGATGTGTTATCGCTTAGATCAGTTTCTTTTACATTAATCTGATTTGTCAAATGCTCGTCCACATTCAGAGAATCTAAACCTGCTGTAAAACTATGTCGTGATTCTTCATTTTCTAAACCTTCTATAAGGATATTTTCTGGAAACTCAACAGTTTTAGGACTAGAATAATGAACTTCTTTTTTTAAATGTAAGTCATACACTCTTGTTTATCAAAAGTAGCTATCGTTTTTAGCTTTTGTTAGCGTGATGAACTTGAACTTTGTAATCATTAGATACTCTCTGCATTTTGGATAGCTAAATTAAACTATCTAAAGTTCATAACTTATATTGCTACTTAATAGCAGTACTATCAAATACCTGCTGCTACGAAGACGTTAGCCACGATAACAACTGCCCTGAAAATGGGATGTGTAGAATGATTCGTCGGTCCAACTCTTCGTAGTAACGAAACCAGCGAAGGCGCGCTGTCTTGCAGGGGAGCGCTAAGATGTGAGAATGATGCCGTAGTGTGTCTGACGACGAGTTGACATTGTCCTCGTCAAAGTCAGAAAGCTCTCATACTTAGGCCTGAGGAGGTATGAGAGTTATCACCCCTAGGACGGCTGACTCACCTGCGATCGGAACAGGATTCTTAGCATGTGGGTTTTAGATATAATTTATGGCACATCACAATTCCTCATCTTTAACTCCGCTGGCACTTCTGGTAACATATGCAATCATGAATGCACTGGTAATCCTGATAACTTTTGTTATGTATGTGCAAAATTTGTTGAGTCGAAAAAAAAAGAAAAATAACAGAAACAATAAATGATTCGCATAAAGTATGTTTTAACATTGAGATTTCACAGAAAGACAAAAAATGGGTACCATATTTTGTCTGTAACTCGTGTCATATAATAATGAGTCGAGTTACTAAAAATCAGGACAAGACGTCCCTGAAATTCATTGCATCAACAAAATGGAAAGAACCAGAAAATGAAAACGATTGCTACTTTTGTACAACAAAAGTAGGGGGTATAGCTTATATTAAGAAAAAAGAAGTACATTATTCTAGTCCTAAAACTGTTGAGTTTCCAGAAAATATCTTTATAGAAGGTTTAGAAAATAAAGAATCACAAGATAGTTTTACAGTAGGTTTAGATTCTCTGTATGTGGACGATCATTCCACAAATCAGATTAATATGAAAGAAACTGATCTAAGCGATAACACATCATCCGAAGATCTAAGCGAATCCGACGGATGTGAAGAAAATCTCTCTTCAGATAATGATGAAGAATATGTACCTAAAGGTGTGGAGAAATCTGTGAAAAAATATAATCAAAAGAGTCTGAATGATTTATTTAGAAAGGCTGGTCTATCTAAAGAGCAATCTGAATTGATGGCTTCAGACTCTAAAAAGCGAAATATGCTGACAAAGAGAACTAAAGTAAGTGAATATCGTGACTGAGAGAAAATCTTTCGAAAATATTTTAAAGAAGATTCAGGGCTAGTTTACTGCATTGACGTAAAAGGACTTATTGACGAATTAAAACCAGGTATATACAAACCTGAGGATTGGCGCCTGTTCATTGATTCGTCTAAGCGGAGCCTTAAAGCAGTCCTTCTTCATAACACAAATGAGTACGCTCCTATACCATTAGCGCATTTAACTGTGCTTAAAGAAGAGTATTCAAACATTGAATTGGTTTTGTCAAAAATAAAATACGAGGAACATAAATGGCTAATATGTGGAGACTTAAAAATTTTATCTATGATACTAGGACAACGATCTGGATTTACAAAATATCCTTGTTATTTGTGTATGTTTGATAGTAGAGATAGGGAAAACCACTACAAAAAGAAAATTTGACCACTAAGCGAGTCATTTGAACCTGAAAAACGAAATATTGTAAAAGAGCCACTTGTAAATTCGTCCAAAATTTTGATACCACCTCTTCACATAAAACTTGGTTTAATAAAACAATTTGTCAAGGCATTATACCAAGATGGGGAATGCTACGAATATTTGAGCCAAGTATTTCACCACAAAACAGATGGTAAACTAAGGTATTTTAGATGGACCTGAAATTCGTACTCTATTTAGAGATGAAAACTTTGAAAGAACTATGAAAGATGATGAGAAACCAGCATGGTCTAGTTTTAAAGATGTATTAACAAAATTTTTGGGTAGCACTAAAGACGTAAATTACAAAACTATTGTAAAAAAAATGGTACACATTTTTGAAAAACTGAGCTGCCTAATAAACTTGAAGCTTCATTTCCTTGATTCACATATTGATCAATTTCCTGAGAACAACGGGGACTTTAGTGAAGAGCAAGGAGAAAGGTTTCACCAAGACTTGAAGGAATTTGAACGCAGATTTCAAGGACGATAAGGTATAAATATGTTGGCAGATTACTGCTGGATGATGAAGAGAGAAACATCTTCAAAAAGAGGACAAAAGCGTGTCAGAAATCCTTTACGCCGGTCATTTGACGAGAAACATGTGCGTAAGCGTGAAACACTTTAAAACTTTATTTAAAATATTTTTTTGGAAGACAAAAATAAAAATAGATATCGCCAATATCTAGTATCCAACATCTCACTATCGAAGTTGCGAAGTATTAGCAAAACTTCTACAAACTCAATTGATTAACCCATTAAAACTCTAAGGTACTTCTTAAAAGAAGCTAAAAATATTATAATGAAGTTCATGAATATCGCTATACATAAGTTCTAAGTCTTATTTTATGATCAAGAGTCGAAAAAGGTTCTAGTTTTGTGATTTATGTAGTGGAAAACCTCCAGAACAGTATCCAAAACATCGATTTTTTCAAAAAAATATCAATTTATCACGTTTATTGTCCACTTACGCCGACTAGGAGTTGTTTTTTGAGAAAAATGACTTTAAATTCGTGATCAGCGACCTCAAAAACCCCCAGTAGAGTATTTTCAATGTTTATAAATCGGTTTAAAATCGTAAAACTTGATTTTAATGTCATTTTAATCAAATTTGAAGCAATTTTTCACTTTTCGTGATTTTCTGCCTTTTTATCGCCGTATGGTGGGTTGAAATTTCTGTAAAAAAAAATTCAAAACATGGTTTTTGATGTATTTTTTTCCCGTAGAATTCGATTCTAAAGTCAAAAAACTAAAATTTTTCTTTATTTAAAAAAACCATGAAAAAACCATAAAAAATGAGGTTTTTCGAGCAAAACCCCATAAAAAGTAGCTGGACCCTACTTTTTTATTGCAAATTCGGAATCAGCGTCAAAAAATACATAAGAATATATAGGTCTGGTCAATTGCACAGACACTTTTGTTTTTTTTTTTGTGGGCCTGTGTTATTGAAATGACATTGCGAAAAGGTAAAGAAAAAATATTATTAGAAAAATATTCCGAATGATCTGAGAACACAATAAAAAAATTAGAAAAATCATTTTATCTCGATAATTGCGTAAAAAGTGTTGATGCACAAAACGTAAAAACTTTCATAAAGGAAGCAACAGCTATCTTAGCTACGGGAGGCTTTCAATTACGTGATTGGGAAAACACTCGTGACAATTCACTTAAATCTGAAACGTTAATACTAGGAATCGCATGGAATAAAATGTAAGATACAATCGGTCTAAATAATGATATGTTAGTTGATGAAAAACCGCCAAAAATCACCAAACGCGTAATTCTCGCAGCAATAAATAAGGTATATGATCCGATCAGTTTTTCGTGTCCTGTTGCTGTTCTCCCTAAAATTTTGTTAGATAAATTATGGTCCGAAAAAATCGATTAGGATGACGAGGTAAAAACAGATGTAAAAAATGAATTTTTACAATGGATGCAAGACTTGAGTTCACTTAAAAATATTAAAATTAACCGGTATATAGGAAAAAGTACCCTCTCATTACATGTTTTCGTTGACGCTAGTCATACAGCATACGCAGCAGCTGTGTTCGCTAGAATAAATTTTGCTGGACCGTTGTATATGAAAAGCGGAGAAAAAGGCTGGATATGTTTATTCACGTGTGCCATTTATAGAGCCATACACTTAGAATTTACTTCAACGTAATCCACGGAAGGGTTTATACTATGTTTACGTCGGTTTGTAGCTCGGCGCGGACGGCCAAGATATATATATATATATATATATATATACAGATAATGGCACTAATTTCGCCGGTGCTTATCATATACTGAGTCAAGTAGATTGGGACAAAATCGTTAATTACTCATTAGCTTTAAAAATAGAATGAAGATTTAATCCACCATCAGCTCCTTGGTGGGGGGGGGGGGATGGTGAGAAAGACTAGTGAGCATTGTTAAATCAATTTTGAAAAAAGTACTGTGAAAAGCCAGGCTTAGTTTTGAGTGTATAACCACAGTTTTGTGCGACACAGAAGCGGTTGTGGATTCGCGTCCGCTTACGTATATTACGGATGATGTTAATGATGATCTGAAACCACTCTCACCCTCGCTTTTCTCAGAAGAAATAGATGAAATAGGGATGCCAGATTTCGATATGCTTAATTTAGATAAATTGAATAAAAAATAAAATTTTCGACAAAAGATTTTTAAAGACGTAAGGAAGCGTTTTCGTAGCAAATATCTAAACCAATTATTATTAAAAAATAATTCAGTTAAAGCGCAAAAAGAAATTTAACAAGGCAGTGTGGTACTTATAGGTGACGATACGCACAAATGCATCGATTGGCCACTCGCAAGAGTTCTTAAAGTTATTCACAGTATCGACGGAAGAATCAGAGTCTGTGAATTAAAAACCCAAAAAGGTATACTTACGAGACCTGTACAAAGATTGTATTCCTTAGAAATAAGTTCAAATAGCGATCTTATACAAAATTAAAATGGAAAAGATCTTATGAAAAATAAAGTTAAATCAACAGTACATTTTTGTATAGATAATAATTGTAATGATCAACGAAAATGTACAGCGCCAAAAAATGATTGTAAATCAATAAAAACTGATCCTAATATTATAATTATACGTAGTGGGCGAAAAATTAATAAACCAATGCGTTTCAAAGATTAAATCTATTTATTATTTAATTATTTGTAAGTTAAACAAATGAGGCGGAAAGATGTAAAAAATGTATTATTTTTTATATCATATTAGTATATTTTCATTGTATATGGACGTTTTTAATTTATAACGATAGATGGCGTATATTATAAAACTTTGATTATGGCCATCTATAATTTTTGAATATACCATTCCGTACTACTATAAAATCCTTTTTTCTAAGTTAGATAACGGAGAGACCTGCTCGAAGTCGGATGTATCTCAAAAACATTGAAAAAATAGGTACTTCAGTAAGAGCCAAGAGGAATCAGTCTAAGAAAGCACCCCAAAAAGTCAAAAACAAGGGGACTTACTCTAATAAAGCACCCCAAAGGAGACAAAATTCAACCACATCCACGCCGTTGTCTCTGGGTCACGCAGAGAGTAGAATATGTAATTTGAACTTGAGTATTGTTTTTCTCGAAAACTATGGACTCAAATAAAAATTATCCATAAAAAAATGTCTTAGAATTAACCAGAGTACCCTCAAATTTTTTCAGAATTTTTTGTGACATTTTTTGAAAATTGGATTTTCCGAGTTTCCGGAAAAATAAAAAAATTGTCTCGAAAAATTCTGATAAAATTTAAGGGTACTTTTTGATAAATTCTAAGACATTTTTGTTCTTGGATAATTTTTATTTAAGTCCATAGTTTTCGAGAAAAAAAAATGAAAAAAGATTTTTAAAATATATCCATTTTTGCCACAATTTTGTAAAAAAAAACGTTTTAATGTTAATATAAAAATTTCCAGTTAAACTTCAAGTCTTCCGATCACCTTTGATCATGATTCGGAAATAAATCACTTGCGATATTATTGCAAAATAAAATACTAAAAAATGGTATTTTTGTAAATTTTCACGTTTTTCATGTTTGGATCGGCTATATCTCATTTCACGAATTTATGAAATTTCATTCCAGAGTAAAGGTAGTACGATTTTTTTTCGGACGGATAACATACGAAACAAATCCGTTGAAAACTCACTCAAAATTCGGTACGTTTGATCGTTAATAGGTTAATACACTATATCGATGTATTTTTTTCTCAGCTTTCCAATGGTGTGGTCAGATTTGCTAAAATTTTTCATTTTCCTATTAAAAAAAACACAAAATGTGTTATATCTCGAAAAGTCTATTATTAATATTTTTTTAAATACTTTTAATCGAAAGCTGAGATATTTTACATATAAAAAGTTATTTTGCACAGAGTGTTCGATTATATTTCAGTATGTAATAGAACACCCAGAAGTAGAAGTACTGCGCGTCGCCGCTGCCGCTACATCATGCTTACTTGTAAAACTAGTTATTTTTTGCAGTCACTAGGTAACTTAAGGCGACTTCGGATTTTAGGTTAGGTTTTATTTTTGAGTTTACAAATTACCCTTTCAATATGTAAAATTTTTCAGATTTTTTAATTTTCCACCATTCTACGGATTATAATAAATGGTGGCAAATTAAAAAATTCAAAAAATTTTAGAAGCTGAAAGAGTAATTTGTAAACTACAAAATGAAATTCAACCGAACTTCCGTAGTCGCCTTAAACAGAAAACGTTAAGCTATAAAGAATCGTCACAGAGGAATTATATACATATAATATCAATGAAGTATTCATATGGTATTGATATAGTATTAATATAGTATCAATACCGCGTCAATACAGTATCAATACAGTATTAATATAGTATCAATACAATGTTAATACAGTATCAATATAGTATCAATATAGTAATAATATGATATTAAAACAGTATCAATACTCTACTAATAAATTATTAATGGAATATCAAATAAAGTATTAAGAGTGCTTCAATAAAATGTTTTACTAGGCTTAACGAATATTATATTAATGTAATAAGATAATTTAACTCCTAACATCACATTACTAATATAGGCGTATTAATAGATCTTAATATAAAAAATAACCTTTTGCTCATAATTAATGTATATACATTAAATTTTATTGATTAAATCTATTGATTTCATAGTTCAAGTTAACAACTCTATCGACTTTTATTGTTTTTTAATGACATAAATCAATCATCATCAGCATTCATGAACTTTCATCGACATTACTGACAGGCAATAATATCAATGAAGTAAAATACATCTTTACCCTAGAACTCCCAGATAAGTATTCTTCCTTATCGTGACTTATGATATCACTTAACCGAATACTTTGTAAAAAAGTATGAAAAGCTCCATCCGCATTTCTATCTGTGGGGGTTCGATTATATAATTACCCCTCCGTTGATATCCAGACTTCAATTCAAGAGAACTGCTTAGTGCGATTAACATTCAAGCAGTTTACAAATAATTTCAAGTTTTATACAGTTTTTACTATTTAAAAACATACATTTTTATAATTTTCCACCAATATATAAGGATAAATTTGGTAAAAAAAAAATTTGATTCGCTAATAGCTTGGTGATAATATCAGTCTCTATTTCAGTCTCAATGAGTATCAATTGATTTGCTTAGAGCTTACGATGCTCCTTTGATTCATTATTTTCTTTGTAAGCAAAAATATATCATACGTGTTAAGCTTTGCCAGATCCATCTTTTCATAGTTTGATAAATGACTTGTTTACGCATCGCTATTGCTAGTTCTATCTATCCGTCTATTGTGCCCTCTGCTACAGAAACCTGTTTTTAACAAACATATAATAATTGCACTACATCAATACATGCACTATCACTGTGTGCATTAGCGATATAACTCATCAGATGTAAATATATTCCATATACGATTCTGTTTCATATAAAAGTTTCATATATTGAATGATATGGTTAGCCTTTATGATATCATTTCTATGTAAGCAGTACCTTTTTAATGAAAACATTATATTTTAGAGTTCACCATAAAATTTATTACTTTGATATGTAATTTAAAAGTTTTGAAGAAAGTTTTATTTGAATTGATTTAAAGGAAACATTAAAATATTTAAGTATCTAATCAACACTTAATATCATTGATATTTATTCAATACAAAATTAATAGTTTCAATTATGTATATATTCGAGTTTAAATTTAAACCTTTATATTAATTTATCATTTGTACATTAATATTTATTATTAAATTCATTTTTGTTATGTGATTCACTCTAAATCCTTGAACATCTATTTATGATCTATTTTTCTCATCAACATTCAATTCCGGCGAGAACTATAATTTGTGAGACATATAAGTGAAAAACGCCATGTTTTTAATAACTTGTCTTTCGAGGCGCTACCGCGCCCTTGGATTCAAACAGCGATAGGTACATATATTTTATGACTAGAATTTAATATGAGAACATTTTAACACAAAATAACGATATAACGATAATATAATAAAAAAATATTTAAATCAATTTATCTCTTCACGTAATTTAATCTGATATAAGCAACTCAATAATGGTGAGACTTAAGAAGGGGCCGAACTATCTGTCTTTGTCTAATAGCGTTTTTCATCATTTATGTAAACACTATCCGGTATAACAAGAAAAAAATAGCAGCCCCCGCTAGATATTAGTATAGTAAGTAAATTTTGGAATAACAACCAAATTTTTTCACTGCGTAGTTTTTGAATAATTAGAGACCTACCAAAAAAAGATAGGTTATATTCTAGATTGCTAGTAGGTCTCTAATTAGTCAAAAACTATGCGGTAAAAAATTTGGTTGTTATTACAATTTACTAATTATACTAATATCTAGCGGGGGCTGCTATTTTTTTCTTGTTATACCGGATAGTGTTTACATAAATGATGAAAAACGCTATTAGACAAAGATGGATAGTTCAGCCCCTTCTTAAGGGGATGTAAAATGGACACTACACCTGTATTCATAAATATTTACTATCTTGACATTTTATTGTAAAGTTTTCAATAAACAAATGCATTAGCTTGTAGTATGTACCATGAAGATTATTCGGTTAAATTTTTAAATAAATTCATTCATTAGTTATTGAGAATATTGGGTTCCAAAATTATTTATTAACATTTTTCAATTTTGTACAGGAATCCAAATATCTTAAAAACTAATGAATGAATTCATTTAAAAATTTATCTGAATAATCATCATGGCACATACTACAAGCTAATGCATTTCTTTTCTGGAAATTCAGCAATAAAATGAAAAGGAGGCTAATATCTATAAGTACAGGTGTAGTGTCCGTTTTACATCTTCTTAATTGAGATAATACATGTATTTATTAACTAATATCAAGTTACTTGTGAAATTTGAAGACTCTTTCTTTTTTTTATTTTAAGGTGACTAAGTTATCAGTAAATGAAACTTTCAACGATGAGTGTATAATTTCTATAATTCATATTTTTAGACCAAAAGTCATTATGATTGCTTTGATATATAGTTTTTAACATTACATAGTTGAATTTTATTGCATTAAACTTGAAATTCAATATTTATTTTATTTAAAAATGTTTGAGTATAAATTTCTATATGTTACATTTAACCAACTCATTTTAATATAACTTCACTAAAAAAAATTAGGGACACTAGTTATCGAAACCACGCATTTTTGCAAGTGGCGAGGTTCATTTTGAATTATAGACTCTGATTGAACGGACTTAAGAGCATGACGAAGCTGTCCGCCTTTTAATAATATTTCCAATCCTAACTTATGAATAAACGATGCGTTTAATAGAGTTTTTTTACTACAAAGAAAAAATTTGTAAGATTAAACTCTAGTGCGGACAACCCAAGGAATCCACCAAAATATTATACATACAAAGTTATAATAAAAACTTTCAATGTATCGTATTTTAAGGTTAGGTTTGTCGAGTTTTATATCTAATTTCCAATCAAAGCTCATGAAAAAATAACAAGTCCAAATGATTTTTTATTTTAACAAAAATTATTGTACTAATATAGCTTTAGTGCGGACAAGTCATTATATTTGTTTAATTTATGAATTTAAAAAAATATTGATAAAATAAAAAAAGCAAAACTCAATTGCTGCAGCTCCGACATGCCGTTAAGATACTCAGTGTCTGTGAGACAGATGATATTTGACTTACGCTCTCTGTGCACCGTTTGTTTTGCATAGCAACTAAACATTGTCCAACGTTTGTAAAATTTATATTGTACTTGTTGAATTATTTGCAAGTATAGTTAATAAAATATTAAAAATTTTTCTAAAATATTAAAAAATTGCATAGTTATTGAATTTTATTACCAATCTCATTGCAATTCCTGATCTGAAACGTAATGAAAGAAAAGTTTTTTTTACATTTCTGGTTATCAAGTGTAATATTAATTTAATCAGTGATCGCCCCTTTTCATTGAATCTTTGATTTGAAATTTTCTTGATTCTCATATTTAGAGTGTATGAAATATACAAAGTATTTGTGATTATTAAAATCAAATATTAGTAACTATTTTAAATAATATAATTAAATATTATAACAAATTTTTAATTAATTAATTGTTAACTATAATTTAATAATAATTCCATTAAAAAGCATCGCATACTTTATTTGATTCATATTATAATAGCCAGTATTTCAGAATACGTCTACTCTTCACTTTAAGACACTTATTGTCCGTCAACGTTGACTGAAAAACGTCTAAGCGCACGTGAACATCTGTGTCTTTAAGAGTGACGATCGTTACCCAGAGTTACAAAGACTCTGAGGGTCTTAATTTCAGTATAACCTACATCCCTAATTTTTTTCAGTGTTCTTTCAATGAAATTAAAAAATAAACTATTAATTATAATTTTAGGGCTCTAGATTTTTTAGATTTAGTGATATGAGCTATGACTGAAAAAAGTGACTACACAAATTCACAAAATATTATATATCAAAATTTTTGGTAACTTTTAATGCTTTGAAGCAATCTCATAAAGTTTTTATACACTGTTACGGTTGAATATCAAAAATGTATTTTAAAATGTTTGAGTATAAAATTTTAAAATTGTATTCAGTAAACTCTCTTTAGCTACACCTTTTTAAGTAAAATTTTAAATTTCATTAGCTGCTATCTAAAAGTATTTTTGCTTAATCTACAAATTAAAATGAAACTAGTAGTTACAATTATAAATCTTCAAGTCCTTTACTACGAGAGATATTTAGGAGGAGTAAACTCATGAATATGAACCCTCAAAAGAACAGTTTGGGCTATGATTAAGGTATTTACATCTGTCATGTGAATGAACAGGCTAAGTCAATGATTACGCTTGATCTAACTAGTTTTACAATTCCAATTTTAATAAGTGTCGCTTGTTGTTGCTGCTGTAACCACTGCTTAAGAGATAGATAGATAGATAGATGGATGGATGGATGGTTGGATGGTTGGATGGATGGATGGATGGATGGATGGATGGATGGATGGATGGATGGATGGATGGATGGATGGATGGATGGATGGACGGACGGGCGGACGGACGGACGGATGGATGGATGGATGGATGGATGGATAGATAGAGAGAGGGAGAAAGCGAGAGAGAGGGAGAGGGGGAGAGAGGGATAGAGAGAGAGAGAGAGAGAGAGAGAGAGAAGAAGAAGAAGAAGAATAGAGAGGAAAGTAAAAAAAAAGCAAGAAATTTTAGGTCAGGGTCGGATGTTTTTAAGAGCAATGTAAATTCACAAAGATAGAAAAAAAAAGACTTTCAATAACTTTTATCGACTGAGTCTATTGTCTTTATCAAATTTCATTAACTATTATTTCATTCATTATAAGATCATTAATATTATTTGAATTTAATCTTAATAACGTATGAATAATATTTTAAAATTATATTAATAGTATTTGAATATAGTATTTTTAGTGATTAAATGTGACATTAATAACGATTAAATATATTCAGTATTAACGGTATTTAAATATAATATTAATATTTTTTCGATACAAATATTAATTAAAACCTAAAAAATATAGTAGAGTGCATAACTGATGATTATCGATGAAGGGAATTGATTGATTTTGTAATATGTTTAAATTGAATATGATATGTGAATAGCTAATATGTGATACGATCGAAATTAAGGGTAATATCTTTATTATAACCTCGAAATTTGACATTTTGCTCATACAAATATTATTTTTTATTATTTTTATATGTTTATATATTCTAGTGAACTATTATTGTTTATAAAATGTATACTTAAACGTTTATCGAATAATTTCAGAGCTGTCTTGGAGCTGTGATATGGGCTTAATGTATGAGTATTATTATTATTACAATTCATATTTTAATAATTTTTTATTTCATTGTAGTTAATTAAATTGATAGTTATTTATGTTAAATTATCTAAAAAGTGATGCAAAGTCAGAAAGTATCAAAAACTGCTCCTATACAAGCTTTAAAATTTCTTGGGTACGGTAGCTCCGTGGTGTAGTGCTATACGTGTTTGCCTCGCGTCCGAAGGGTCATGGGTTCAATTCCGATGAAATTAAAAATTTTTTTAATACTCAAATAATTTTTATTTGATTTATAATAAATAAATAAATATAAAAAAATATTAAAACATCAAAATTGTATAAACTTAGAAATTTCGCAACAGCTTAATAGGTATCTAGCGGTTGGGAGCCATGTCTTCACTGCTCGATCAGCTGTTTCTTTCCCAATCCTGATTCACTTGTGTTAGAAAAAGTTTACCCTTCCTAGATCATTTCAATCAGCTGTTTCTCGCCAGTCGATCCTTAGATTAGAAAAAGTTACCCTAGCTCAGATAATTTCAATCAGCTGTTTCTCTCTCGATCCTTGCGTTGAAAAAGGTTCCATCTCCCCAAATAATTTCTGGCTCAATCAGCTGTTTCATTGGCCAAGAAAAAAGCATACACATCATAATTTACATTCATTTCATCATCGGACAGACTCCAAGTCATACCACCCAAAATTCTTTAGAGTACACTCCTCTTCTTCCACCTGATAAAAAAATATGACTATGAAATTCATAGTCAGTATGTTTCTCTCGTAGAGGGCGCAACTGACGTGTTACTACTACTAGTTTTAAAATTTACTGGACCCTAAGTGTTAACTTATATGCATCGTGTAGATAAAGTAGATCGCTATTATTCTAAGCTATAACTATATTATAAACTCAGATAATACTAATAAATTATAGTTAATATTTTTACATCATTTATTTTAATCTTTAAATGTATACTTATATATTTACTTATAATAAATATTTAATAATTAATAATATTAAAAAAATTATGTGAAAATCAGGGAGCATCTATTATACAAGTTTTAAAATCTCTTTAGTACGGTGGCTCCGTGGCGTAGTGGTATACGTGCTTGCCTCGCGTCCAAAGGGTCGTGGGTCCAATTCCGACCAAAGTCAAAAAATTTTTTTAATGCTTAAATAATTTTTATTTAATTTATTATAATTAAATAAATATTAAAAAGTACTGAAAAGTAAAAATTATGAAACTTTAGAAATTTTGCAGCAGCTTAATAGCTATCCAGCAGCCGGGTCCTCACCGCTCGGTCCTGACTCACTTGGGTTCGAAAAGGTTCCTCCACCCTAGCTCGAACAGCTGTTTCTATCTCAATCCTTGAATTAGAATCGGTATTATTTCAACTAGCTCTTTCATTGTCCGCGCGTTAAACATTGCTTGGGTTAGAAAAGGTTCCCCCACTCTAGCTGTTTCTCGTGTAATACTACGTAAAACATCGCTTGGGTTAGAAAAGGTTCCCCCACTCTATGTCGTTTCTGGCTCAAGTCAATTCTGGCTCATTTAAGTTTTAAATCAGGTGAATTAGAATAGGCATGGGTTAGAACCGACATAGCTTATCTACTTGCTTCTTTTACACGCGATGTAGAAAAAAATGCTAATTCACTTTTATCCCAAAATCATAGACATGATGATAAATATTCAAAATATTTTTATTAATTGTTGTGGTGCACCGTCACTGAAACAGTGAATTTTATTCACTGAAATACTCTGTTAGTATTTCTTGATGTGAACGTGAATACTGCTAATAAATCATGATTTAAATTATCAGAAATAATAACAACCTTCACCCTTGATTTCTTCTTCTGTTTTGTAATAAATATAAGCAACAAATACAGTGGCTTGGTTATTGTTCCATAGTAGGTTATTTACAATAATCTCATTTTCTTGCAATGCAACTTTTAATGCTTTAAAATAAGCAGATTGTTCAGTAGAAGTAAAGGCGTATGGTAATAATTGCTTTATTTTTTTACAAAAAAATAAAATAAAGTCTTGTACATCATCAGTAAGATTTTTTAAAGTTGTAATTGTTGTAGATATTCATTGCAAATGGTTTATTTCTTCAATATCATTGTCTTTATAGATTGTAGTGAGATATGTTTTCAACTTCTCAATTCCTGGACATTCTTTACATACACCTAAATAGCATTCGGAGGATAAATCGTTAGAATCTGTATGATAAATTTTAATATTCCTTTGTAGGTCGTCAATAGATATTCATAATTATCTGTCAATTGAGATAAAGAACAACATAAAATAAATATTATTTATATATTAAAATTAAATAAATTTGTAAAAGTTATGCAATATCTACAATTTTATGCCTGATATTAACAATTTAATATTTTGATGTAAAGAACAGACACAATTTTAGCTGTTAATTACTACTAATGTATTATTGCATTTTTACCAGAAATATAATATGTATTGCATAAATCTGTTGTGTTTTGGATTTTTAAAGGTACTATTTTGGTTAAAATTTTTAATTTAAATTAAAATAAGTAATTGATTAAGAGCTTGATCAAAATCACATAACTTTTTTCGAGTACGGTTTTGAAATAGGACCCACTTCTTGCGGTAATTTTTTTGATAACTTTATCATATATTTCGAAACATTAAAATGCTTTATAATTTGATCATACGTCCAACTAATAGGCAAGAATGTTAGTAGCTGCATATTTTCATTCTTTGTATTTTCATAATGAAATTTTATTTTTATATTTTTAATCAAGTCATGAAAATCTTCAACTACTTGATTTACGAACAAATTTACACTGCTTATTTCGTCTTCTATTAAATCATCCACTATTTTTAATTGATCTATGTTCTGTCAAAGCGTTTTATTTGCATTGGCCAGAAAATAAATTCAAATTAATAAACATAATGATGCAAATTAATTTTTGCAAGTGTACAAATTTGTTGTTGAGACATTAATGCTTATACAAGACTTTTATTGACTCTTTAAGAGGAGGTCACGTATCTCTGTCCTTTTCTAATCAAAAAATTGAGTTTTTTACACGAACTAACAACTTTAGCAAAAAATGAAGAGAAAGCCGCATCTCGTAATAAAAAAAGCAATATTTTCTTTGATAAGAAAGAATTAATTTTATTGCTTCGTTTTCAAGAAAACCTTGAAAAACCAAATTGTCCACCCTAACCTCTATGATTTAAGTTTTTCAAGGTTTTCTTGAAAACGAAGCAATAAAATTAATTCTTTCTTATCAAAGAAAATATTGTTTTTTTTATTACGAGATGCGGCTTTCTCTTCATTTTTTGCTAAAGTTGTTAGTTCGTGTAAAAAACTCAATTTTTTTATTAGAAAAGGACAGAGATACGTGACCTCCTCTTAAATATACTTACATTCCGAACTAGATTTCTAAAAAGATTGACAATAACTTTGTACTATATTGCGACATTTATAACATAATCTGTCAGATGTTGTTAAGGTTTTACTGTATTTTGCATTAAATTTATCTGCAAGAGATTTTGGAACTTTACGTAAATTTGTCCCTTAACACTTATCTGTTGCATGTATTGGTTTTCTACAACGATTAAATGCAATTGTATTTATTTTATAAATAAAACTTCATCCTTCTTCATCTTCTTTGCAGGTGGTTCGTCTTACTCCGCCAGCCACTGCGCTTAGTCGCATTGGCTCTCCGATAAAGCTACATATAACTTATATAGTTTTGGCTTATTTTACAGATCCTATTCTTCTATAAATTTTCATTTCATATCGCTACTAAGGTGCTACAACTGGTGACCCGACTTCAAGAACTCAACAGCGACCTTCTTCTTCTTCTTAATTATTATTTTGGCCTCTTGGCTTGCTTCATATGAGCGTTACGTCTTAGGCCATCACCAAGTGATTATTATATTTTTTGTTTTTGTTGCCCAGTGGGACTTTTTATTATAATTCAAGTTTTGCCCAGAGGGACTTTTATATATATATATGTTTTTGTGTTCTTCGGGTTTATTCCCTCGGAAAACTTCGAAAACTATTTTTTCTAATTTTTCCTAGGGAATCAAACCCCGATCCACTGGGACGCAAGGTCAGTTGATTTTTACAACTGCACTTTTTCATCCCTTAGCGACGGAGCTCGTAAGTGTGTACTGCGTACAAAGCACATATAACAGAGGTGCTCGTTTGAAAAACAGCCGAGAGCGAGATTCGATCCCGGTTCCCCAAGCATACGAATCCAACGCTCCTACCGACTGTGCCACAGACCGGCTCCTCAACAGCGACCTAGCAGCTATTTTCTCGATGAAGCAACGGACCTGGAGGGACGCCTCGAAATCCCGCCATCTTGTGTCTTTTCTCTGTGCTGGCCAAGCACCAAGTTTGCTGCTGTTTTGTTGCTGATTCACGCACCAGGAGTTTTGGGACTAGCAAAAAGCGGAGCACCGCTGATCTTTTTTAAAGGTAGCGAGAGTTGTCAAAACACACTTTCTTTCATATGTTTCTTTTGTAAAAATCTGCAAAAATTCGCGTCAAGTTCTTTGTTTCTAGAAAGTTCTGGCTACGTGGCGCCATTTAATTATTAACGCGCCTAGCCTAGAGTAAATTCTCTTTTTCACGGCAGTGCGTGTTGTGGCTGTTAAATTTAGTAAATCGCGGAGGAAATTTAATTTACCACTTTTGTGTAAAAGCACGCCGTTGACACGCGTTGTAAGCTATACACGCATTGTGCCTGGCGTTTAAAAATTTCTCTCTTGCGCAATATTTTACGAAAAGCATAAAAAAAATCAACTTTCGCAAAGAAACCGTATGCTCTAAGATACGCGTCATAGGTTATGTGCGCATTTTGTCTGGGATATAAATTCTTTCCGACCGGCAGCTACGCGAAATTGCCTTAAGGGAATGTGACAGGGTATATGATTTCTACATAGTTACCGATATTGCAGTTTCCAAATTTTTTATCTTTAGTAACAAATTTTCAGAAATTTCTCTATATTAGCCTTTTTATTAGAAGAATTGGAAGACTGTAATGTAGAGATATTTTTAAAAATCTTGGATTACGAACCAATAATTTATTACATTACATTCCGTTAAGTTGTCATGGGAGCCGCACATTAATATGGTAACTAAAAAATTGAATAGGATAATGTATAGTTTACGGTTCTTTCGTCGATTCACCACTGAGGCCCTGCGTAAACAACTCGCAGCTGCCTTGCTGTTTCCGCACCTCGACTACTGCTCAGTAGTTCTGTTTGATGCTTCGCAGGGGTTGAGAAGACAATTACAAAGACTACAAAATTCATGTGTGAGATATGTATTAGGCGTAGGAATGGGCGATCATATCTCTCCTCATAGAGCTGCGCTTGGTTATCTGCATACTGATTCAAGGAGACAGAATTTTATGGCTGGACTTACGTACAAAATCGTGCGCATGAATACTCCCGAGTATCTAGTGAGTCTCTTCACTAGATATGTACCTATGGTAGCCACTAGAGGAGAGATTAAGAGCAGGCCGGATTCGCTGTCCTTGTCTAATTGGCATTTTTGTTATTTACTCAAGTTTTAATCGGTGTATCTTCAAATTAAAGGTCGAGCGCAATAGATATTATTATTATGAACATCTATGCACAAGAAAAAAAATATCTACCGGTTTGTTTTTGAGAAAAGTAAGTAACGCCAAAGTAAAAGTTCATGTTTATAATATTTTCGCGTTACTTACTTTTCTCAAAAACAAACCGGTAGATATTTTTTTTCTTGTGCATAGATGTTCATAATAATAATAATATCTATTGCGCTCGACCTTTAATTTGAAGATACACCGATTAAAACTTGAGTAAATAACAAACAACTCAATTGTTACTCGGTCGGTATCAGATTCTACTCCGGCCTACCGTTAAGGATTTCGCAGTGCCATTCATTCGATGAGGCTTTAGTAAAACCTCATCAGCGCTATATCATTTGAGTTTGGAATCGCGCGCGTTCGTGTATTTTGACGGATCGTATTTCACTTACCCCCACCAGCCAACGTTCAGTGCTCGAACTATTGCTATATTTACAGTGAACTACTCTGTTACTATACCTACCTAATAATGTGCGTCGCATATTTTAGACCGCTGTAGTTTCAACCTCGCGAACAATAATCGTTCTAGGACGTATAGAACCACTGGCGTTACGGATTTTTTACGGTGTTTATACAAGTAAATAGAGTTATATAATTATTTTATTTATCTTTAATATTTTCAAAATTTTAAGGAATATATTTTTATCCTTTTACGTTTGTTTATATTTAATCATTTATAATATAAATTATATAACAAATTATAAATTTTTTATATGAAGAGTGTGATATTAATTTTTTAGTATTTAAATGAATAATTTAATTAAATTCAATTCATTAAAAAACGATTCTATATAAATTTATAATATATTTTTAATATATTTATTTTAAAATTATAACTATAGTTATTATGATTTTCTTACCTATTTTATTGTTTCTAATATATATTTAAATTAATCCAAAATAAAATAAATCATAAGTTTCCAGCAGGAGATTTAGGTTGGAGTATAGGATATAAAAAAAATGAAAATATTAAAAAAAGTGATTCTCTTACAGTACTACAATATTATTTATATAGAATCCATTGGAGACCAAATTTAAAAAATTTCAATCCTATTTAATATTGTGGAAGATTAACACAACAATACATAATACATGCATATGTGATGGTTGAAAATAATAGAATGAATTTTTTTAGAAATAATCAAAAACAATTACGAATAAAATGTTATCAAGGTTTATTAGATCATGTAAATAGTGCTTCAAATGTTTTAACAAATTTTGAAAACAAAGAAAGAATTGGAAATCTCTTTATTTTACCCTCATAATATATTGGTAGTCCAAGATATATGCAGCAATATTATCAAGATGACATGGAAATAATGAGAACAGCAGGAAAACCAAACTTATTTATAACAACGACGTGTAATCCTAAATGGAAAGAATCGAAAGAAATTTTTAAAAATTTTTCAGAAGGGACAACTCCCAATGACATATCAAATATCACAGTAAGATTATTTTATATAAAATTTAAAATGTTATTGAATGATATTATAAAAAACGAAATTTTTGGTCCTGTTATAGCTTATGTATTTTCGATTGAATTTCAAAAAGGGTTACCTCACGCGCATATTATTATAACATTACATCATAATCATAAAATATTAATAAATATATTTCAACAGAAATACCTTCTTCAGAAAATAAATATTTACAAAAATTAGTAATTAAACACATGTTACATGGACCACATACAGATAAATCACCTTGTTACGAAAAAAATAGAACTATATGTAAAAAAAAATTCCCAAAATCATTCAATAAAATTACAATAGTTGAAGAAAACAAATATCCACAATACAAAAGAAGAAATAATATTTTAGATAATCATACGTATAATTTAAAAAATAATAAAAAAATTATACAAGTTGATAATTCTATGGTAGTTCCTTATAACAGTTTTTGTTAGCAAAATATGATGCTCATATCAATACTGAACTTTGTATGTCAATACAAAGTATAAAATATATTTATGATTATATTTATAAAGGTGTAGATAAAGCTTACTGTAAAATAAAACAAGATAAAATTGAAGAAAATAATAAAGATAATGTTTATGAAATAACTCAATACATAGATGGAAAATATTTAAGTCCAATGGAGGCCGCATGGAGATTACAAGAATTTCCACTATGCGGTAGAAGTCATACAGTAATAAGTTTAAATATGCATACAGAAAATCAACAAAAAATAATTTTTGATGAAAATGATATACTGTAACGGCTCATATTAATTTTGAATAGAATTATTTAACTTAATATAAATATTGCATAAATAATTTGTCATTATCTATAAAATAGAATGATTGTCTGTAATAATAAATTTAAATTACATTAAAAGTATAAGTAGGACTTCTTAGTTACCTACTGAGGTCGATAAGATAACTTAAATGTATATATATATATATATATATATAGATATAGTAAAATGATTATAGAAATAGAATGTTCTATTTCTTTTAATAAGAAGTATTATCAATAATTAATTGTTAATAATAAAATGTAACTTTCTAAAATAATGGTGTATATATAAATAGAACATTTTATTTATATAATATGTATAAAAATGATTACTCTATTTAAAGTTTAAAGATTTTAATTAAAAAATTAGCTTTTTTAATTAATAAATAATAAAATTAGCTATAAAAAATAGTCTATTGAAATGTAAAGGAAATAGAATGTTTCTTTTACTAATATATTTATCTTAATTAAATGTTTCTTTTGTAAATATATAAAATAAATGTTATGGAACATTCTATTTCCTAAAATATAATTCTTCAATAAGAAATAGAACCTCATAGAAGGTTTATGAAATAATATAAAAGAGCGTGAATCCAAGCAAGCTCTCTCATTATCTTTTAGATGTTCGACCATGTAACATCTAACATGGATACTATATTCATTAAATCTTATACTGTCAGAAGTATAAGATTTAAGCATTCTATCTGAAAGTACTAAGTAACTTTTAAATCTTTGTAAAATATATATTTTCTTAATTTTTTAATAAAAAGATTAAGTGTTTCAAATTTAAATGAGACTGTGTTTAAAAAGTTATTGATAAAAGTATAACTCATCTCACCTCATTTATCATTCTTCATAGAAATACTAAACAAATTAATTATCGCACATTGAAGAGTATTGCACTTGGATATGTCGTCGATAATAATTTGTTTATTCATTTTGCATTAAATAAAAGTGTTATTTATCGCACGTCTAAGAGTATTGCACTCAAAGATGTCGTCGATTGAAACACTTTTCTACATATTTCATACAATAAAAAAGTTTATTATCGCACTCTTTAGAGTATTGCACTCAATGGAGTCGTCGATAATAACTTTTATCACATTACCCTCTCCTCCACACGTAAAGAAAATTATAAACTATCGCATCTCCAAGAGTATTGCACTGGAGGAGATCGTCGAAAAATGTAATTTTCTTTTATGATATATGCATATATGCTGTATGCACCTTGTATATGCATGTATAGATTAAATTAATGAAGTAAATTTAAATTCGGTAATTGAAATATTACCTGGCGACCGTGAATAAAGTCAAGCCCGCTTCAATACATTCAGCATTAAACAAATACGAAACAACATTGACCGCATGGTTTAAATTGAATAAAAAAGATGATTTTGCTAAAAAAATTAAATATGTTAATATCCCACAATATTATATTTTTAATTCTAAGACTCAATCTTGGATTAAAAGATCAAAATTTAGAAAAAATATAGTCATTGGTAGATTAAATGTAGTATCACCAAAAGATAGTGAACGTTTTTTTTTAAAATTAATATTAAACAGGGTAGAAGGTCCAACATCTTTTAAGGATTTACGAACTTACGAAAATGTAACTTATAATACTTATAAAAAAACTGCTCTTGCAATGAATTCAATAGAACACGAAAAACAAATTTATTATATTTTTGAAGAAGCATGCCATGTTATGTTACCAGTACAATTACGTAAATTTTTTGCATGTTTTCTATTATGTGAAAATATTCAAGGTAATATTATTTGGGAAAAATATAAAAAAAATTTTTATAGAAGATTTTAAAGAAAATAAAGAAAACAAAGCTTTATCCCATATTAATCAAATATTAAATTTAGAAGAAATGTCATGTGAAAATTTTGGTTTACCTGAACCAAATGAAAACTATATCGAGGAAAACGAAGAAATTAATGATCAAATTATAATTTTTAGTACAAAAAAATTTGATAAAATGTATAAACGATTGAATAACGATCAAAAACATTTTTAAACAAATAATAAATAATAATCATAAAATTTTTTTTATAGATGGACCAGCAGGTTCTGGAAAAACATTTTTTTATAAAACATTAATATATTATTTTATAACAATAAAAAAATAAATTCTTATCAATGGCTTAGACAGGTATTGCTTCAATTTTATTACCAAAAGGCTTAACCTGTCACCGAACTTTTAGATTACCGTTAGATTTAAATAACATTGAAAGTGCATTTTTAAAATTTGATTCAGATAAGAAAAAATTAAGAGAAGCAAATGTAATTATATGGGACGAAGCATCAATGATTCCTAAAAATGCTTTAGAAATAGTTGACAAAACATTAAAAGATGTCTGTCATAATAATGAAATTTTTGGAGGAAAAATTATTATTTTAGGTGAAGATTTTCGTCAAATTTTACCTGTATTAAAACATGGAAATAAAAATACAATTATAAAACAAACTATAAAATATTCAACCCTATGGCCCATGTTTCATGTTTTTAAATTTAAAGAAAATGTAAGATCTAATGATGAAAATTTTTCATCATTTTTATTAGATATCGGAGAAGATAGTTGATACATTTATTATACTATAAAAATGGAAAACTAATAGTGTTTGTAATAAAATTTATGAAAAAATTAACAATAATTATTATTTTTCGAAAAATGTTATTTTAAGTTCACATAATGAAGATGTGAATATTTTCAATAATAAAATATTGAATTTAATTAATAATGAAACAATGACATATTATAGTATTGATTATGCAACATATATGGGTGTTGATCAAACAGATGATAATATTCATTTAAATTATCCAATAGGAATGTTAAATAATATAAGAGAAGGATTACCTCTACATGAACTTGATTTAAAAATAAATGCCGTAATAATGCTGATTAGAAATTTAAGTATAAAAAATGGATTATGCAATGGAACACGATTAAAGATAACGAGATTATTTAAATACAATATAGAAGCTGAAATAATTACAGGCGAAAATAAAGAAAATAAAGTTTTTATACCGCGTATTACATTAAGCGCAAATGAATCATCGTCTTTGCCATTTATTTTATATAGAAAACAATTCCATATTGTATTAGCTTTTGTTATAACTATAAATAAATCACAAGGTCAAAGTTTTGAAAACGTAGGAATATTCGTAAAAAAACCTTTATTTTCACACGGACAATTCTATGTTGCTCTTTCAAGAAGTAAAAATCCTTCTAAAATACATAGGGTAAGTGCGCCAGTTATCGTTGCCCCCCCGACTACCGTGCTCCTTCGATATTTTAATACAATAAGATAGGTTTAAGCTTTAATCAATAATACAAAAAAAATTTTTTAATATTTTTAAAGTATAATTTAACTATTAGAAAAATAAAAATTTAATTTATCGACTTTTTATATTGTATAAATAATGTTTGAAATTTTTGTAATGTGATTTATGCGTTTTTAGTGCGCGAGTTATCAAAAAGCTTAAGAATTGCATGTTTAATTCAATCGTTTAAAGTATTAAAAAATGTATATTAATAATATGTAAATGCATTTTACTATAATAAAATACTTACAAATTTCGAAAAAAACTTACAAATTGCGTTTTTAAATTATTTTTTATTATTTATTTATAAAATATAGTAACTGGAACGGATTTAAGCATATGATTCAATTATCGTGCACGATAACTAAACCAATTTTTTGGTATAATCTTAGTTATCGTGCCCTCTAACATGTGAGCATCGAAGAAAACATAACCTCAAAAAAAGATAAATCGACGAAAAATGCACGGTATACGACGCTCGATATTTGGTCGAGGGCTTGCTTACTGACAAAACGCATTTAGTTGGGGGCGCGGAAACTGACACACGGTATATAGAAATCTGAAAATTGAGCAACACGGTATTTGACGCATGCATCAATTCTTATATTTTAAATAATATTTCAAATATTTTTCTATACATAATTAATCAATTATGCTTATTAAATAAAAGATGCTTCAACGTTTATAACTAATATCAATAGTTATCGAGCATTAATAGAAAAATCTGTTTAATTTGATAAAATCTTTAAGAGGTTACGTTAAACTCACGGTAACTGGCACATTTACCCTATTCAAAATGAATTAAAAAATAAAAATGAATTAACCAATATAGTATGGAAAGAAGTACTAGAGAAATAACAAATAAAAAACCTTTAATTTTTTTAATATTAAAAATATATTTATATTTCTTACATACTAATAAAACATTTGTTTTTTTCAGATATAACATAATAAAACAAAAAATAAAAACATACTTTAAATATTCCATAAAAAAATTTAATATAAAATAATAAAAAAGAAAATAAAAACAAACTTCAAATTTTCTATAAAAAAAATAATAACAAAGTTATTTAAAGTACAATTTAATTAATACTAATAATAATTAAATCATTATAAAATGGAATGGGATCCAGTTTCAAATAAATACATTGTTGTAGAAAACTTACAACATCAAGAAGAATTAGATGATTTAAATAACCAAATAAACGAATTTGAAAGATTTCAAGAACAGTATGAAGAATATATGGAAAATTTGAATGAAAATAGAGATTTATCTAGATTAAATAATGCAATTAATAACTATATCGGTATTGAAAATGGAAAACTTCATTTTGAAAATTGGAACAATGTAATATATTATTATAAATATATGACAAATAAAATTATTCAATATAAGTTAAAAATACGTGATCCAATAATGGAATATTATATCACAACTTATAATACAATATATTATTAATATTTATTACGTATTGCTAATATGATTTTCTTTATATTATAAAATATAATATAAAATATGTTTAAGTAATAAATCAATATAAATAATAAGTATATCTTTTATAATAACAGAAAATTAATCAAATATATTAAGTAAGAAAATTAACATTCATTTCATACATAAAAAGACTTAATTGCATTAAGATATATTTAAAAAGAAATAAATAAAATTTAATAAAATAGAAAATATATACTTTACAATATTATTTATGAAGTACATGGATTACTAATTAATTGAATTAATATTATAATTATGATAATGGCATTAAAAGTTAAAAAAAAAAAATTATAATCCTATTATAACTTGCACATTTTTACTTGAATTTAAATCTAATAAAATGTTTAAACAATAAATAAAAAATTATTTTATGAAACAAAAAAAAAATTAATAAAATTCATATCATTATGTATCATATTATACTAATTTTTTTAATTAATGAATAATATTAAAAATCATTTATTATTAAATAAATAATCAATAATTTTAAGAACAACAAACATGAAAATACATTCTATTAATTTTGTAAAAATTATTTTGATAAATCTTTTTTAATACTAGCAAGAAAGTCAAGGATATTAAAAAACAATATAGATATATATTTTATACATCCAAAAGACTTAAAAATAAAATTAAGATATATTAAAAATGAAATTAAAATAATTAATAAATAAGGAAAAATTATATTATTTAATTTTATCGTTTTATTTATGAAATATATTAATTAATAATATTATGATTATCATAATGATAATGAAATTTATTGTAAAATATATACTTTGATTAAAACTAATATAAAAAAAAAGGAAATATATTAATTTCGAGTATATAATAATATTAAAAAACATAGAATTCAATCAGGTATCAAGCTTTAAATTTAGAATAATTATAATAAAAAAATTTCTGTTCTAGATTATTGTAAGACATGTTACAATAATATTTAATTGAAAAATATCAAGTTATAATAATTATTCTAATAAATATACTTAAACAAAGATTTAAAAAAGATACATATTAATTAAAAAATTTTTGTATAACAATAATATAATAACAAATTGCACAAATAATAAAATGACTTTTAAAACTTTGTTTAAATATCTTACATTGATGGTGAAGGATGGATTGTAAATAGAGTCTATGGTATAAGGAGGAAGGAATATAGACTCTTATGGTAGTGTAGGGCTACAAGCAAAGGGAACCATGGTTTTATTTTGAATAATTGTATAAAAAAAGGAATAATTTTAACATGTCTTAAAATAACTTAAAATTATTATTATTAATTTTATATAATTATTTAAAATAAAAGAAAAAAAACCAACGCGCCGTAATACCATACATTTTTTATTATTTAATTTATATTATAAATTATTAATTGTAAGATATTATTGACAGTACCTCTTCGGGTGGTGTGGAAATCTGTTTGAGCAAATATATAATTAATATTAATTTTATTAATAATTTTTGTCAGTACAAATTTCATTACTGGCTGACATATTGTAAATATAAACGGGGGTTGGCGAGCAGCGCGAGCAGGGGGTACTCCCCCTATATATATATATATATATATATATATATATATATATATATATATATATATATATATATTATTGTTGTATAAAAAAATAGACTGACTCTAATTCTTAACCTATCTGTGATATGAAACATGTATTTTTTTGCGCTTTTATAATTAATTAATTACCGATAACAACAATAATTTGTTGGAGGGGAAGGGAGTGATGTGGAGACACACACATGTCTATGTATGGCGTATGACGCTGTAAGCGCACCTATATACATGTCATTGTATACCTGTGAACGCCTCTGCACAGGCTCATAATCAGACGATGGCTCTCCAATAAAGCTACATATAACTTATATAGTTTTGGCTTATTTTTCAGATTCTGTTCTCCTGTACATCTTTATCTTATATCGCTAATAAGGCGCTACAATATAGTCAGATAATTTTAATTATTGACAAGTTTTATCAACCATAATATCATACTATGTTATTGTTCATTAAGTTCAAATGCATAACCATAATTCGAGTCAAACTAGATACAATTAGTTTAATGGCTTAGGATCAGTACACATTGTGATATTCTTCCCTACAGTACGCTGAGGTCCGTTAGGATGCACTTCTATGAATGTTACGAAATTCTGCGCGCAATTAAGGGTTCAAATTCATAAACGTAATCCAAGTAACAGTTGTATAATCTGTTTTTTTTTCTTATTACGAGAGAGACTAAAAAAGAATAAAATTCAAGAAACAATCGTTACTTGAGTTAAGTCCACAAATTCGAGCACTAGGTCCGAATTTATAGTCGATGCTCGAACTCAAACAGACAACGACAGAATAAAATTTTATCATGAGGGAAACAGAGACAGAATGAGGTTTGAGATTCAGATTGAGTTTGAGCATCGACTATAAATTTGGATCCTAGTTTATAGAATGTTGATCATTAAGTACACTTGGCAGAAAGGATATTTTTCCGAATCTTTTGAAATGCTCCAATAAAAACAAAGTTTAAAACGGAAAGGTCCAATGAAAGGTTAGAATTTTAAATCATTCGGAAAAATATCCTTTCCACCAAGTGTACCTAATAAGGATGGATATTGCAAATTGAAAAAATGATGATATTTACTAGATCAATAAAAAGTATTCCGATCAATTCTATTTATTTTTGGTTTGGACTCAAATTTACATCAAAGTTTTTGTCTTCTTGCATAAATTCTAATAGGTTAATAATCTTTACTTGTTTTTATACAAATAAATCTCAGAAATCAGGAAAATATGAAATATAAAATATATTATTTTAAAACATTGAAAATAAAATGGGTATTTTATGTATTTTTATTTTTATAGGTATGAATCAATATTCATAAATATTGATTAATAATAGATATATAGATCTTTTATTTATCTTTTAATAATATGGTTATTTAAAAACAATGTTTTTGACTTTCGGGTGACTCCGTTACATAAAAAAGTAAATCTTACATTCAACGTTCTTTTCAATTGTGTATCTTACATGCTTTGAATGTGAAAAATTAATTCAGAAATTTTGTTATAATACTTATTTTTCTATGGATTTAAATTAAAAATTAATAAGTTCATAATAATATATATTATTTGTGGAAGAATTTCTTACTACCCGGTCGAAAAAGGTTAGTTATAAAATATAGCTAAAAAAATAGTTAAATATATAGCTGTATCAAGCTGTTTTTACAGCTATATCGATGTGTTTTTTTAGCTGTTTTTTATAGTTAAGTATGTACTTAATTTTATACTTAATAATTTCATTATCTACCGAAAATATTAATAGCTACCTTTTCAACTATATTTTATAGCTATTATTATAGTTAAAAAAAACCTTTAAATTTTTAGTGTATTTATTACAATATATTAATAGCTAGATATTTAACTACTTCATAGCTGAAAATAAATGGTTTTTTAGATATTCTTTATAGTTGAAAACATACCTAAATTTTTAGTTGATAATTTGGTTATTACTCATAGATATTTAGCTGAAAAAACATGAATATTGCTATGATATAAATGAATATAGCTGTATTTTACTTATATTTTTAGCTGTTCATATAGATGTTTTTTTTGACCAAAAACAGCTAAAAATATAACTGTGATTTCAGCTGTATTTAGCTGTTTATTAGCTATATTTTTAACAATTTTTTTTAGCTAAACATTATTAGAGTAGCTTTCAGATATACTAGAGTTTATTTATATTGTCCTTCCCTATCTTCGCTGTAAATTGATTAACCTATACATACACTAAATCTAAGTAATAATGTCCCTGGGGTCGCTAGAAAACACGCGCGCATTTTTTAGTAACGGTTAGATGGATCGGTCTTATATACAAAGTGTACTCAACTCTCACCACTTGCGGGAGTTGGACACAAATTTCAACGAGTCAAAACAGCTATATTTTAAGCTTAATTTTCAGCTAAACGTTTTTGACGCGTTGAAATTTGTGTCCAACTCCCGCAAGTGGTGAGAGTTGAGTATACTTTGTATATAAGATCGATTCATCTTACCGTTACTAAAAACTGCGCGCGTGTCTTCTAGCAACCCCTGCGACATTATCACTTAGATTTAGTGCATGTATAGGTTAATCAATTTGCAGCGAAGGTAGGGAAGGACAATATAAATAAGTCTAGTATATCTGAAAGCTACTCTAATAATGTTTAGCTAAAAAAAATTGTTAAAAATATAGCTAAAAAACAGCTAAAAATACAGCTGAAATTACAGTTATATTTTCAGCTGTTCTCGGTCAAAAAAAAAACATCTATATGAACAACTAAAAATATAAGTAAAATACAGCTATATTCATTTATATTATAGCAATATTCATCTTTTTGCAGCTAAATATCTATGAGTAATAACCAAATTATCAACTAAAAATTTAGGTATATTTTCAACTATAAAGAATATCTAAAAAACCATTTATTTTCAGCTATAAAGTATAGTTAAATATCTAGCTATTAATATATTGTAATAAATACACTAAAAATTTAAAGGTTTTTTTTAACTATAATAATAGCTATAAAATATAGTTGAAAAGGCAGCAATTAATATTTTCGGTAGATAATGAAATTATTAACTATAAAATTAAGTACATTTTTAACTATAAAAAACAGCTAAAAAAACACATCGATATAGCTGTAAAAACAGCTCGATATAGCTATATATTTAATTATTTTTTTAGCTATATTTTATAGCTAACCTTGTTTGACCGGGTACACAGAAATCACAAAAATTTCCTACTATTAAATTAATGAAACCTTTGATTTTGATAATAAATTCACATATTTTTTTTAAAACTCTACTTTGCGTATATTTGAAACAAATGAAAAATATGAAATGTATAAGCAAAATCTTATATAATAAATTATAAGTACTATGTAGACATTTCATATGAATTGAGTATAATTTCATTTCTATATTAATCTTTAATAAAAAGTGAAGCACAGTTTCTATTCTGGAACTTATATTTATATACAATATCTTTATGAACTTTTTGATGATGACTCCAATTTTCGAAGGCTATACTATATAATATAGTCATTTCAATTGTTTTTTTAACATGATGTGACTATTATCTCAATTTTTATTATCAAGTACACCTGAAATTTCATTCTGGAACATGTCTTTAATATGTCGAACTGTTCCTTATGAGAGTTAAATAGTCATTTTAAATGATTTTCAGTGAATTTGGCTAATATTTTAATTTTTAACAGAGAATATAGCTAAACTGCAATTCTGTGACATGTAATAATACTTTCGTACTAAAAAAAGATGAATTTTCTCATGCTGGTCCCGTGGATCAAACTTGAAAATTTTTTGATTCTAAGTTATAAATTTGACATGTGTCAGTTTTAATAAACTTCTATTGCTTTAGAAATATTTTTTCTGAAAATTGAGAAAATTTCCTGAAAAAACAATATAAAAGCCTATGGTGAAAAATGCTTCGCTGTGGAGCTACTATTCACTGAAAATGGTAAAAAACCTCAAAAATCAGAAACATCCAACTTTGATGTTCTATATCCCATAAAATAAGTCCGGAAATAATCTGAAAAATTTTTGGTAATTCAAGACATTAAATAGAACATGTATAAAAATTTTCAGCAAAAATATATGTATATATTCATCGGGGATCTCACAATAATTTTTGCTGTCAATAAATAAAAATCGCTAGAAATTTGGAAATATTTTTCATTCAGTGCTTAAAACATACGAAAAAATTTTAAAGGTCTAGATGAAAAGGGTAAAGAGTTAAAATTTATAAAATATTCTAATTTCTTTAAATTTGTTATAACCTACATTTTTCAACGGATCATTAAATTAATATAATCAAATATTTTTCAATTGCAATATTTAGATTTCTTGGCTTATGTGATGTAAACATAATATTTATACTGCTCAAAAACTGCTAAGGTATTTTAGTTTTTTCATAATAAAATACATAAACTTTGACAATAAGGAGAAAAATATTCAAAAATTTTTCAATTTCTAAAAAAATTGAAAAAATAGCTATTTTTGCTTTCTCATAGAAAAAGCATTGTATCGATGAAAAAATTTTTTTTCTATTTTTTCATTAATTTGTACATATTTGAACTCGGTGAGTCGAAAAAAGTGGTTTCCAGAAAATGTCTGTATGTATGTGTGTGTGTGTGTGTGTGTGTGTGTGTGGATGTATGAATTCAGTTAGTAAACTGTATCTCGAGAACTACTCGATGGATTTGCTTCTAATTTTGCATGGAATTTAGTTTTGTGACTAACTTGCTGGGAAGCTATTGATAATTTGGTTCTTCCAGCGTAGTTTTCATTTTAAAGTTTTAAAAAAAAAAAAAATTTTTCGATTTTTCGTTTTTTTTTTGTTTACTACTCGATAAATTTGCTTCAAAATTTGCATGGAATTTATTTGTGATTGCCCGGATAAAATAAATTTTAAAAAACTGATTTTCTTAGCTCAGTTTTAATTTTAGAGCATTTTGAAATTTTTGAAAAAAATGTTTCTATTTATTAAGCCAATAAAATCTTAAAAACTACTCGATGGATTTACTTCAAATTTTCCATACAATTCAATTTTTTGATGAACTGGTGCGGAAGCTATTGGGAATTGGTTTTCTTAGCGCAGTTTTCTTTTTAGAATCATTTTAAGAATTTTTAAAAAATTTCGATTTTTCATTTTTTTTTGTATTTTACGTAAACTACTCGAAGAATTTGTTCGAAAATTTGTATGAAACTTTATTTCGACTGCCAAAATTATTAAAAATTTTGTAAACTAATTTTCTTAGCGCACTTTTAATTTTAGAGCATTTTTAAAATTTTTTAAAAAATTTTTATTTTTAATTTGTTTCTATTTTACGAAAACCATTCGATTGATTTGCTCCAAAATTTGTATGCAATTAAATCGCTACTATCTGAAGAAAACAAGCTTTGGAAAACTAATTTTCTCAGCGCAGTTTTAATTTTAGAGCACTTTGAAAATTTTCAAAAAAATTTTTATTTTTCATTTATTTTCTTTTTTGCGTTAACCATACTATAAATTTTCTCTAAAATTTTCATACAATTGATTCGCTATTGTCTGAAAAAAATAAGCTTTTGGAAACTAATTTTCTTAGCGTGGTTACAATTTTAAAGAATTTTAAAGATTTAAAAAAAAATTTCGATTCTTCTTTTCTTATTCTTTTTTATTCTACGTAAAGTACTCGATAGATTTGTTCTAAAAATTACAGGGAAATTATTTGCGACTGCCAAAAGAAGGGAAATTTTCAAAAATTGATTTTCATAGCGTAGTTTTAATTTTAGAGCATTTTTAAAATTTTAAAAAAGAAATTTTGAAAAGAAAATGTTATTTATTTAACCAGTTAGATCTCGAAAATTACTCGATGGATTTGCTTCAAATTTTGTATACCATCTATGTTTTTGTATAACTAGACGGGAAGCTATTGAAAATTGGTATTCATAGAGTAGTTTTTTTTATAGAGCCATAAACATGAACTGTATTTATATATAAATATGATTGCATTTTATAATGATTAGAAATTTTGTTGTCATCATTCTTTTTATTACTACATTATATCATTTTTTCTATAGAAAAAATTTTTTTGTATTACTTGATGATTTAAAATAAATTATAAATATTGAAAAAGCAAACAGCTAGCATATATGTTCAAATTTATAAAACATGTGATAATATAATTTTATTTAATAAATAATTGTTATAATTGTTCTAATAGATTATAAATTTTCGTATTTTTGACTTCGAACAATTTTGCACCATAATTATCTTTATTTTGTATATTTGAATATATATCTCCATCCGCATGTCTGAAAATTGAAAAGTTCATCGCCAGAAGTCATTTAAAGAAAGTCTAATTTTCATTGAATTTTTACACATATTTCTCAATTATTGGAATAAAATTCACTATTTGAAACTATGTAGAGCAATTTCTTAATGATTTTAATGTATATTTCAATATAAAAAAGAAGGAGACTAATTAAATTATATAATAAAAGAAATAGTTTTCAAGATAGACGGTATCCTTAATCAGTTAATATGATCTAATGAATATCTATCTATCTATCTTCATGATATCTGATGCAAAATGTATTTGTATGTTTTCTTCAAAATTAAGGAGAGAAAAAAGATCTGATGATCTATTATAAAATGAATATTTTTCTGACTCTTTTGCAAATTAAGAATTTTTCTGTTATTTCCCCGTTGAAAATGAGAAAATCAATCAGGCAAGTTTTCTATTAAGTTTTTGTGTATATTGAATAGTAACTTTTCACCAATCAGGTAAGATAAAAAATCTATATATTGTAATTTTCATAAATTCAATTACATTCTATATATTATTTATAAGAAAGCGAACCGCGGTGGCTCAGGGGCTAGAGCATCCGACTCTCACGCAGAGGGCCGGGGTTCGAATCCTGGTGAGGTCGGGATTTTTCCTCCATTTTTTAATTTAAGAGCAGGCCGGATTCGCTGTCCTTGTCTAATTGGCATTTTTGTTATTTACTCAAGTATTAATCGGTGTATCTGCAAATTGAAGGTTAAGCGCAATAGATATTATTATTACAAATATTTATGCACAAGAAAAAAAAAATCTATCGCTTTGTTTTTGAGAAAAGTAAGGAACGCGAAAATATTATAAACATAATCTTTTACTTCGGCGTTCCTTACTTTTCTCAAAAACAAATCGGTAGATTTTTTTTTTCTTGTGCATAGATATTCATAATAATAATATCTATTGCGATCAACCTTTATTTTGAAGATACACCGATTAATACTTGAGTAAATAACAAACAACTCAATTGTTACTCGGTCGGTATCAGGTTCTACTCCGGCCTGCCGTTAAATATTGAAAGTGGAGGATGCCTCGAGCTCACTGACACCGCGGTGGACCACCCCCGAGAGACTTTTTTCGGTTTTAACAAAAACCGACAAAAGTCACTCGAGGGCCAGTAAGGCAGAACGCGACTGTTCCACTATTATAGTTGAGCCGAACCGTTCTGCTGGGTAGGTATTGAGCTCCCGACACGCTAAAAAGGATGGGTTAAACGATGCTCTCCGCCTAAGTAGGCCTGCACGATCGAGCACCACCTACCGAAGTTAGGGAAAATTGAGGTATGGTTTCGAACGCGAAAACACCGGAACGCAAAGGTGGTCGAGGTGTCACTTACTAGGCTAAATAGGCTGTAGGTGGTTAAAGCCAAAAGATAGATAGATATATTTATAAAAAAGGGTTCTATGGTTTGATAGATTTGAATAAAAAATTCATTAGAACATGAATTAAAAAAAAAGATTTAAAACAATAAAAATATTCCATAACCTATAACTCTTGATCAGAGCCTTTCATCTAGAGCTCTGAAATTTATTTTTTCTATTTTGGAATCTAACGAAAACATATTCCCTCAATTTTATCGATTTTTATTTTTTAACTGTATCAGTGAACATGAAATACCTTATACACATAGTGTATTATTCTATTTAAAATCTAAATATAATAAAATAATATTTGAAAAAAATTTATATCAAATAGAAAACAAAGATTTAAAGATAAATCTTTAAACTTCTAACTTTGTATGTCACTTTTTTTAAACAATTTTTAAATAGTTACTATTTTCTCACATTAAAAAACACACAACTGTGTTTGCGAATAAATTGTCCGTTTCGAAAATAATAAACAAAATTCATTTTTTTTAAAGCTATATTGTACAGTACCTTCAAAATTTCATAAGAATTATCAAAATTTTAAGAGAAATTACGGTATTTATATGGAAACATTTAGTAATTATGACAGATTTTAAATCAATAACATCAAATAAATAATCATGATTTTTTATTCGATGTCATTATAAATTTTTATCTTTGTTTTGAATCATACTTCATAAAGTTATGTAGCATTTCTTTTGTGGTTTCTTGGGCCACGGAGAAGCTTGGAGATAGGTTGAGAAGGTGGAATAAATTTAAAGACTGAAATAGATTACAAAGTCTTTATTACAACCAAATCGTCGTTACAGTCACCTGAGAAGCAAAGAGAGAATACTTAACTTGCCAGGATGTGAGGATGCTCTGTCTCACTGTCTGTGTTTCAAGTATCACATAGCCTTTGCTTTTAGTCGTTTACTTGCGCATTACAGGTTGCGCATGACGCTTACATGTATATTCCACTCTTACATACATACTCTAGGACTGTGTGCCCACAGTACCCCCCCCTAAATAACGACCTATGGTTATTTACCACAAAAAATATATATTTTTTATTTTAATTACATAATTGGGAGGTAACTTTATTTACATGTATTTTTGTTTATCTTTTTTACATATTTTGCAATTATATATATTTACGATATTACTTTATTTTACTTTTTCATATGCGAATATCATTCATGCGATGCACTCACGTACTTATATTTTATTTTTATAGTTGTGTATGCAATAATGCGATTACTCTCACACTTATACTAACGTAATTACATTTTTTTTTAGTTTATATGCGATTATTTACTCGCTCACGTAATGACTCATGTGGTTACTCACATACTTTGCACTTACGTATTACATAATTACTCGTGCATATTAAATACACATGTTACATATATTCCTTTATTACATTGAAACGTATATAAAAAAAAATTTTCATACCCTTGCATTCCCTCTTCTTTTTTTTTATAAATTTTACATGTTTGAGTCAGGTACTTCCACGCACTGATGTACACTTATTTACAATAATTTCGTTAAATTAATACTTGTTTAACAATATTGCATTCATTATTAATTTAAAATTGTTGTTAATTTTTATATTTTATAAATAATAGTTATGTCAATCAAATTTAATCTATAACCAATTTAAAAATTCATATGTATCACATTACATATACGTCAGTTACAACGATAACAATTTTTTTTTTACAAAAGAAAATATATAAAATTATTTACATTATTAATATTAATTCGCTACAATAAACTTATAACTAATTACATTTTATTCTATAGTAAGAAACTGGTGTACAAAATCTAACATTTTTTACGTTTACGTTACGCTTTTCGTCCTTTTCTTGCATTAAGATGCTATTTACATTCCTTCGCCTTAAAATATTTGGAACGAATTTCTCTCTCTTTTTATTTTTTTCTATACATTCATCATCATTTTTTACTGATTTTAAGCCTATTCTATCGTTTTTTAACACCGTTTCCCTACTATTTGTCATGTTTGACGGATCGCTGACCTTACCCGTACCGACATCATACCTTTCGCGGGGTACGTCATACTCGTTATTACCTAACTCGTCGTTCGTATGCACTTCCTCGTTAACTTTCTCTTGTGCATGTTCTCTTCCTCTAGTGCATCATAATTTTCTGCAATTGTGGGTGAAGCCTCATCGTGAATTTGTGCTTCAAATGTTACTGTATTTCCTTCATTTACTGTATAAGTATCGTCAATCTGTTGGTTGTTGTTTTCATTACTTTCTTCATTACTACTACTTAATTCAATACTGCTATTTCGTGCTTGATTCTCCTCTGTTGTACTATCTTTTACTTCGCTTGCTGAAAAATATGCTGGTTCAAGCCTTTCGATGTTCACCGTAACATCTCTATCTTCTTTTCTTATTACATAATTTCAACCATTATCGGGTCTTAAAATTACCTTATATGGCCCTGTATACGGTTGAACGAGAGGTGGTTTGACTGCCTTTATTCTCTCTAACACATGAGTGCAGTTTTGCAAGTTTTCATAGTCGAATGCTTTTAGTGCATGGTTATGTCTTACCGGCACTAGCCTAATCTCTCTCATATATTTCTCAAATTCTGATAAGAACATCGTGTGATCTCGCGCATCTGTGTCTCTGAACTCACATACCTCCCGGTATGGCTAGTGTCGTTCCACACAAGAACTCAGCTGGACTGGCCTCCGTGTCTTTCCTTAGGCGCGTCAATCCTAATAAAACTGTGGAAAGGACTCTGGTCCATTTCCGACCTTCCATATGGCACACAATGCTGACTTAAAATCACGGTGCCATCGCTCCACCATGCCGTTTGCGACTGGATGGTATGCTGTTGTACACACCCTTATACAACCTATAAGTTGTAATAATTCGAGAGACATGCTGGGCTGAAATTGCCTGCCTTGATCCATTGTTATGATGACAGGTGCACCGGAAAGTGACACTCACGTATCATAAAAAGCGCGTGCGACAGTGGGAGCCGATGCGTCGTAAATGGGCACCGCCTCTGGCCACCTAGTATACCTATCTATCATAGTCACAAGGTACTTGTAACCATCGCTAAGTGGCAACGGACCCACCGAGTCGACATGAACGTGAGCGAACCTTGCATAAGGCTCGTTAAATTTCATGGGTTTTCCCTAGTAACCTTGGATCTTTGGCACTCCATGCATGCTCTATACCAAGATATTATCTGCCTGTTCATATTCAGTCACACATACTGCTTCCTAATCATCTTACTAGTTGACCTAGCAAATGGATGTACTTTTTTGTGGAAGAGTTCAAAGATAACGTTTCGCAGCGCTTCTGGTATATATGGCCTGAGTACGTCTTGTGCGATTTCACAATAAAATGGCGTGTTTTCTACACCATACTGCATCTTTACCAGCCTTAGTTGATGCTGCGGGTTATTAATGATTTCCTTCAGGTGTTGATCATCTTTCTGATATCTAGCTATTTTATCTAGTGAAAATATTGTCAGAAATCTGAATTCGTTGACTCTTGATAGCGCGTCTGCTACTACATTATTTTCGCCTGGTAAGTAACAGATTTTTACATTAAATTCCGCGATGTATGCTAACTTTCTTGCTTGTAATGCAGTGCAGCTATCTAAAGTTTTATTTAACGCATGAGTCAACGGTTTATGGTCAGTATATACTTTGAATGTTCTACCCTCCAAGTAGTAGTTAAAATATCTGATGGCTTCATAAATGGCCATCAATTCGCGATCGTACGTAGAGTATCTCGATTGTCCGAGGGTGAATTTCTTAGAAAAAAACGCTACTGGTTTCCGCGAGTTATCTACTTTCTGTTCTAACGCTGCGCCCATAGCAAAATTTGACGCGTCTGTAACTAACCTAACTTCTGCATTCTTAGACGGGAACGGGAGGTATGCAATATTCGCTAATTCTTCTTTAATAGTCTTGAAGGCTCCTTCTGCATCTTCGGTCCATTCCACAGGACGCTTATTTTTCTTCTTTATATCCTTGATCATGGCAACTAGGTGTCTCTGTACCTCAGCGGCTTTTGGCAGGCTTTTTCTGTAAAAGTTTACCATTCCCAAGAATTGACGCATGTTGTCTTTAGTCTCGGGCTTCTTAAAGGCTTTTATGGCTTCGACCTTAGACGGATCTGGTCTGAATCTGTTTTTGTCGATTGAATGGCTTAAAAAGATGAGTTCATTAACTCCAAACTGACATTTTTCGATGTTCAATTTGAGGAGTCTTATATGCTAGCTATAGTTTGCTATAGTTTGTTGTTCATAAAAATCAAAAGTTTAAAAAATTCTTCAATATTCTGAAAAACATTAATTTATACCTGGAAAAAAAATCTCTGCAAATTTTTAGTTAGCCTTATCGACTGATTTTATTATTTATGCTCACTTAAAGTTTATCTTTTTACTACTATGAGATACAAAACACGCGGACTTCGAGTGAGCACATATAAAAAAATTAGTTGATAAGACTACTTGAAAATTTGCAGAAATTTTTTTCTAGGTATAAATTAATTTTTATCAAAATTTTGAAGAGTTCTTTAAACTCTTAATTTTTATGAACAATAAACTATAGCTGACATATGAGACTCCTTAAGATGGAACCCCTCCAATCTTTCTAGAACGACCTTAAGATGTTCTTGGTGCTCCTTGTCTGATGGAGATGTAACCAAGATATCATCTACAAATGCGAACACAAAGTCCAGGTCGCCCACCGTCTGGTTTATGTATCGCTGGAATGTCTGGGCAGTATTCCTAAATCCGAATGTCATCACTAAGGAGTCGTAAAGTCCGAATAGAGTTGTTACTGCCGTCTTTGGTACATCCTGGGTATATTGAAATCTGTAGGAATGCTTTCTCCAAGTCAAGTGCGGAAAAAATAGTTTCATCCTCTAAGTTCAACGCGAAATCGTGAAGGTTAGGAATTGGGTACTTATTTGGTACTGTGACCGTGTTCAACCTCCAATAATCACCACATATCCTCCACTTACCATTCTTTTTGGGAACCATATGGATAGGTGTAGCCTAAGGACTTTCCGAAGCTTGACAAACGCCTTCCTTTTATCATCTCTCTAATTCCCTTTTGGCTGCTTGTAGCCTATTGGGTGCCAGACGCTGTGGTTTCTGTGCGACTGGTGGCCCTACTGTTTTGACATAGTGCTACACGTCTATGTTTCTTTTTATTTTATGTTTTTCAAGCCCTATGACGGATGAGAATTTCTTAATTATATCAGCGTATCCATTCTCCGGGTTAACTAATGACACCTAAACATATGCTACTTCCTTAGCGGTGCCTGCGACCGACTCACCAGTCTCTGCATCAGCTTCCGCCGGATTAGATCTGGCAGAAAATGGTAGTGCTTGGTGACGTCACCGCATAAGGTTGCATATGGTACATCTGCAACGATAAATGTCCATCTGATCTTATTTTTAAACATGAAGTCTAATTCCCTATAAACGATTCCGTACGTATCTATTTGTGTATTATTTGCTGCGTATAGTTTAACGCCCGTAGCTTTCTTTTTTTCACTATTTTTTATTTTCGGAACTAATGATACTTCTGCACCCGTATCTAATAAAAATGTTTCGTCAGCTGCTTTATTGATAACGTGGAGGCGTATGCTCTCTGTGTCCAACGAGGTTGTCCCCTCTACCCGCCGGATAGGGAGTTTAAATGCGTTTTTTCTTTACTATGGTTTCTACTATTAGACATCTGTCGATTATCATTTCTAACGCTGTTTCTTCTTTCTATGCCTCGAGTAGGCGATTTCGATGTATGTCTATCTTTTTTTTGCTTAGGTGGAACAGATTCATGCCTTCTATTAAAGTCAATCCAATCGCATAGTTGTTCACACCTATATGCCTTTATTCCGTATTGAGCGTGATATCTACAATAATGTTTCGCTCTATTATTCTGATAATTACTATATCGCGATCTTCTATCATTTCTAGATTCGTTTCCTACTTTACCGAGCGTCTTCTTAACAATAGCCTCGATATGTGCGTCAATGTCTACATTACCTACGCATGGTTCATCGGATTTAATTTTATTTACCGTACCCTGGTTTATCGCGTTAATGCTCACTGTTTTACCGATCTCTTCCTCGCACTTATTTTTATATACTTCGTCTGCATTCTTTACCACGGTTTCTTCGTTCGATAAATTTATTTCTCCTACAAGATGCGATTTAATACTCGGCGGAAGATTATATTTCCACGCCTTTAAAATAGTTTCTCTTTTTATATTTTCACTGGCCACGTGAAGCATCTCTCTTAAAAAATCGGACGGTTTTTCTCCCTGCGCCCGGCATTTCCTGAATAACTCATTAAATCTCTCCTTCTGAGATTGACCGTACGTATCCATAAGATATTTTTTAAAACCGAAACCTAACGGTTTCTAGAATATTCCACGCACTTATAATATTTTTCTCGTGAATTCCCGCACGATCGAGTATCGGTTTTTTGTCTTTTTACACTCTAACCTTTCATATCTATATATATATATATATATATATATATATATATATATATATATATATATATATATATATATATATGGGACGTTTCACGTCAACTCACCTAACAAAAAAATAGAATTCGTCGAAAATGTTCTATTTGATACCCAAAATAAACAAAAAAAATTTTAGAGGTCCAGGTCAAAGGGGTCAGGATTTAAACGTGATAGAATTTTTCGAATTTTCCAAATTTTTTGCTAAATAAATATTTTAATGAATTTTTTCCTCAAAAACTATCAATTTTTCGTTAAAACTTAATAAAATACTTTTTTTTGGAAATTAGATGTAAAATTCACCTGAATTTTCGCAAATTATAATATACTGATTTTTATGCTTACTTGATCGATTTAAACATACTATTTAGTATATCTAAAAATCGAGCAGGTTAAATTGGCTCTTCAAAGTCATTTTTTTTCGTTTTTTTATGAGGAAAAAATATACGAAGTCTCCAGTTGGGCAGCCTTCTCAAAGTTACTTAATTGTGCAAAAATGTATGAAAAAATCGGTATTTTGGATCAATGATGAGATTTGTGATTTTTTTTCTGAAAAAGTATTGATTTTTGGGACAAATGTATGAAAATGTTTTTTTTCACACTCAGGGAACAAAATTCCATTTTCAAAGTCTATTTTCAGGGGCCAAAATAGCTCTTTTTTTACCCAGGGAAAAAATATGATTATTTTTCCCCCTAGGGAGCAAAATGATTATTTTTCCCCCTAGGGGGAAAAATAGTCATTTTGCTCCCTGAGAGAAAAAATTCCATTTTCGAAAAAATAATCTTTTTCAAAAAACTTTTGTTCTCGGCAACAAAGAAATGAAAATGCGAAAAAATAATATTTTATATATGTTTCACAATTAATTTATTAAACAATAATAATTATACATTTTTCATAAAAAATAATTTTACATAAAAAATAATCAGAATTTTTTTTACATAATAAATAATCACAATTTTTTTTTAATCCAAAAAATAATACATTTCTTATAACAATTATTTTATATTAGAACTAAATGTAATTGTTTATAATTTACAAATAATTATGTTTTATTATGTGGAACCATGTTAATTGTGACATGACATTTATTAAATTGAAATAAAGATGGTTTATCTGTATTCAAGTCATTTGACAATGTTATTACTTTCTTGTTCGATACATCTACTTCAGTAAGTTTTTGAGACATATCAACCGCTTTATTTAATGTTTCCTCTTCAATTTCATTATCAAATACAGTGTTTTGAATACCTGCCATATCGGGTTGCAAATTTTCATCAACCAAATTGCTCGAAGGCATTGATAGTTTTATTTTTTTATGTTTCGGAGAATATATTTCATCACTATCCGGTTGAATTGAAGAAGATACATTAATCAAAGCAGAAGTAGAAGTCGATGGTTGGAGGTGCATGTTACTGATTATTTGATTACTGATTTTATTTTTATTCAAAATTGAGTTTTCAACATAACCTTCAGCCACTGTATTGGATTTCCATCCACCATGGCGTTTTAATGCAGTTATGTCACCTCCACCATCGACTAACATTGTTGCCGATGTTCTTCGGAACGCATGGCCTGTATAGCATTCCGGATTGGGCAAATCTAAAAATTTTGCAATTTCTTTTGGCATTGCTGCAATTTTATTTTTGCCTATAGGCTGCTTTGTACAGTTCCCAAGTTGGAAATTGAGAAAAAATCTATTATTAGGAATAGTGAGTGGTCGTAATGATAAATATTTTTGGCAAACGTTATAAAACTCACCATTAACAATAAATGACCTCGATATTTTCGTTTTTGTTTTGGGTAATGTTACGTATAAAAATGTCCCGTGATCTTTAACGTCTTCCATGGTGAGATATGTAATTTCATCCGTTCTGCAGGCTCCGGCAATTGCAATGGCACAAACAACCTATATAAAAACATTATTATTCTTAATTATAAAAATTATTATTAAATTCGATTGCTTTAAGTTATTCTTAATAAAATCTACGTTGTTTCAAAAAATAATTTGATTTTTAAAATATCAAAAATTAATACATTCTAAAATTTTAACATGTAAATCAAAATTTTAATAATTTTAATAATAACGAAAAATTGTAAAATATTTAAAAAATTTAATTAAATGTTTGGAAAATAATTGATACAGTATAAATTATCTAGTTTTATAAAGATTAAAAAATTCGAATACGAAAATAAATAAATTTTGAAATAATGAAAAAAATAAAATATTATGGCTTACAAAACTCACCTTAATATCCAAATACTGATTGTCAGGAGCTTCATTATAGAATTTTGAAATATCTTCAGCAGTAAATACATGAGATTTTTTTGCTTTATAATTAGAATGCAAATTTTTTAAATAATAACCTAATTTCTTGTAATTTGATATATCTACATTGTTATACGCCAAAATTGTACTTTTCAACATAGAATATTTTGACCATAAAGTCGATGATTTAAATTTTTTCGATAAATTCTCAAAATAAACTAATAGAACTGATTCTGAAAAAGAATTCGTATTTTGCGTTTTACGCCAATTTTTAAAATCATTATATACAGAAGTATATTTCCTTTTTGAATTTGGAGGTAATAAATTTAAACAAATCGTCTTTGCTTTTTCTAATAACTCAATAGGTACTTCCGTATCCGAATCAAAATTTTTTTGTCCTCGTCTTTATTGCCGCTCTCGCTTCGCTCGAGCGTCAAACCCGACTCGGGTAAAAAAAACTTATTTTGCCCCCTTGGTTAACAAAGTACTATTATTGGAAATCATGTGTAGAATATGAACATATTTTTACAAATTGTAATTTAAGACATTATGAACCATATATACTAAAAATTTAACAAAAAATAAATTTTAAAATTTCAAAATTTCATTTATAATTTGTGATATTTAGCAAATAATGGTTTACAAAAATTTACATACATTTTACATACAATTTCCAATAGAAAACATTTCAATACATTTGTCCCAAAAATAAATACTTTTTCAGAAAAAAAATCACGAATCTCATCATTGATCCAAAATGACGATTTATTCAGACTTTTTTGCACATTTAAGTAACTTTGAGAAGGCTGCCCAACTGGAGGCTTCGTATATTTTTTCCTTATAAAAAAACAAAAAAAATAAGACTTTAAAAAGCCAATTTAACCTGCTCGATTTTTAGATATACTAAATAGTATGTTTAAATCGATCAAGTGAGCATAAAAATCAGTATAGTATAATTTGCAAAAATTCAGGTAAATTCTACATCTAATTTTCAAGAAAAAGTATTCAATTAAGTTTTAACGAAAAATTGATAGTTTTTGAGGAAAAAATTCATTGAAATATTTATTTAGCAAAAAATTTGGAAAATCCGAAAAATTCCATCACGTTTAAATCCTGACCTCTTTGACCTGGACCTCTAAAATTTTTTTTGTATATTTTGGGTATCAAATAGAACATTGTCACAAATTTTCAACGAATTCTATTTTTTTGTTAGGTGAGTTGACGTGAAACGTCCCATATATATATATACGCAATTTTCGTCGATTTTACCTGATTTTTACTTATTAAATGCAGTGTTAATAATTACTCTCCCGCACAGAGTATCTCACTAAAAGAAAGAGAAATATAATTTAATTATATATAAACAATAAATAATTTATCTTATAAAAGGAAATTTCTCTTTAAAAGTTAAGTATTCACTACAGCGCGACGCAAGAAATCTCATATCTAACCTTTCGATGAGATTCTCGCGTTGACAAAATGGCCGCCTTTGCTCGTGCTGGCCTTTTTTGGCTTCCTGCACCGGACCTTTGCTGCTAACTGCGCTGCGCTGCCTTCTACTTTCCGAACGGTTGTCGGGATCACCACTGTGGTCTCCTGGGCCATGGAGAAACTTGGAGATGGGTTGAGAAGGTGGAATAAAGTTAAAGACTGAAATAGATTACAAAGTCTTTATTACAACCTAATCGTCGTTACAGTCACCTGAGAAGCGAAGAGAGAATACTTAACTTGCCAGGATGTAAGAACGCTCTGTCTCACTGTCTGTGCTTCGCGTAATACATAGCCTTCGCTTTTAGTCGCTTACTTGCGCACCACAGGTTGCGCATGACGCTTACATGTATATCCCACTCTTACATACATACTTTATGTCTGCGTGCCCACACTTTTCTAATTTCAAACAAATATTTTATCAAAACTTTATTTTATGAACGCAATTAAATTTATATTTTAAAATTTAAGATATCAATAATTTTAAATTAAAACTTATGTCTCTAAACTGATATTTTATTTGAATTATACGTAAATTGTATTTTTTTAAATGAAATAAATACAAGGTATCAATGATTTTAAATTAAAACTTATGTCTCTTAATTGATATTTTATTTAAATTATATGTAAATTGTATTTTTTTAAATGAAATTAATATTTAGCACTGTATAATAACCTATACTTTTAAATTAAATGTTTAATATCATTGTTTTAGAAAAACAGTGATTCATAAGTCTCTTTAAGTTAATTAGATGACAATATAATTCTTTTTCTTAATAATTGTATAGGACTATTCAATGAAAGTAATATCTCATATACTTGTGCGTAGGTTCAATTTAATAATAAACGTTTCATATAATATGTTAGTAAATAAAATTTAATCTAAATAATATTAAAGGATTAAAAAATTTATTCGTTTAATAATCATCAAAACACTTTTTGAATGAAAATTAAATTAAGACATAATTTAAATTGACATAAAGTATTAACATCGACTTTTGTAATATCAGAATCTGGGAAGTCGAAGGATATGAACTCACAACGTTGTCGCTGTGCTTGATCTCGGCTTGCAGCATGCAAGATGCTGACGATTGAAAACGATTGACTTGGCAGTGCAATCGCAGGGCTCACTCGGATTCACGTACACTGAGAAAAACATTTACTACTGGCAAGTAAATTTTACTTGAATCAAGCAAATTATTAACTTGAATAATGGCAAGTAAATATTTATTCAAATCAAATCAATATATTCCTTTGATTAAAAAAAATATTTACTAGAAGTTAAAAAACATTGATTTAAAAATATAAAATATTTGTCCAAAGTAATATTTCCTTAACTCAAAATTATATAATCTTCAAAGAAATTTTCAACTTGTAATAACTTGTAATACCAAGCCAATATTTATTTTATTCGAATAAATGCAATTTCACAAAAAATAAATAAGAATATTAAATTATTAAAATGTAGAAAATATTTGTTCGAAACAAAGAAATATTTTCTTGATTCAAAGGCTATAGCGAGATGAGGGGGTCAAAATAAGGCCCTAGCCGGGATCTTTACGGCTCGTTCAATACTTATTCATTAAATGCCTGTGCAAAATTTTAGCCCCCAAGCTGCCACAAGGTCCCCAAAAATATCCAAAACATATTTTTTCTTAAATAATTTTTACCTAAATAACTTTCTTATCGTTCTTTTAACTAACAAGATAATGTTTGGCCAAAACTTAAATAGCTTTTTTTGTGTATTTTTTGTCGTACTTTTCAACACCGGGGTCGCAGAAATTATTTCCCCTCTGAAACATGCTCAAAAATCGAAAAAACAGCAAAACAACGGGGTTTTAGCGTTTTTTCTGTTTTTTTATATCTCAACCTCAAAAACACGTTTTCATACCAAGTTATTACAGATAGTAATGCCTTAAGACTTACGACCAAGTTTAATTACAAAATAAAAACTGAAGAAAACGCGAATTTTGCGGATTTTTCCGTTTCTTTTGGACCAAGCTTTGTAAAATCTTTATATTTTAAGGCATTACTATCTGTAATAACTTGGTATATAAACGTATTTTTGAGGTTAGGATTTTAAAAAAAAACAGAAAAAACGCTAAAACCCCGTTTTTTCGCTGTTTTCTCGATTTTTGAGCATGTTTCAGTGGGAAAATAATTTCTGCGACTTTGGCATTTAAAAGTACGGCAAAAAATACACAAAAATAGCTATTTAGGTTTTGTCCAAATAATGTTTTCATAGTTAAAAGAACGATAAGATACATCAAATATCTTTCAAAATGGAAATTTCGAAGTGAAACAAATCTGCAAACAACCTGAAAAAAACCTGGATAATTCTTAATTCAATTACAAAACTATTTGAATATTTCCAGATTTTTCGACCGTAAATTGTCACGGTAAATATTATTTAAGAAAAAATAAATTTTGGGTACTTTTGGGGCCCTCGTGGCAGCTTGAGGGCTAAAATTTTGTACAGAGGCATCTTTAAATATACTCTATTGAATAAGCGACGAGCCGTAAAGATCTCGGCTAGCGCCTTATTTTGACCCCCTTATTCCGCTGTAGCCTTTGGATAACTTTAATTTGAATTATTAATTTATAAAAAAATATTTTTAACCGGAATGTAGTATTTATTTACTTCAATTGAAACAATATAATTAACGAGTTAACTTATTAATTGAAGTCATTATTTACTTGAATCTAGCATATATTTATTCGAAGTCATTATTCACTTAAATCTAGTATGTATTTATTTCAATTCATTATTTACTTGGATTTAGTATAATTTGTGATGCATTTATTGCATCTCAATAAACTATTTATTAGAGAAAATAAAGAGAAATATAAGCCGAGATGCACTCACTAAACTGATTATTAATTAACTTAATTAAAGAAATTAATCAGTTGTATTTTTGTTTGTTCTCGGGGAATGCACGCGTGTCCCGCGTGAATTCCCCGATCGGGTAATTTAGGTGAAAACTTATTTTTTTAAATCAAGTACATGAAAAATTTCATTTTATTAAATATTTACTCACCGACGTTTGCTATTTTCAAATTAATTGACTTGATTATTGTAAGTAAATAATTTATGATTTTGTTTTAATAGAATAATTACTTAAAACAAATTATATTTTTTTAAATTTTTCTTGTAAGAAGAAATTCGAAAATTCATTAATTTAAGTTATTATTATTTAGTACCAAGTATGATATTTGATCAAGACAAAAAATAATTACTGTCTAATATAATTTTAATATATTATATATTTAGGCTTGCGGCATTTTTGTTTTGGGATTTAAAATGGACACTACACCTGTACTCATAAATATTGACTATTTTTCCATTTTATTGCGAAGTTTCACTAAAAAAATGCATTAACTTGTAGTATTTATCATGAAGATTATTCTATTAAATTTTCAAATAAATTTATTTATCAGTTATTGAGAATTGTGGGTAGGAATATTATTTATTAGAATTTGTCGATTTTATATCGGAAATCCAGATATCTTAAAAACTAATGAATAAATTTATTTGAAAATTTAACTGAATTATCATTATAGTACATACTGCAAGCTAATGCATTTCTTTTCTGGAAATTCAGCAATAAAATGAAAAGACAGTTAATTGTTATGAGTACAGGTGTAGATTCCGTTTTACATCTCCTTAAGGGGATGTAATAAGGTATGTGATTTTTACATAGTTACCGAAATTGCAGTTTTCCAAATTTTTAATTTTTATTTAAAAATTTTCCAAAAAATTTCTATATTAGACTTTTTATTAGTAAAAATAGAAGGCTGTAATATAGAAGTAATTTAAAAATTTTGGATTAAGAATCAAATATTTGAAAATCTAGAATGTCAGTATTTTACATTCCCTTAAGAGAATTATTTATGAATTCAAGTAATTCAATTTCTTAAATTAATTATATATTTTACATATTTTACATTCTTTCTATGAAAGAATCGGTGATTTGATTTCAGTAAATATTCTCTTGATATTAACGTTTTATACATTTGATTGAAGTAATTTATTTATTATCGTTGATTGAGCATAAATATTTTCTTAACTATTCATAATGATATTTTGTATTCAACAATATATTCTCTTAAATTAAACTTTTAATTTATTAAGGAAATTGAAAGGTAGCAAAAAAAATAATAGTTTACAATTACGCTTCTATTTTTTAATTTAAGAAAATGTTTTCTTTAAAAAAATACGAGATTATTAGATAATTTGGTTATTATGTCTAAGTACATTACTTCAAGATTATAAATTCTGATTCAAAGTAAATTATTTCTTAGTAAACCATAAACTTTAAGAGAATACTTATTTTTTTAACTGAGTATATGAAAAATTAACTTTTATGTTCATTACATCTATCTTTAAGTAAGTGTTTTGTCTCATCTGTATATATACAGTTAAAATTCGAGCGCTCAAAATTTGAGACAGTGTTAGTCCGCAGTACAGTACCCTTTTTAAAAAATGATTACCACATACTTAGAACTTTGTAAGCGGCTTCATTTTGTCGAGTCTACCAAACTTTTCATCTACGAAAACTCTCGAAACCGCTGCGTTTTTCTAATAATTAATTATTAAACATGTCGATTCGACGATGTATTGTTATGCAATGACCACATACTTTTTTTACATGGAACTAAAAGATATTTTTACAACAAAAATCAAATAATGTATGGCCGACAAAAATAATTCTGCGTTAGATGAGTGTACCATTTGAATTATGTCGATAGGACAGGGTTATGTTATGCGATGACCACATAGCCAATTTTTATAGGATTACTTGATAATTAATTATGAAACCATAAAATCATAATGTCCGACAAATTTTCTGCAGATTTTTTTCAGTCCGACAATCGGAACATGTCATTGTTACGAGGTATGGTTTTGTGATTACCACATATCCAATCTGGGATTTTTTCTGTTTTAAATAAAATGTAGAGTACACTAGAATATGCGGCCGACAAAATTGCTACCGAAATCTAATGGAAATCACAAGAAAATTAATTGAAAATAAGTAGTAATACCCTGTAAAACTCAACTGTCTTAGGACAATTATTTTATGTCTAAATTATTCTAAATAAGACATAAATATATTAAATTTGAAAAACTTATTTAATAAAAATTTATAAATAGCAATAAAAATAAATTACTAATATATAAGAAAAATGAGCAAAACTTTTAATTTTATGAATAAATCAAAAATGAATTTTTTTCTTAAAGCATGTTGTTAATTAATGTTTTATTTAATATCATTATTATGGCTATTTCTTTAACCAATATAAAATGTTTTTCTACCTATGTAATGCTGATAAAATAATAACATTTTATGCTCATTTTCGAGGATTAAAATGTGATCTTAGAAAAATATTCATAATTAAATCTTTATAAAGAAAGAATTCATGCTGTATATTTTAGCGATAAAATGTTAAATTATAAAAAATGGAAAAATATCGATTTAATAGACAATTAAAAAAAAAAGTTTGAATAAAAATTGAAAAAAAAATGATTTCAAATTAACATGAATTATTTTTAGCACTGCAAATTTACTTTTTTACAAAGAATGAAATTTTTAGAAATTTCATTTTTTATTTTAACCTATTGAGTCCGAGACCCCTTTCCCATTTAAAAAGTAAATATTTTTTTATATGTTTGACTTATTTTGAGTTCCTCTAGGTGCGCTTTGGAAGTTTAAGAAACCTAAAGCATCCATAAGCCCATTTTCTGTAATGTGTCGTATACGACAAATAAGGGATTAACGATTTATTTTGTTAAGAATTTTATCATCTATAACGAATAATAAATAGTTAATATCAAATAATTAATTTCATGTCATTGTCTACGCATGTACCGCGTACAATACATACCTACTCTCTAAATGCCCGATTAAGGGGACCAGGTACTATTAAAACTTGAAAAATTTGAATATGAATAATTAAAAATTTATTGCTTTTATCCAAAAGGAAAAATTTGTTTGAAAAAATATTTATTTTTCAGAAGACTTTTTATTTCTGAAACTTTAATCTATCTTAAAAATTCAACTGATGGTCTCCGTTCACATTCTGGTACTAAAAACAGATTGGTCGCAAAGTTTTTTCATGAGTTTTCATCAGATCTTTATGAAATTTGGTGGAGATTTTTAAAATTATATTAGAATTAATGAGCATAGCAAATTATAAATATATATATGCTAATTTGTGTATTAACTTATTATTTATAAAAATAAATAAACAAATTTAAAAAAAAATTTATTTTTTTTAGAAAATTTTTTTATTATTTGAATTTTTTAGGAATGTCTCTCGCTCATGTGGATTCTAAGATGATTTTGGAAATCTCCACCGAATTTTATCAAGATCAGATGAAAACTCTTAAAAAAACCTTGCGACCAATCTGTTTTTAGTACCAGAATGTTAACGGGGATCATAAGTTGAATTTTTAAGATAGATAAAAGTTTCAGAAATAAAAAGTCTTCTGAAACATAAGTATTTTTTCAAAAAATTTATTCCTTTGGATAAAAGCAATAAATTTTTAATTATTCATATTTGAATTTTTCAAGTTTTAATAGTACCTGGTCCCCTTAATCAGATAATTATATTAAAAAATAAGAGGCATGTTTTATTAATAGTATTTTGATCCTTCTATGGAAATCTTTTATTAAGATGACACAAAAATGACGTATGATGTTTGACGTTATGAAAATAACAACCATAGCTGCAAAATTAGATTATTCTAAGAATTTAATTTTTTTTCATTTTCGTACTTATAAAAATATCGGTAAAAATTGGAAAAAAAAATTAATTTCAAAAATTAAAAAATGTGGATGTATTTTTCTATGTCTATACTTGATCATACTAACTAGTTTCATTTGTGCAAAATAGAAATTTAAATTTTATTAGATAATTTTGAACTACGTGTTCTTTATATGACACATACATAGGTGACGGGTTAATTATAAATCTTTTTTTGTCGGTCTGACGTAAAGATACAAAATTTATGTCGGTCATCGCCCTTTTAATACATAAAATAATATTATGTGACACGTCATACCCTTGTCCGACATATGGTAATCACAAAACCATACCTCGTAACAATGACATGTTCCGATTGTCGGACTGAAAAAAATCTGCAGAAAATTTGTCGGACATTATGATCTTATGGTTTCATAATTAATTATCAAGCAATCCCATAAAAATTGGCTATGTGGTCATCGCATAACATAACCCCGTTCTATCGTCATAATTCAAATGGTAGACTCATCTAACGCAGAATTATTTTTGTCAGCCATACATTATTTGATTTTTGTTATAAAAATATCTTTTAGTTCCATGTAAAAAAAAAGTATGTGGTCATTGCATAACAATACATCGTCGAATCGACATGTTTAATAATTAATTATTAAAAAACGCAGCGGTTTCGAGAGTTTTCGTAGATGAAAAGTTTGGTAGACTTGACGAAATGAAGCCGCTTACAAAGTTCTAAGTATGTGGTAATCATTTTTTAAAAAGGGTTCTGTACTGCGGACTATGTAGGTGGTATGCTACTGATCAGTGTGATTTTTTCCTAATAAATAACATTATTGAGAATATTATCGATCAGCGGGACAATTTTTATATTAAATTTTTTCAGTAATCATTTGCACTTATAGAATAATTGGTTATAAGTTATAAAATAAAAATAAAAAAGCATCTTAAAATATAGGTATAATGCTAATTTTTTATAACTGACAAATTTTTTCAAAATCGATTTTTATCTATTTTGCTTTCTGATAGAGAAAGCATTGTATCGATGAAAATTTTTTTTCTATCTTTTAATTAATTTGTACACATTTTTATGTATGTATGTGTCTATGTGTGTTAGGCCGTGAGGCAAGCTTAAAAATACGTGTCATACGAAACCAGTTAACCTTGTGAACACAGCTTGTTTTGAATATAAGTAATCGAGTAATGTATGTCTGGCAGCGTGTAAATGGGGCGTTAACAGCAGGCCGGAGTAGAACCTGATACCGACCGAGTAACAATTGAGTTGTTTGTTATTTACTCAAGTATTAATCGGTGTATCTTCAAAATAAAGGTTGATCGCAATAGATATTATTATTACAAATATTTATGCACAAGAGAAAAAAAATCTATTGCTTTGTTTTTGAGAAAAGTAAGGAACGCCGAATTAAAAGATTATGTTTATAATATTTTCGCGTTCCTTACTTTTCTCAAAAACAAAGCAATAGATTTTTTTTCTCTTGTGCATAAATATTTGTAATAATAATATCTATTGCGCTTAACCTTCAATTTGCAGATACACCGATTAATACTTGAGTAAATAACAAAAATGCCAATTAGACAAGGACAGCGAATCCGGCCTGCTCTTAAGTCGCGGCATCATATGAAAGTGGACGAAAATCGAATAAATCGATGTATGATAAGAAACTGGATGAAATGTAATTGGTTATTACTTTTTTGTATGTAGTTATAAAAAAAAATATGCCAGACACATGGGATAGTTCCATCGCCCCGCCAGACCACCCCCAACATGACTATTTAAGCGATTTCTTAGGATTATAGGAAACTAGCTGGTTTTTTCAGCATAGCTTGTTTTTTTAATATATTTTACAGAAACGTTTATGCCAGACGCGTAGGGTGGGCCCTCATGTATGCCAGACTGGCCCAAAGTGAACCAATTAAATTTCATCCGGCTTCTTATCATACATCGATACATTCGATTTTCGCCGACTTCTACATGATGCCGCGACTTAACGCCCCATTTACACGCTGCCAGACAAACATTACTCGATTACTTATATTCAAAACAAGCTGTATTCAAGAGGTTAACTAGTTTCCTATGACACGTATTTTTAAGCTCGCCTCACGGCCTATGTGTGTGTGTGTGGGCGTTATTTAAAATTTTGTAAAAAATTCTTATTTTTCAATTTTTTTTTCATTTTACGAAAACCATTTGATAAATTTGCTTCAAAATTTGTATGCAAGTTATTTGCTATTGTCTGGAGAAAACAAGCTTTGGAAAACTAATTTTCTTAGTGCAATTTTAATTTTAGATCATTTTGAAAATGAATTAATTTTTTTAGTGCAGTTTTGATTTTAGAGCATCACTAAATTACATAATGCAAATGGCAAAACTAAGGAAGAATAAAATTCATTAGAACTTAAGTTTGATGAATAAATAACATTAGACATTCGATTGTTTTATTACGATTAATATTGAAGTTTTGTGTTAGGTGACGAAAAATTTGAATTTTTATTTCTACATTTTAATTCAGTTTCTTCTCTGTAAAAATGCTAAGTAAGGGTTTTGTATGGACATAAATAAGTTTATGTCAAAGTAGAATTTCATATTAAAAACTAAAAAATTTCAAGAGATTAGAAGAATGACCCGCAAATTAATTTTGTATATTTCTCTTGTTCTTAAAAAGATAACTTAAAAATCATGAAATTCAACCGATTTAGTTCTAATTACATTTTCAAAAAAATAAACTTATTTATCCTTATCTTTGATGGTCATTTTTTTTATGTTGTAGCAACACATAAATTTAGTTCACCAAGTAAAGAAAAATTATTACATGGATTTCGTTTTATGAATTGAAACAAAAAAAAATCCATTGTCACAAATGGCACACTGGAAAGTTATTTAATTTTACTCGGTTAAGAAAAATAGTTTAAAATTGTGTAATCATAAAACCTATAATAATTGAATGTTGTTTTTTTGAAAGTAATCTTCTGTAGAGTAGTATTTATGGTGTAATTAATTTGAAATAACACATTACCGAGAGTTTTTGAAAACGTTTATTTATTTAAATTTGATAAACAACAGTATGTTATGTTAGACGGTGGCAACATGTAGCAAGTTTTAACAATTACTTTAATAAATGTGAAGGTTTTCCTAAATAAGTAGTATTTATTTAAACTAACATAAAAACTGAAGATATTTCCGTTTATTCAAATTTTGTATTTATGAATGGTATCATAAATAATTATATCCAACCCTAAAATAATAAGATATAAATTTAGGGCGGAAAATTTGAAATTGTTATAAGCAAATTTTTCGCTTTAAAATTTTGCTAACTCATTTCAAATTTTATAAAATATTGTTAGATATTCCAATTACGTAAAAATAACAGATTTACATACAAAATAAAGAAGTACTGTTATTTATTACTCATATCAAATAAATTACAATATAGGCCAGTCAAAATAAGGTTTTGCTCTGCCAAAATTAGTAACTGGAAACGACCTGTGCGATCATTTAAAAGATAGTACGTAGATGTTTACTTATGTATTTTGGACTATCAACTATGATTTATTAATTAGTTATTAACAAATTAAAAACGCGTTTTTTTTGTTCTTCGCTAATAAAACGAAAACTATTCGAATTATTATGGTGTTAATGGGAAAGTTGTAGAAAATTAAATTATCAATAAAACGAGAGGTCAAACGATCCGATCGGTTTATTAGAACCGGAGAAAATTTGGAAAAACCGGAAAATTTTTCTTTTTATTTTAATTTATAACTCTGTTGTTTATAAATATTAAGAGTTAAAATTTGGCACAGAAGTAGATAATTATATCTTCTTGTAACATGCCAAAGGCAGATACTATCGGATAATTAGTTTCTGCGCAATTGCAATTTTAATTTTTTCTTTCCGGTATTATTCCCTTCTTTATATTACCGATTGAGAGCATCGTACATACATTTTGAAAAGGGTTTTGAAAACTAGAAACAATAAACCATTAAACGTATATTCTAAGTTTTCATTAAAATTGTGTAAAAAGGGTGAAATATGCACTCGAACATTGACGCAAACGGTCGAGCATGCGGTACACAGCGATAAGTGGAGATGGAGGAGAAACGATATATATAGATATACCGGCGTGCAGCGTAAAACGTTCAATTTTTTAACTGGCTTGTTTTTGGCGATTAATGCACTTATATTAAAGTGTTTTTATTAATCGCCAAAAACAAGCCAGTTAAAAAATTGAACGTTTTACGCTGCACGCCGGTATATCTATATATATCGTTTCTCCTCCATCTCCACTTATCGCTGTGTACCGCATGCTCGACCGTTTGCGTCAATGTTCGAGTGCATATTTCACCCTTTTTACACAATTTTAATGAAAACTTAGAATATACGTTTAATGGTTTATTGTTTCTAGTTTTCAAAACCCTTTTCAAAATGTATGTACGATGCTCTCAATCGGTAATATAAAGAAGGGAATAATACCGGAAAAAAAAAAATTAAAATTGCAATTGCGCAGAAACTAATTATCCGATAGTATCTGCCTTTGGCATGTTACAAGAAGATATAATTATCTACTTCTGTGCCAAATTTTAACTCTTAATATTTATAAACAACAGAGTTATAAATTAAAATAAAAAGAAAAATTTTCCGGTTTTTCCAAATTTTCTCCGGTTCTAATAAACCGATCGGATCGTTTGACCTCTCGTTTTATTGATAATTTAATTTTCTACAACTTTCCCATTAACACCATAATAATTCGAATAGTTTTCGTTTTATTAGCGAAGAACAAAAAAAACGCGTTTTTTGCATTGATTCGTTAATAACTAATTAATATATCATAGTTGGTAGTCCAAAACACATAAGTAAACATCTACGGACTATCTTTTAAATGATCGCACAGGTCGTTTCCAGTTACTAATTTTGGCAAAATAAGATTTTTTTTTTTCGGTCTATTGACTGGCCTACTAGGGTTTAGATAAATAATACATGGTATTTTAAAGCTCATTGTTGAAGTTATAACTTATTATGGGACGATGAATGCTTATTAATTCAGTATATTTTTAATTCTGCTCTTAAAATTCAAATCTATCGAAATTTTAAGCTTGTAAAAATTTTATATGTTAACAAAACACACTCTAAGGCCTAAAACTTAGAATGCCGAATCTTTTTATTGACTAAATCTTATCTCGAAGAACCTATGTAACAAAGTCGTATCTTATGGAAAATTATAGACAATCGTAACTAAACTTTTAGAGTAAGACGATCGTATCATTACAGTGTATTCAACATAATTGTAACTTAAACCTCTATGCAACAAGATCGTATCTTTGTAGAACTTTTAATATAATCGTTAGTCGAACATACGTACAATATAATCATTTTTTAAGAGGAGTTCACGTATCTCTGTCTTTTTCTAATCAAAGAATTAATTTTTTGCAAGAACTAATAACTTTAGCAAAATGAAGAGAAAGCCGCATATTTCAAAAAGAGGAAAATTTTCTTTGATAAAAAAGGATTAATTTTATTGCTTTATTTTCAATACAAACTTTGAAAAATCAAATTGTTTAAACTAACTTTTCTATTCAGTCTTCGACGAGAGCTCGTCGCGAACACACGTGTTTGCAATCCGTGTATCTCAACGAAGTTAAGCAATAGTATAGTGAAAACACAACAGTTTATAGTGATTAAAATTTATACCTTTAATTGCGCTTCGGCGTAATTAAAGATGATGACTGCGGGAGAAGCATCTCCTGGCAGGAGTGAAATACCAACGTTTCAAGCAAAAAGAGTAGAAAATAACAGTTATGCAGATGCAACCCAAAAATTCATGTTCCCAAAAAGAAACCAAGGATTAATATTAGTATGTGTAGATGAACTCAACTTGACAGATTATACCTGTGTGACAGGAGATATGTCAGCCCAAAAAATGTAATAGCATCAACAAAAACTTCAAACAATCGTATTTGTATCTATTTAGCATCAAAAGAACAAGTAGACAAACTAATAGATGATAGAGAATTCATAATTATAAAAGAGAAAAAAGTATTCATTAGACCACTTGTAGGTAAATACAAAAAAGTTATATTCTCTAACGTATCACCAAATATTCCCAATCTCGTATTTGAAGACTTTTTGGACGAACTAAAAGTAAACCGAAATGCATCTGTCTCAATATTAAAAGCTAGTATAGAAAAAGAGGGTTATGACCATGTCATCAGCTCACGAAGACAAGCTTACGTCAAAACAGAAGACATAAAAGAAATACCTGAAGTTTTTAAATTGAATTACGAAGACATAAGTTATTTCATTTATTCCAGTACAGACACACTAAGATGCTTTATATGTAAGAAAGAAGGACACATCGCACGATATTGCGAAAATAAACAAAGCCAAGATAGTAAAATTCCAACGGTAAATAACAATACGAATGTGAATATTTTGAATAATGATACAAGTCTTGCTAACCACACTATGACCAAACTAAACGAAACTCAAGATGTAAATAAAAACGGACATGATAAAATATTAGAAAATAAAATTACATACAACAATGAAGAACCTACGGAAGAAATTGAAATAGAACTAGGTAAAAGAGAAAACAAACGAGCATACTCACAAATTAGTTCAACCGATACACAAATGAGTTTAAATGAAAAATACAATGATGATTTTCCTAAATTAACACAGGATCAAACAATAAAACAACAAACAAAAAAAGAAAAAATTATAACAACAGAGGGAAATATAACTAAAACTCAAGAAACAATTAATCTACATGCTATACTTACTGGAAAAAATAAAACAAACACCCAACAACTAAATACAACTCCAATGGATGAATTAGACAAAAAATTAATTAATTTAAAAACATACTTAAATGAATCCAAAACTATGCTGAATTACATCCAATTGAAAAACCTACTCGAAAATCTAAGTGGTGCAAAAAATCCTATTGAAATAGTACGTGAACACACAACAAACAGAAGAATTCATCCAATTCATAAAAACGGACGTATACCCAAATGTGAGGGATAGTGGCATAAAAAGAAGATGCACTTTACTTCTAAAATCCTTAACAGGAGCAACAAATACTCCTCTAAGCACACCAACAACATCAGACACAGAACAGTAAATTAACTCATCAAAATAAAATAATAAAATGGAAAAAACTATTCAATGGAACATAAATAGAATAAAAAACAATTATGAATATATGGAAAAACTAATAGAACAACATAATTGCAATATACTATGTATACAAGAAACAAATCTAAAAGAAAAACAAAAAATTAAATTAAAAAATTTCAACTGCTACAACAAAAACAGAACAGATTGTACAGCAGCCAGTGGTGGAGTAGCAATACTAATCAAAAACATATTATACAGTCAAAAAATTCAAATCACAACCGACCTCGAAGCAATAGCAATCAAAACAATAATAGGCGGAAAAACATTATGTATATGCAACATCTATTTAAGCAACAAATATGAACTCAATATAACTTCACTAAACCATCTAACATAACAATTACCTACACCATACATATTAATAGGTGATTTCAATAGCCGCAGCCAAACATGGGGATCGTATAACTAGACAACCGAGGCCAAACAACTGATGAGTTCATCAACAATAATGACCTAATATTACTCAACGATTCTTCCCCAACTCACTATAACGTACACAGCAATAGAACTAGTGCAATTGACTTAAGTTTATGTTCAAGCATAAATTCATAGTACATTAAATAGAGTGGGAGGTTAGCAATGAACTTTATGGCAGCGATCACTTCCCGATCTGCATAACAATTACATACACCAATCCACCACAAAACGTGCATACACCTAGATGGAAATATCAAAAAGCTAATTGGACAAAATATCAAAACACAATCTCTCAAAAGATAGAATATCTCCTTAACTACATACAGAGCACAAAAAAGACAATAGTATAGATATAGATCACATAGTAACTACATTCACAAACATACTTATAGAAACCGCTCATGAATGCGTACCTAAAACAACAGGCACTAAACAGACTAAATATGCACCGTGGTGGAATGACTCATGTGAAACTGCAATAAAAGACTCAAAAAAAGCATACAACAAATACAAAAAAAAACCTACTTATGAAAACAAAATAGAACATCAAAAATTCAAAGCAATAGCCAAAAGAACCATAAAAAATAGCAAACGCAATGCCTGGTTAGAATATTTAAACTCAATCAACCACCAAACGCAAACCAAAGATATATGGAACAAGATTAAAGCCATTAACGGAAGACATAAACAACTACAGATACCAGCTTTAATAGAGAACGACACGATCCTAAACAAACCTAAATACATAGCAAACACCTTAGCCAATAAATTTTCAGAAAACTCCAGTAACAACAACTATGATCAGAAATTTTTAAACTTCAAAATAAGCGAAGAAAAAAACTCTGTCCACATAACACAAAACGAAAATAAATCGGAAAGCCCATTAGACAACGACATCACAATGGAAGAACTACAACAAACACTATTAAAAAGTAAAAACATTAGTCCAGGACCAGACTCAATACCAAACATCTTCTCAAAAAACCTACCTACAAACGCCATAGAATGCCTTCTAGAAATTTACAACATCATATGGAACAACCAAGTTTTTCCTAAAGAGTGGAGAAAGGCCATAGTGATCCCTGTACCAAAACCAGGAAAAAACAAATATGACAAAGATAGTTACAGACCTATAGCCTTAACGTGCTGCTTATGCAAGTGTCTTGAAAAAATAATAAGTAAAAGACTCAAATGGTACTGGTGTAAGGAAAAAAGTGGCTTCAGAGAAAAACACTCTACCACAGACTGTTTAGTTACACTTAAATCTGAAATATGTGAAGCACTAGCAAGTAATCAACACCTATTAGCAGTTTGCCTGGATCTAGAAAAGGCATATGACCTAGTATGGAAAGATAGAATTTTAAAAATATTAAAAAAACACAAAATAAACGGCCGAATGTTCCACTTTATGAAAAATTTCCTAAAACATAGGTCTATTCAAGTCAGAGTAGAACACGAACTATCCAAGTCAGTACTCATTGACAATGGTGTACCACAAAGGTCCGTAATAAGTGTAATCTTATTCCTAATAGCAATAAATGATATACGAGACTGCATACAAAAACCGGTCAATTTTACCATATTCGCAGATGACATAACCCTCTTTATTAAAGGAAAAAATATTAAAACAAGTGAAATAATTATGCAAAACACCCTACAAAAAATAAATGATTTTGCTGACCAAACTGGATTTAAATTCTCAAAAAATAAAACTAAAGCTATCCTATTCAGCAACAAACACAAACCAGAAGATCCCAAACTATATATTTAAAAAAATCCAATTGAAATAGTCAAAGAAATAAAAATATTAGGACTGATATTCGACAACAAACTAACATGGAACAACCACATAGTAAGTCTAAAAACACAGTGCATACAAAAAATAAACATACTCAAAATACTATCGGCCAAAAACTGGGGAACTAACGGAAACATCATTAAAAACACATATAAAGCCATAATCCAAAGTAAAATTGACTATGGTAGCATTGTATACGGCTCAGCCAAAAAACACATACTTAAAAAATTGGACATGGTCTTAAATACAAGTATGAGAATCGCTACAGAAGCATACATAACCAGCCCAATCAATAGTATATTGAGTGAATGCAACATGATACCACTAGAATACAGAAGAATCCAAAACACACTCAACTATGGCACAAAAATATTAACGACACCCAAAAATCAAGTATATGGAATTTTAACAAATCAAAACAACACAATAGACTATAATCTTGAAAAAAAATACAAAAAAAACCGTTCTACTACAGATTCAGCACCAACGCAAAAAAATATAAAATAGAGGAATACCAAACATATCCAATAGAACAAACTTGTCTGTGCCTCGGATCAAGAAAACAAGACTTCAACTCATTCATACTGGACCAACCAGAATCAAGCACCAATGAAACTCGGAGCAATAGCAGAAGTGACTACAAAATATACACAGCAACTTACAAAAATAACAACGCAACCGGAAGTGCAATAGTATTACCTAATGAAGAACAAATATTGCACAAATACCCCAAATGGATTAATAACAACAACCTTCAAACAATCAATTTATTCATGGCTATAGAATACGCGGTCAGTAATAAAAATGAAATAATAATTTACACAGACATAGAAAATATCCATAGTCTAAGAAATCAAGAAAGCAACAACACCATAAAATACAATATTCATAGAGAACTAATAAGCACAGAAGGCAAAATTAAAATCACCCACTACAAAACCAATTCATCAATAAAACAAGATACAACATTAGCAGCAAAAACGCGAGCCAACTAATAAACTCAAACATAAACAAAAAAATCACGAAGGAAGATCTACAAAAAAAAATCAAACTTAATATACTTAAAAAATGAAACAATCAGTGGAAAAAAGGAAATAGCTTTATCAATAAAATAAGAAACGACATCTATGAAAAAAACCCAACCACCAAACTAAATAGGAAAAATCAAGTACTCATCACCAGACTACGCATAGGCCACACCAGACTAACACATCAATCAGTTATCAATAAGAATACATCCAACCAATGTGAGGAATGTAATATAAAAAATAGTGTTGAACATATCTTAATACAGTGCTCCAAATACAGTGATCTTAGAAAAATATTAAAAATAAAAAATAATGTAGAAGAAATGTTGGACAATAAGAATCAAATTAAGAAAGTTACCAAGTTAATAGATTCAATAGATCTAAAAAATGTATAATGTTCAAATTATAAAATAACATATATATGTATCTATTGTAAGCCAATTATTGTAAGTAAATATGTAATTTCAATAAAGTACCTATAGTTGCTAATACTCTAACCAGGGGGATGCAACTATAAAATTTGAATTAAAAAAAAAACTTTTCTATTTTAATTTTTTCAAGGTTTTCTTGAAAACGAAGCTATAGAATCGATTATTCTTCGTTTATGAAAATATTACTTTTTTGATACGAGATGCGGCTTTCTTTTTATTTTTTACTAAGATAATTAGTTTTTGTAAAAAAAATCAATTCTTTGATTACAAAAGGACAGGTACACTCGACCTGCTCTTAACAGTAAAATATTGTGACATCCCATGGAACTAAACCCTTATAAATTATTATATGAATTATATTAAAGATTGGAATTATTCATTAATCTATTTTTTTTTTCAATTCAAACAAAAAGTAGTTCCATGCGATGTCCCAAGTCAGCATTCTTAAAAATTGCGAAAACTTCAAATGTAAAGAAGAGACGGAGAAGAAAGTACAAGAATGCATTGGTAAGCAAGCCAATGAACTCTAAAACAATCGAATGATTTTCTGTTCTGAAAATTTCAGCTACATGTCAGGTTTTGATTGGGTTTTCCATCTCTCGATCGCCCGGCGTAAGGCAATAAAAACAGCCCCCTACGTCACTCTTCGCCTTTTGTCATAATACGATAGCAACCGCCAAGGTCGGCTCTGCTGGTCCACTGAGATAAAGTCAAAGTTAGTTTTTTTAAATCAGTTTATTTATCATTACATTCATTAGGAAGTAGCTTAGAAACCTACTTCGCTAATAGAAAAAAAATATAATATAAAAAATATAAAATTATAATTTTTGCATTTAAATATATAAATATTTTGCAAAAATTTAAATAAATAAAAATTTAGTGAAAAAGCAAACAAGTGCAAGTGACGACATAAACGTATAAATTAGCTGAGCGCTAGACGACCGAGAGTTGAAGAATCTAATCTAATCTGGCCACGGATAACTTAACCGTGTGGGAATAAGTTAATTTAAGCGGAGATTAAAGGACGGAACTTCAAGGGATACATTTATATATCTTCTCCTTCTCTTCTTGGAATATTTAATCGTAAGGAAAATTATTATATATAATAATTAACAACATGTGTATTAATTATTAAATAAAAATAAAAGAAAACACAAAAAGAGGAATTTATTTAAGTAATCAAAATTTGATATTAACTTTTACAAAAATTTGATTATTCTAAAACTAAATTAGAATTTAATTTTAATAAATATATAGTAAAAAGGTGAGAGGTAAGTCCTGGGACTACAAACTGGTTCCTAATAATAAGAAATTTATTTCTTTTTGTGAATTCAACGACCGAACCAAATCCGGTCGTAACAATATTATAAACGAAAATGATTTATAATTAGTAAAAATAAAACAATAGCTGTACAAAACTTTGCAAATTGAAACTGTTTTACAATAAACAATTCCCACACAGCATGGAATATTTATGGAATCTTCCTGGAATATTGGCACGGAAGATTTGAAATATTTTAGGAATCTTCCATGGAATATTCCTGTAATATTTGTATGTCCTTGATTCTTCCTACATTGGAATATTCCATGGAATATTGTTGGAAGATTCCAAGAATATTTCATTAGAAGATTTAGGACATCTTAGATCTTTCATTGAAATATTTCAGGAATCTTGCAGGAATATTTCATGAAATATTCCGTTGGGACATTCATAGAAGATTTCCGGAATATTGGAACGGAAGATTTAAAACATTTCATGAACCTTTCATGGAATATGCACGAAAGATTTAAGGAATCTTTCATGAAATATTCCATGAAATATTTCTGGAAGATTTTAGAAAACTATCGTAAAATATTCTGTGGAATATTTATGGAAGGTTTGCAGAATATTGGCACGGAAGATTTATAATATTTCAGGAATCTTCCATGAAATATTCCTTTAATATTTGTATGTTCTTGATTCTCCCTACATTGAAATATTCCATAGAATATTCTTGAGAGATTTCAAGAATATTTCAATGGAAGGTTTGGGTAATCTCTCATTTTTCATGAAATGTTCCTGGAAGATTTCTGGAAGATGTGAAATGCTGTAAGAGGGTAGTATATATATCATATAAAAACACATTAAACTTATACATCAATACATATACGCATACATAAACATATAGTTATAAAATTGTATTTACATATTCGCTTCGACTGTACACATCAAAGCGCCGATACCCTTTCGCTTATATAGTAAGTGAGGTATTTTCCAACCGCTTGGGGATAAAACTCCCATTTAACCTTTAGATGACATGCCTCTCCAGCTGATTATAGCTGGCCTATGGGGTACTATAGTACCCCAGCGCGAGAAATTGTCGTAAAAACTAAAGTATTGGTTATCTCAACTCAAAAACATTCTGGAGGGATCTTCAGAGGTTACTCCAAAGGGTACACTGAGAAAAAAATATAGTTGACTTTATTTCGTTCTCTAGCAACTACAACCATTTTATTCTAGTAGTCAATATATAGTCAGGTTAACCTTTTACATTAGTAGCATTTATTAGATGCAACATAGTAGGAATTACTAAAGTCTTTATGAGGTTAGGATCTATTCATCATGTGCTACTAAATTCCTACCGGAGAATTCAGTTGTATTTACTATGTTGCTGGAGTAAGGGAGAGAAATAGTACATTGGTAAATCTCATCCTTCTAAGCGTAGTAAAGCCAACTATGTTTTTTTTTTCAGTGTAGCATAGTTTATAAGAGGAAAAATGGAACAATTTCAAAATTTTATAAGAGCGTAGGATACTATAGTACCCCCCCCCCCTGCCAGCTAAAGGTTAACGAACATCCCCCTATTGGCGTCATTGGAAACCTCCCGTAACGTTCCGCGACACCTTCCAATGACAACTTCATGGAATCATTCTAGAATCTTTCATGCAATATTCCACTGGAAGATTACTTTAATCTTTCTGAGAAATATTTCGTGGAATATTTCTGGAAGATTTATGTAATATTCTGCTGTACGATTTTAAAGTTTATCGGAATCTTTCATGAAATATTTCACCGGAAGATTACTTAAATCTTTCTGTGGAATATTTCGTGGAATATTTCTGAAAGATTTATGTAATATTCCGCTGTACGATTTTAAAGTTTATCGGAATCTTTCGGCGAAATATTTATGGAATCTTCCCGAAATCTTTCATGAAATATTTTACCGGAAGATTACTGAAATCTTCCTGTGAATATTTCATGGAATATTTCAAAAAAGTTTTTGAACATTTCTTTGAAATATTCCTGAAATATTCCTGGAAGCTTTCAATGGAAGATTCCAGTGGAATATTTTGAAATATATCGTGGAGACTTCCAATAATCTGCATGGAGGGTTCCATTGAAATATTCCAGGGCAATAATTCGAAATATTTCAGTGAAATCTTCCATGTTGTGTGGGAACAAATAAAAATAAAAACGTAAGAAATTCAGAATTTGTTCGAATAATTTATTAAATGCACCATTTCTTAAGTTTTTCCTATATTAGATATATCAACTCGATTAAACTATTTTTAATTCGTTTTCAAACTTACATAAAATACTAATTATGTTCTGTTATAACAAGAAATTGATAATTGATAACAGCAAATACAATAATGATAGTTAATTCTTTCACTGAGTAAATGCTTCTAAAAAGAAGATTTTTAACCCTCATCTATATTTGTTATCAAAGAAGGTAAAAAATAGATAAAATATAGAAATTTAACAGCTGATGAGGAGATGTAAAATGGCACTACACTTGTACTCATAAATATTTAGTATCTTTCCATTTTCTTAAGAATTTTTTGGTAAATAAATTATTTTTTATAAAATTTACTACAAAAATATTTTAAATTACTATTTAATATAGTAACGTTGTGACACACTAGCTTTGTAAGAATTACTATTTTATATAGTAAATTTTGATTGAGCAGATAATATATAGAAAAAAATTTTAGTCGTTCAGTTTTGGTCCCGAAACTGCTTTTATAATTTAATTATTATATATAACAATTTTGTTTTACTATTAAATAATTTTTTTGATTTATTTAATTAGTTCAATTATTTTTAAAGAAAATTAATTTAGAAAAAAAATCTTACCTTGGGTGGGATCGAACCGCCGACCCCAAGAATGTGGAGCGTGAACGTTACCGACTGCGCCATGCTAACTCGTTACCGGAGGGAATTCGAATCATCTCCATATGTTGAAGAAGATAATTTGAATTTGATTAAAAATTTTGAGGTTATGATTCCAATTAAAAATCAGACGAATCGAATATATTACATAAAATAAAACTTTTTACTGAATGTATTCCAAGGACTTAATGCTATTCGATTTTACATTATTATTTGCTATCTAGGAAGTAAATTTTGGTATTTTTATAGATAGAATTAATAAGCTACTCAACAAAATTTTGTATTAATATTGTAACTATCCGTATTTGAACTTGATGTTCCAGTAAAAATTAATGAAGTTAATTAAGAATAACAGTTATCTGTAATGCCATGTACATTACATGCCATGTACATTAAGAGCAGGCTGGAGCAGATTCGATACCGACCAAGAATCGAAAATCCGTTGTTTAATTTTCTCCTACTATACGTAATGGAATACATTAAAATTTTAAATACATTCACGAAATTTATTTCTCTATTGCAGTTGACAAAAATAATTTAAGAAAATTTTAAAAAATGAAAAATTCTATACTACAGCTGTTTATTAAACTCTAGGTACTGTTACTTACTTTTTGTTTAAAATATGGTGAAATTTATGAAAAAAACGTCTATTATACAATCATGTATGTATAAAAAATTGCGTTCAATAACGATTTCTTTTGAAAACAGTATAATTATTTTATTTATGATAAAATAACATTTTCATTTCTCGGTCGGTAATCAAAACTGCTCCGGCCTACTCTTAAACATTTTTCTATTAAAATTTTTTTTATCCAATTTTGTATAAACTTTATCAATTGTTTGCCCTTGACTTTTATGTATATTTAATGCTTTTGAAGGTATAATTGGTATTGCTTTCTCATAAATAAAGCATTGTATCGGCGAAAAAATTTGTTTTCTATTTTTTCATTAATTTGTACATATTTGGACTCAGGGAGTCGAAAAAAGTGGTTTCCAGAAAATGGCTGTGTGTGTGTGTGTATGTGTGTGTGTGTGTGTGTGTGTGTGTGTGTGTGTGTGTGTGTGTGTGTGTGTGAGTGTGTGTGTCTGTGTCTGTGTCTGTGTCTGTGTCTGTGTCTGTGTCAGTGTCTGTGTCTGTGTCTGTGTCTGTGTCTGTGAATTCATTACGCGAATTAGATCTCGAAAACTACTCGATGGGTTTGCTTCAAATTTTGCATAAAATTTATTTTTTTGTTCAACTGGTGTGGAAGCTATTGAAAATTGGTTTTCTTAGCGTAGTTTTTTAACAGCCATTTTAAGAATTTTAAAAAAATCTTCATTTTTCATTATTTTTGTATTTTACAAGTACTCAATGGCTTTGCTTTAAAATTTGTATGGAAACTATTTGCGACTGCAAAAAGAAAAAAAACTTTTGAAAACTAATTTTCCTAGTGCATTTTTAATTTTGAAGCATTTTGAAATTTTGAAAAAATTTTTGTTTGTCATTTTTTTTTTATTTTACGAAAACTATTCGATAGATTCCTTCTAAAATTTGTATGCAAGTTATTCGCTATTGTCTGAAGAAAACAAGCTTTGGAAAACTTATTTTCTGAGCGTAGTTTTAATTTTAAAGCATTTTGAAAATTTTGGAAAAAAATCATTTTTTATTTTTTTGGTGTCTTCCGTAAACTATTCCATGAATTAGCTCATATTCATTTTATTGCAAAACTTGAGGGAAAGAAATGCTTTAGCTTGTAGTATTTACCATGAAGATTATTCAGTTAAATTTTCAAATAATTTAATTCATTAGTTTTTTAGAATTTTGAGTTACAATGTTATATATTATAATTTTTTGATTTTGTATAACGAATCTAAAATTCTGAAAAATTAATGAATGAATTTATTTGAAAATTTAACTGGATAATCTTTGCGGTAAATACTATAAGCTGATGCATTTTTTTTTTTAATTTTACAATAAAATAAAAAGATAGTCGATATTTCTATTAGATACAGGTATAGTATCCACTTTACATCTCCTTAAAATTTTGCATGGGCATTATATGCAACTGCCAGAATAAGAATGACTTTTGAAAATCAATTTTCCTAGCGTAATTTTAATTTTAGAAAATTTTAAAAATTATGAAAAAAACTTTCATTTTTCATTTTTCTTCTATTTTGCGTTAACTACTCGATAGATTTTCTCTAAAATTCGAATACAAGTTAGTTGCTACTGTCTTTATGAAAGAAGTCATAAAAAAATAATTTTCTTAGTGAAGCTCTTTGATTACTTCTTCTGATATCTTATTTAAAGCTTTCATTAACTCTTTTCTTATTTTAAAATTTCCTCTCTATCCTTCTATCTCACATTAATCCTCATTTTTATCCTCTTACACTCACTCTCACCTTTTTTCTTCTCAATTTTTCTTGAATAGGAATTATGTTTTCTACATTGAAATCATATTTAAAAAAATAAAATCAAATTACTTTAACTCAATGAGCTCTATGAGAAACCATTGCGCCAAAGCACTTGGCAGCGTTTTTTATATCACCTTAGAAGGCAAATTTTCATTATTTTTAAAATTTAATCCGTCACTTGTATATTTTCTATTATTAGTGAAAAACTTGCAATCAGAATTCGGCGTGGAAATTTCTTTTAAGGGATGTAGAATAATATAACAATTTATTCAGAAAGTCAATGTAAGAGGATAACCTATAGAACGTTATATATGAGGGCATATAGTGTTGTTAATGTCTTTAAAAAAGCAACAACTAGACGCACGAAAAATAATCAGAAAATCCAAAACGGTCTTCTGGAAACGGTTTCATTTCATATTTATCCATACTAAAAGTGACAATGTATGCAATAAAAAAAACCACCTTATTTTAAGCTTTAGGTGCTTTAAAAGTGCTAAAAACGCATTTTTCACGAATTTCATGAAATTGAAATCTCAATAATTCCATCAATTTCCAATGTAAATCTTGATGTTTTAAAGAGCAATTCATATGAACACTTTTCGTTGTAAATAAGGTAGAGAGCATGATTTTTTACAGACCTAAATTTTAAAGTTTCCTGATTGGTTCTTATATCTATTGCATGATAATTGAAATCACTTATTGTTTGACAATTTAGAAATTATTTTTCGAGGGCTTATTTTCTTTTATTTACATAAACTTTGAAATAAATCTTGGATCTTAGTGGTCAAAGCCATCAATAAGGAGTTATGACAGTTTAAAGTATGATTCATTTTTCTTATTAAAATTAGCCCTTCACATACTAAACATAAACATCTGATTTTAATACTTCAAAACTATAGAAAATGGTTCAAAAATCATATAGTGGAATGTTATTCATCAATTATGTGGGTTAGAATGAGAGTGACATAAGTCACATTTACAATAAAATTTAGTTAGCTAGATATCTTGTTTTTTTTAGCATTAAAAAGAGAAATTATCTAAAATATTGTGCCTTCTTTGCTCTTTTCTTTCAATATCAAAAGCAAAGAAAGCACAACATATTAGAAAATTAATTTATTCTACGCTAATAATATCTCAATATACTGCTTACTAAATATTTTTTTCAATGTGACTTATGCCACTCTTATTCTAACTTACACAATTGGAAGCTTAATTGTGAATAAAACAACATTCATTACTATTATAATTACAATTACTTTCATAGACAGATAAGACTTTGAGCCATCACAAACTCAAATAATTATTTGATCATCCTTGTGGCTATGTACACAAACATTTCTTTCTAAATACTTATACGTGTAGAATATAAATCAAAATAAATTTGATGTACAATCATATTATTGACATGAGTAATCATATATGTAAAATAATCTGATTAGATAGAGTACATCGACAGTCCGTTTCCCTTTTCAGTGTACGCTGTAAAGAATATATCTAGTTTAGAAATGCAGCAATAATTTCATAAACTAATATGAATTATTAACCCTTTAAAGGACATTGACGTCCACATACTTTAATTTATTTTTGGGAGTTCCACAAACTTTTTAGAGTCAAGACAACAAGTATGGTAATTCTTTTAGGCAAATAACTTATATTTGAGAAATATTGTAAAATTTTAAGAAATTAAAATATTTAAAAAAAATTTGTTATTACAATTTTTTAATTTTTTCACTTTTGTAACCCTCCAAAGCAAAATTCGAGACCGAAAGAGTTAAGGTGAACGTTGAAAATTGTCAAAACCTACGTAAAAAAGGTTTGTGCATTACACAACGGTTAGAAGCAGTTCCCTTTTCTTTCTCATTGAGTATACGTTCGTACTGGGTCATTGGTTATAGCCAGAAAATTTGCTATCACTTGTATAACTTGTAAATCAACTCTTACTTATGAACCACCTGATTTCTCGCTTTCTTAACGGGATGTCGGAGTTGTTAGAATCGATTTTTGCTTTTTTTATCTGATTGATATCTCTTTAAATTGACTATTTAGACAAATATAATGACTTGTCCGCGCTAAAGCTACATCAATTCAATCATTTTTGTTAAGAAAAAAAATCACTCAAACTTGTTAATTTTTCATGAACTTTAAATGAAAATTGGATATCAAGCTCGATAAACCTAACCTCAAAATACTATACATTGAAAGTTTGTTCATAACTTTTTATGTGTAATATTTGAATAGATTTCATGAGTTGTCCGCACTCAGGATTAATCTTATCAATTTTCTTTCTGTAGTGAAAGAATACGAATTGACGCACCGTTTACTCATGAACTTTGAATAAAAATATTATTAGGAGGGGATAACTACGATATCCTCTTAAATATTGAATACATATAAAAAAAGGAATTAGTTATTTTTAGACTAGACTCATTTGTTGGAAAAATCTTAAAAAAAACTGATGAGTGTAATTAAATGTTTGTTTTGAATTGATGACAGAACTCAACCTGCACCTATCAAGGGACCATATCTACAAAGCCTTAAAAAAGAACAAATTTTTTTTATTTAAATTCTTTATATTTAGTGGACTAAAAAAATTCTAGCATGTTGGCAGGACACTAAAAATATTTCTCATTTATTTTTTAAACTTTAAAAATGTAGATAAGTGCTGAACAAAAATAAATAAATGATCCGACCTACTATCAGGTTAGGTCTACGTCCAGAAAAAATCTGAAAAGCCTCTTAAATAAGCTTTTATACGTCAGCTTGATATAGAATGCAGGATTCCACCAGCCAGAATTATACCTAATTTTATTCAGACATACAATATATATTTAGGTACTTAAAAAACGAGAATGAAATATTCCAACCTATTTTTAGGTTAGAGCCACCACTCGGAAATATCTGTAAAAATTCTAATACATGTATTACAGTCCTTTTTCTCAATAAAAATAAGAATTAAACCTGTACCTAATAAGTAAGTGTCATTTAACCAAGAATGAAATAATCAAAGATATTTTTAGGTTAGAGCCACCACTTGGATACATCTGTGAAAATTCTAATACCTCTATTACAGAGTTTATTCTCAAGAAAAATCATGATCAGTCCTGCACCTAGTCAGTCAGCATGAAAAACCAGTAATGAAATATCCTAACCTATTTTTAGGTTAGAGTCACCACTTAAAAAAATCAGTGAAAATTCTAATAGCTCTATTACATGTATTTTCTCAATGAAAACCAGAATTGAACCTGTACCCACTCAGTAAGTATCATAAAATAAATAATAAAATATTCTAACCTATTTTTAGTGGAGTCACTACTGAGAAACATCTGCGAAAATTCTAATACCTCTATTAAGTGTTTTTTCTCAATAAGAAAGCGTGTAAAAGCCAGGATTAGACTTGCACTAAGTCAGTGAGTATCATAAAACCAATAATAAAATATTATAACTTATTTTTAGGTTGGAGCCACCACTCGGAAACATCTGTGAAAATCTTAATACATGGTTTTCAATGTTTATTTTTTTTTTTTTTACTGAAATTCAGAATTGGACCTGCACCAAGTAAGTCAGTATCCAAAAGCCAATAATAAAATATTCCAACCTATTTTTAGGTTAGAATCTCTACTTAGAAACATCTGTGAAAATTTTAATACCTCTATTACAGTGTTTTTTCTCAATAAAAACCAGGATTAAATTTGCACTAAGTCAGTGAGTATCATAAAACCAATAATAAAATATTCTCACCCATTTTTAGGTGGGAGCCACCACTTGGAAACATCTGTAGAAATTCTAATACATGGTTTTTAATGCTTTTTTTTTAATGGAATTCAGAATTAGACCTGCGCCAAGTCAGTTAGTATTATAAAACCAATGATTAAATATTCTAACCTATTTTAAGGCTGGAGCCACCACTTGGAAACATCTTAATACATGTGTTTAAATGTTTTTTTTTTCAATGAAATTCAGACATCTTCAAAAATTCTAATACCTCTATTACAATGTTTTTTCTCAATAAAAACAAGAATTAGACTTGCACCAAGTCAGTAAGTAACATAAAACGAATAATAAACTATTCCAACGTATTTTTAGGTTCAGGCCACCACTCGGAAACATCTGTAAGAATAATAATACATGGTTTTTAACGTTTGTTTTTTATGAAATTCAGAATTAGACCTGCATCAAGTCAGTAAGTGTCATTAAACCAATAAGTAAATATTCCAACCCATTTTTAGGTTGGAGCCACCACTTAGAAAACTCTTAAGAAGGGGCCGAACTATCTGTCTTTGTCTAATAGCGTTTTTCATCATTTATGTAAACACTATCCGGTATAACAAGAAAAAAATAGCAGCCCCCGCTAGATATTAGTATAATTAGTAAATTTTATAATAACAACCAAATTTTTTACCGCATAGTTTTTGACTAATTAGAGACCTACTAGCAATCTAGAATATAACCTATCTTTTTTTGGTAAGTCTCTAATTATTCAAAAACTACGCAGTGAAAAAATTTGGTTGTTATTACAAAATTTACTTATTATACTAATATCTAGCGGGGGCTGCTATTTTTTTCTTTTTATACCGAATAGTGTTTACATAAATGATGAAAAACGCTATTAGACAAAGACAGATAGTTCGGCCCCTTCTTAATACATGTATTTCAATGTTTTTTTCCAATGAGATTCAAGATAAGACCTGCACCAAGTAAGTCAGTATCCAAAAGCCAATAATGAAATATTCCAACCTATTTTCAGATCAGAATCACTACTTAGAAACGTCTGTAAAAATTTAAATACCTCTATTACAGTATTTTTCCTCAATAAAAACCAGTATTAAACTTGCACCAAGTTAGTAAGTATCATAAAACCAAAAATGAAATATTATCAACCATTTTTAGGTTTGAGCCACTACTCGGAAACATCTGTAAAAATCCTAATACATGGTTTTTAATGCTTTTTTTATAATGAAATTAAGAACTAGACCTGCGCCAAGTCAGAAAGTATCATAAAACTAATGATTAAACATTCTAACCTCTATTAAGTATCGTAAAACCAATAATAAAATATTTTAACCTATTTTCAGGTTGGAGCCACCACTTGGAACCATCTGTAAAAATTCTAATACATGGTTTTTAATGTTTGTTTTTTATGAAATTCAGAATTAGACCTTCACCAAGTCAGCAAGTTTCATTAAACCAATAAGTAAAAATTTCAACCTATTTTTAGGTTCAAGCCACCACTTAGAAAACTTTTAATACATGTATTTCAATGTTTTTTTTGACTGATTTTCAGAATTAGACTTGCACCAAGTAAGTCAGTATCCAAAAGCCAAAAATAAAATATTCCAACCTATGTTCAGGTTGAAATCACTATTTAGAAACATCTGTGAAAATTCAAATATCTCTATTACAGTGTTTTTTCTCAATAAAAACCAAGATGAAACTTGCACCAAGTCAGTAAGTATCATAAAACCAATGATTAAATATTCTAACCTATTTTTAGGTTGAAGTCACAACTCGAAAACATCTGTAAAAATCTTAATATATGTCTTTCAATGTTTTTTTTCTTCAATGAAATACAGGATTAGACCTGTGCCAAGTAAGTCAGTATCCAAAAGCCAATAATGAAATATTTCTACTTATTTTTAGGTTAAAATCACTACTTAGAAACGTCTGTCAAAATTCTAATACCTCTATTACAGTGTTTTTCCTTAATAAAAACCAGGATTAGACTTGCACCAAGTCAGTAAGTAACATAAAACGAATAATAAAATATTCTAATTCATTTTTAGGTTGAAGTCAGTACTCAAAAACATCGGTCAAAATCTAAATACATGGTTTTTAATGTTTTTTTTTCTAATGAAATTCAGAAATAGACCTGTGCCAAGTCAATAAGTATCATAAAACCAATGATTGTATATTCTAACCTATTTTAAGATCGGAGCCACCACTTGGAAACATCTTAATACATGTATTTCAATATTTTTTTAAAATAAAATTCAGACATCTTTAAAAATGCTAATACATCTATTAAAGTATTTTTTCTCAATAAAAACCAGGATTAGACTTGCACCAAGTCAGTAAGTAACATAAAACGAATAGTAAAATATTCTAACCTAATTTTAGGTTGAAGTCACTACTCGAAAACATCTCTAAAAATCTTAATACATTGTTTAATGTTTCTTTTCAATGCAATTCAGAATTAGACCTGCACCAAGTCAGTAAGTAACATAAAACGAATAGTAAAATATTCTAACCTAATTTTAGGTTGAAGTCACTACTCGAAAACATCTCTAAGAATCTTAATACGTTGTTTAATGTTTCTTTTCAATGCAATTCAGAATTAGACCTGCACCAAGTCAGTAAGTGTCATTAAACCAATAAGTAAATATTTTAACCTATTTTTAGATTAGAATCACTACTTAGAAACGTCTGTAAAAATTAAAATACCTCTATTACAGTATTTTTTCTTAATAAAAACCAGGATTAAACTCGCACTAAGTCAGTAAGTATCATAAAACCAATAATGAAATATTCTCGGTCATTTTTAGGTTGAAGCCACCACTCGGAAACATCTGTAGAAATCCTAATGCATGGTTGTTAATGTTTTTTTCCTAATGAAATTCAGAATTAGACCTGCGCTAAATCAGTAAGTATCATAAAACCAATGATTAAATATTCTAACCTATACTAAGATCGAAGCCACCACTTGAAAACATCTTAATACATATACATCAATGTTTTTTTTTTCAATGAAATTCAGACATCTTCAAAAATTCTAATACCTCTATTACAGTGTTTTTTTTTTTAGTAGAAACCAGGATTAGACTTGCAACAAGTCAGTAATTAACATAAAACGAATAATAAAATATTCTAACCTATTTTTAGGTTGAAGTCAGTACTCGAAAACATCGGTCAAAATCTAAATACATGGTTTTTGATGCTTTTTTTCTAATGAAATTTAGAAATAGACTTGCGTCAAGTTAGTCAGTATCATAAAACCAATGATTAAATATTCTAACCTATTTTAAGATTGGAGCCACCACTTGGAAACATCTTAATACATGTATTTTAATATTTTTTTTTCAATGGAATTCGGACATCTTCAAAAATTCTAATACCTCTATTACAGTGTTTTTTCTCAATAAAAACCAGGATTAGACTTGCACCAAGTCAGTAAAAAACATAAAACCATTAATTAAATATTCTACTCTATTTTTAGGTTGGAGTCACTACTCAAAAACTTCTGTAAAAATCTCAATACATGTATTTCAATGTTTTTTTTTCTATGAAATTCAGGATTAGACCTGCACCAAGTGAGTAGGTATTAAAAAACCAATAATAAAATTTTCCAACCTATCTGCAGGCTAGCGCACCACTTGGAGAGATCTGATAAGAGTGTAAAATATGTGAACAAAAATAAAGAATAATTTATTTGTGAAACAGAATCTGAACCTCTCAAGGGGAAAGATTGAGAGCGATTTGGAAATTTTAATTATAATTTTAGGTTAGTTCCTCAGTATCCAGAGAGCTAAAAAATTCGTTCGTTTCTAAAGTTCAAAACTTGTCTTTAAAATTTTCACAGATTTTATACGGACAAAGTACATTTAAGAAAATAAATCTAAGAAAGTAACTCATTTTCACTCAGGATATTGTGAGGAGGGCGGGGTGAGGTTAAAATACCCAAAATGTTACTCAATCAGATCAAATTTAATAATTATACTCGCAAGATTCACCTCGCTCCTAACGTCGCTCGGTTGCATTTTCATATATTATATTATATATAAATATGCTAATTTTATTGTATTTTGATATAAAATTTGTATTTAATTTTTTTTCCAACTTTAAAAATTGAAATCATAAATATGTTATTCGTTGTACTAAATTTAACGATCATTTGTTAATCACTGGTAAAATAATACTATCTATATGTATATAAAATATGCATCCTTTTATCAAATCATATTGTATGTATAAATATGAAATTACTATTACTACTATTATATTAAAGTGAAGAATTAAGACTTTTTTTTTCTTGCGTTTTGCATTATTGTCACATACATACATACACATATACATGCAGCTTTAACATACATGTACACACATACACACACATATATACATATACACACACATATATACACATACACACGCATATATACACATACACATATACACATATATACACATATACATACACATACACTTACTTATGTATACATACAAACATACACAATATCCGTCTCTCCGTCTACGTCTCTCCATCTCTGTCCTTCCATCTCCATCTCTCCATTTTTGTCTCTCCGTCTCCGTGTCTTCGTGTATCTGTCTCAGTCTCTCGGTCTCCATCTCCCCGTCTTCGTGTTTCCGTCTTTGTTTCTCCGTCTCCGTCTTCGTCTTCGTCTATCCGTCTCCATCTGACTGTTTTCTTCTCTCAATCTCCCTCTACGTCTTTCCGTCACCGTCTCCGTCTCTAAGTCTGCATCTGTCCCTCTCCGTCTCCGTCACTCCGTCTGCGTCTCTCCGTTTTTGTCTCCGTTTTTCCATCTCCGTCTCTTCGTCTCCATCCCTCCGTCTCTGTTTCTATTTCTTCGCCCCCGTCTCTTCATCTCTCCGTCTCTCCGTTTTTCCGTCTCTCCATCTCTATTTCTTCGTGCCCGTCTCTCCATCTTTCCGTCTCCGTCTCTCCGTCTCAATCTCTCCGTCTCCGTCTCTCCATATCCGTCTCTCCATCTGTCTTCGTTTCTCCAACTCTATTTCTCCGTACCCGTCTCTCCATCTCTGCGTCTCCGTCTCTGTCTTTCCGTCACCAGCTCTCCCACGGTAGTCCTCGATTGATTGTAACCGTGAAGTCTTTGCACCTCGGATTTTTCTTTTGGATATGATTGTAGACATATTCAGGATCAAATTCCAACAAAAACCAAAATCGAAGAATGAGCACTTTTTAATTCATTCAAATTTTAATTTTTATACATAGTTTTTTATAAAAAAAAAAAAATTTTTCATTGATAATTTATGAAATCAATTTTTATGGTTTGTTTGAATAATATTTTTGTTTGAATAATATTGGAAACTTTTGTTAATTTTAATAATTTTAAATCATTAAATTTATTTTTAAATGTCAGAATTGGTTCTTTTTCAATATCATTTTCAGATTCTTTAATGTTATTGTATTTGATTTTTTTACAATTACTTTTTGAAATTTTTTCTTTAGTTTGTTTACATTTTCTTTTATCACTGTTTTAGTAGATTTTTCGTAGATAAGATTTTGGTTTATAATTTTTTGCCTCTAAACATTTTATGTTATCTAATAATAATTGTTGTTGTGCCAATTCTTGTAACTTTCTTTCTTCAAGATATTAAAAATTTATATTTTGAAAATTTAATTTCATCTTTGACAATTCCTTGTGATGGACAATTTGCTGATTCCAGGATATGGCTTCATAATTGATATTAGTATAATTGTTCTTTACTAATTGAAACATGACGATTGAATTTGTTTCATACATAATTAACAAATGTTCACGTATTTTTTCGATGTCGAATTCTATTCCACGAGGACACAAATTATTAACTATTGGTGTTGCAAACGCTATTGAAAAAATGCCACAATCAAAAGGATTAATCTGAAATTAAACTTTTTCAAAACATATTTGTAAGCTTTCACGAATCGGAAATAATTATTAATGAAAATTTTTCGTTTATTATTTAATCCATTACTATTTAAACTATCATAAACATGAATTACATTTTGTGAATAATAGATACAAATCAAGTGACCAAAATGCCGATTTCCGGAGAAAAGTATTCGTATGTAATCTTGATTTAATCGAACTGGATTAATATTTTTGGGCCTTTGTAAAAATATTGTTAATTGCATTAAAAAATTTGTATGATTAGTCAAAATTTGATTTAATTTTCTTAATATGTTTATCATTTAACATACTCAATTGATCAACATATCCGTATTCATCTATTATTATTAATTTTTCTTCTTTGGTTAAATTTATTCTATGAAAATAATAAATTCATGCGTACTTCTAAATTGAAATTATTTAATATAAGAATTTTAAATACTCCTAAAAAACTGAAAAATCCTGATATAATTTTAAATGTTATTTATATAGATAATTAAAAATTCTAATTGATAATTATTCCTGAAATTTTAATAAATTACCATTTATTAAATACATAAACATAAAAAAAACATTAACATCATAAAAACAAAGTTTAATGTTGATCATTGAATATTGTTCATTTGAAGTTTTAAACTTAAGTTCTTTTGTTAGTTTGTTCATTTTGTTTTGTTAATTTTTTTGTTCTTATATAAAAATTTTTTCTAAACACCATTTTTCATAAAATTTAATATTTATAAAATTAATTAATGATAAAACATCTGACCAAAATATATTCTTCGCTAAAATTTCTTTTTGATTTTAATCTATACGAGCTTAATTTACCTCGCTCCTAACGTCACCCACTTAAATTTTTATGTACTATATTAATATTTATAAATAAGCTAATTTTAAAATAAAAAAAATTGCCTTAATTTATAAATTTTTATATTGCAGTTCTGTTTCAAATTTAGTTGTTATATATTTGAAAAAAAGGATTAATTGAAGTTCCAATATGCATAAAAATTGTTTAAATACAAATCATGTAATCCTGATGAATTAAAAATTTGTTTCACTCAATTTTATTCAAATCAATGAAAAAATATGATAGGAATTCATTCTTTTTAATTATGTGTTTACGACAGAGGGACCGAGACGAAAAAACGGAGACGTACGAACGGAGAAGTAGAGACGACGACACAGAGATGAAGACACAGAGACGGAGACGAAGAGACAGAGAGAAGAAGACAGAGAGACGGAAACAGAGAGACATAGACGGAAAGACAAAAACATAGAGACGAAGACGAAGAAACACAGACAGAGGAACGGAGAGACAAAAACGGAGAGACAGAGACATAGAAGAAAAGATTGAAAAAAGAAGTCGTAAGGAACGGAGACAGAGAAATATAGACGGAGAGATATAGATGAAGAGACAGAGACGGAGAGGCAGAGACGGAGAGACATAGACATAAGGACGGAGATAGAGAGACGGAGAGACGGGGACAAAGAGACGAAGATGGAGAATCGGAGACGGAAAGAAAAAAACAGAGACAGAGAGACGGAGTGACGGAGATGGAGACAAAAAGATGGAGATGGATAGGCAAATGTTCTGTATGTGTATGCGCATATGTGTATATGTGTAAGTGTATGTGTGTATGCATTCATGTGTATAAGTGTATGTGTTTATAAAACATGTATATGTGAAAATGTACATGGATAATATAAATATACATATATGTGTTTATTTGTATATGTATGTGTATAAGTGTATGTGTTTATGTATGCGCGTGAATGTGCGTATGTGTGTGTATATGTGCATAGGTTTAGGTGCAAGTGTCTGAGTGTATATATGTGACAATTATGCAAACGATATTTTCAGGAGTAAGAAAGGCTTAATTCTTCACATTAATATGATGGTAGTAATATAATATAAGATTATATGTGAGTAGTATAATAAAGTAATAACGGAGACGGAGACGGAGACGGAAAAACGGAGACGGACAGTTGGGGATGGAGAGACGAAGACGAAGAGGTAGAGATGGAGAGACCCAGACGGTGAGACGGAAATACGAAGACAGAGAGACGAAGACGGAGCGACGAAGTAGAAGAGATGGAGACGGAGAGACGGGAAGAAAATATGAAGATGGAGAGACGGGCATAGAGTGACGGATATTGTGTATGTAAATATGTGTATATGAGTAAGTGTATGTGTATGGATACGTGTATATGTGTGTATGTGTGTATGTGTATGTTAAAGGTGCACGTGTGTATGTGTATGTTTGTATGTGACAATAATGTAAAAGATATTCATGTAAGAAAAAAAGTCTGATTCTTTACTTTAATATAATAGTAGTAATTTTTTTTTATTTGTTACCTGGAACTGTAGTCAAGCTAATTTTAACAACATATTATAAAAGTTTTTAAATTATGCCGTAAATGTTTATGTACTTTCTTGAGTATAGACTTTGCTAGGTTCAATTGCTGTCAATCAATATCGTGACGATATTTTACTATGTAAAAGCTATAGCGTTTATTAAAAAAAGGGATATTTGTTTCCCATTTCTAGTAAATGTAAGATAATTAGACTGTAATAAAAATGATGATTCATCTCGTACAACAATGAATTCGTTGTCTCTGGTAACCAGCAATAAATTCATTGGAATAGTAATCTTTAGCGCAAGAGCATACTTGTATATCACAGAACAACAATCAAGTCAACATTTTGCTAAAAATTTAACTTTGTGCGAATCACATACAAATAAATTATATAAATGTAAATAAGATAAATGTTAAGACGAATGTTAATGTAAAAGATATGAATATTACTATATTTATATTAGTTAAGTAAATAAAGAGAGAAGGCTAAATATTATCAATTAATCGTGATTGTAATCATATTAATAAAATATTAATAAAGATATTATTTTTATATTATTGTAATGTAATATCAGACTTATATGTAATTGAGAGAAGAAGTTTCGTATTCTCTATGAGTTATAATTATAATCATGCAGTATTAATAAGTTATAATTATAATCACAATAATGAAATGTAAATAAAAAAGATCAATCTTCATTATTACAACAGAATATTGAAGTAAGAGAAAGGTGTGAGATGGAGCCTAGGGAGGGGGGCATATAAATCAAAGAGGGTGTGGGTGAGGTTTCAGGGGAGCCGGTCTGTGGCACAGTCGGTAGGAGCGTTGGATTCGTATGCTTGGGGAACCGGGATCGAATCTCGCTCTCGGCTGTTTTTCAAACGAGCACCTCTGTTATATGTGCTTTGTACTCAGTACACACTTACGAGCTCCGTCGCTAAGGGATGAAAAAGTGCAGTTGTAAAAATCAACTGACCTTGCGTCCCAGTGGATCGGGGTTTGACTCCCTTGGAAAAATTAGAAAAAATAGTTTTCGAAGTTTTCCGAGGGAGTAAACCCGAAGAACACAAAAAAAAAAAAAAAAAAAAACATATATATATAAAGTCCCTCTGGGCAAAACTTGAATTATAATAAAGTCCCACTGGGCAACAAAAAACAAAATATATAATAATCACTTGGTGATGGCCTAAGACGTAACGCTCATATGAGCAAGCCAAGAGGCCAAATAATAATTAAGAAGAAGAAGAAGAAGAGGTTTCAGGGCGAGGGGCAAACGGGGGCCTTTTTGTTTCAAATAACGTAAATAACAATGTAGAAAAAGAATTGGAGGTCGTCAGTGGCTTATCCGGTAGAGCGATGGATTCGTAATCTCAAGGCTCCCAATTCGATTCATGCTCTCGGCTGAATGATACAAGCACCATTGCACGTTACATGTGCTTTTTTCACAAACACACTGACGACCATTCGTTGCTAAGTAGCATCGTAATAATAGCATAAAATACAGCGACTTTAGATAATGAAAAAAAAGAAGGAAAATTACAATGTGATTTGAGGAGTGCCTATATCGAGGAAGGGCTAGGTGGACCAAGGGAGAAAGATGGAAATTACTTGAATCCTGATCTTACAAGTATATATATATATATATGTATATATGTTTATTCCTTATATGTGTATTATTAAAAAAACTAAATATATGAAATAATTATCAATTAAAAATATTAATTATTTTATATTATAAATTATTATATTTCAGTTTAATGAGTACGTTGTATAAAGTTTTTTTAAATAGCCCATCAATTAGGCAATTTCATTCCTTGACAATTGATAAATTAATTTATTAAAACATTTAAAGATATAACTTTTATTGGTTAATATAAAATAGCGTCAAAATAAAAATTTATTGATTTGAATTTTTAAAAATGATCATAGATTTTTTTTAGACTAAACATTAGTAATATTTTACAATGTTAACATTTAAATAATTTTTTGAACAATTTTAAAGTAATTGCTTTCTGTTTAAATGCAAATACCTACATAGATATATATGATCAAATATGTATTTGTGTAAAGTGATTGTCAACAATTAATTCAATTATTATTTTATATATGAAATAAAAATAGATTTATTTATTTTGATTCAGACATTTTAAAAATACATCACCCATTGTGATTAATAACCGTTTAAACATAAATCAATTTATGAATATTACGTTTTAACATTATAATATTAAACAAAATTGAATTATAATTAGAGTGTGAATGTGTCATTGGTATGTACGTGTGTGCGCGTGTGTGTGTGCGTGTGTGTGTGTGTGTGTGTGCGTGCGTGCGTGCGTGCGTGCGTGTGTGTGTGTGTATGGTATGCGTGAAGTGTTTTGTCAGTTAATATGCGTATTAAGAGCAGGTCGTATATCTCTGTCCTTTTCTAATCAAAGAATTAATTTTTTTGCAAAAACTAATAATTGTAGCAAAAAATAAGGAGATAGCCCCATCTCGTATAATAAAAAGCAAGATTCTCTTTTATGAGGAAAAATTATTTTTATCGATTCGTTTTGAAGAAAACCTTGAAAAACTTAAAAAATAGAGGTTAGGATGGACAATTCAGTTTTTCAAGGTTTTCTTAAAAACGAAGCGATAAAAATAATTTTTCCTCATAAAAGAGAATCTTGCTTTTTATTATACGAGATGGGGCTTTCTTCTTATTTTTTTGCTACAATTATTAATTTTTGTAAAAAAATCAATTTTTTGATTAGAAAAGGACAGATATACTCGACCTCCTCTTAATACGAATTGTTGTACGCGTATGTTATGGTGTTTTTGTGTATTGGTATAAATTCGTGTATCTGTACTGTGCACGCACACGACCATTTATGTATAGGTGCGTGTGTATGTCAGTTTAAGCACAGACGTGTATGTGTATGTTCGTGTCAGCTGAAAAGTGAGTCGTACTGTATTATTATCACGTATGCCTATGTTTTTATGTATTGGTATATTTGTGGGTGTCTGCAAGTATATGTTCATAGCAGTGAAAGAGTTTATGTTTGTTAATTGCGTATGAAGTGGTGCGCGTGTGTGTGTAGGTGTGTGTGTGTGTGCGCGCGCGTGTATATGTGTGTATTTGTGTATGCATATATTATGTAGGTGTGTGTGTATTTATTTGCCTATGTAATATGTGAGTGTGTATTGGCGTGTGTTGTATGTATGTATGGTATGTGTGTGTATGTATGTGCATGTATATGTATGCGTATATATCGTATCTATGTGTATTAGTCAAAACGTTCATGTCAGTTAAAAAGTGTTTTGTTTCGTATTCGTGCCACTGTGTATGTTTCTGTGGGCCTATACAACGATGCCGAAAGTGGCAGAGTCAGAGAGGGAAATTCAAAAATGTA